>LNAC01000498.1:603516-774411 GCA_002007465.1 Ailurus styani | reverse complement strand
CCATCTCCCCCACCCTCCTCCCCTCCAGCAACCCTCACTTTGTTTCCTGAGATTAAGAGTCTCTTATGGTTTTCTCCCTCTTTCGTTTTGTCTTGTTTCATTTTTTTCCTCCCTTCCCCTGTGATCCTCTGTCTTATTTCTCATATTCAGTGAAATCATATAATTGTCTTTCTCTGATTGACTTATTTCACTTAGCATAACAGCCTCTAGTTCCATCCAGGTCATTGCAAATGGCAAGATTTTGGTGTTTTTTTGATGGCTACATAACATTCCATTGTGTGTGTATATATATATATATATATATATANATATATATATATATATATATATATATATATATATATATATACCACATCTTCTGTGTCCCCTCATCTCTTGATGGACATCTAGGTTCTTTCCATAGTTTGGCTATTATGGACATTGCTGCTATAAACATTGGGGCGCACGTGCCCTTTTGGAGCACTGCACTTGTATCTTTAGGGTAAACACCCAGTGGTGCAATTTCTGGGTTGTAGGGTAGCTCTATTTTCAACTTTTTGAGGAACCTCCATACTATTTTCCAGAGTGGCTGCACCAACTTGCAGAAAAATTCTTTTAAAAGTACTTTCTTATCATTTATTTTGCTCTTCAGTACTTCCTCTAGATTTACCTTTCCAACTTCTTTTTTTTTTAAGACTAAAGAATTGTCTTTAGCATTTTTTTTTTTAAGATTGTATTGATTTATTTGAGAGGGACAGGGAGAGCATGCACGAATTGGGTGGGGGTGGAGAGGGAGAAGCGGACTCCCCCTGAGCAGGGATCCTGCCCTGGGGGCCAGATCCCAGGACTCAGGATCATGGTCTGAGCTGAAAGCAGATACTTAACTGACTGAGTCACCCAGATGCCCTGCTTTTAGCATTTCTTTTTTTTTTTTAAGATTTTATTTATTTATTTCACAGAGGGAGAGAGATCACAAGGAGGGAGAGAGATCACAAGGAGGCAGAGAGGCAGGCAGAGAGAGAGGGGGAAGCAGGCTCCCTGCTGAGCAGAGAGCCCGATGCGGGCCTCGATCCCAGGACCCTGAGATCATGACCTGAGCCGAAAGCAGAGGCTTTAACCCACTGAGCCACCCAGGCGCCCGCTGCTTTTAGCATTTCTTATGGTATACAACTTCTGGCCACCACAAGCTCTGTTGCCTTTTGTTTAACTGGAAAATGTCTTTATTTAGCCTTTATTTTAGAAGATTACTTTTTCTGCATATAAACCTATATTTATAGTTGCCTTTTTTGTTTGTTTTTTTGGAGGGGTTTTGTTTGTTTTTTAAAAGGCTTTAAAGCTATCATTCCATACCTTCTGGAATACTTCGTTCACAATAATAAGTCAGCCACCATATTTAACTTTGTTTTTCTGCACATAATGGGACATTTATCTCTGGAAGCTATTAGAATTTATCATGAATTTTCAGTAGTATTACTATGATATACCTTCATATGATTTTCTTGCATGATACTGTTTGGAATTTGCTGAATATCTTAAATTTGTGAATTAATGTCTCTCATGAAACTTGGAAACTGTCTAGCCACCATTTCTTTAAACATTCTGTCCTGTTTTGTTATTTCTATCCTCGGAAACTCCAATATTAAAGTGCTTGGCAATAGACTGATAGATTGATTTGTTGTGTTTTGCTTTCTTCTCCTGCTTTTCAGCCCTACTTTCACTGTACTTTTCTCAGCAAAAGTGGTAATGGTGTTGGACCATAGAGGCAATTGGTGACCAAGCAAACTATTTTCTCATTTTGACTGTATTCAAGACTATAAGTGTTCCTGCCTCCCCCTGTTTTAACCAATACCTTACCTGGTCTGACCCCAGGGGGTCAATTATATTTTTTGCCAGACTTCCTTTTACTGTTGCCTGAACCAGACCAAGTGGTTGGGTCTCGACTCACATATGAATTGGTCCTCTTTCTGGGAATCAGCTCATCAGGACTTTCTTGCATCCACTGCTCTTTAGTAGTCTCATAGATAAGTACGATTTTCTATTTTACCTAGGTTTCTCTTTGTAATACTACAGAAGTGAAGGCTGTGCATGTCTTTTCACGTCCTAACCGAAAGTGAAATCCCCTGTTGCCTGGCCCTAATGAAGTTGTAACCCATGAGGTTTTTCTTTTGTTATCTTTGTTCTTCTATTTGATTTTTTGTTGCTGCTATAATCAAGTTGCTGGAAATTCTTTATGTAACTGTTAAGTCATACTATCTTGGCTCCTATTAAACTTCCATTTAACCACTCTTATTTTGATAAAGTTAGTCTACAGCAGCAGAGACCAAAAAACTATGTTTTGGTTTATAGGTACAGTGATACTAACCAAGTTAAATTTTTTTTTTAAAAAGGAAATCATCTTTCAGAGAAATGTTAATAAAGCCAGAAATTAAATTTTCTCTTAAATAACGTAAAAGTAATTAATTTTAGTAACTTATTCATAGATATTGCTAAGGACTGAACTCTTGATCTTCAGTTTATTTCTTTCTTTTTGAAAAAAACACTGTCAACACTTATGAGTATGCAATCTTCTAGTATATTGTCCAATGTCTATTATATTTAAGAGATTACCAATAGCAATGTTACATTCCTGTCTTCAATATTTGATATTTCTTGGTGTTCTCCAATCTAATTACCCTAGTAATCTGTACACATTTTCTACTAAGAAAACAAATAGCAAAAAAACCCCTCAAAAAACAAAAGTAATCACTTTGTGTTTCTTTCTCTCCTTCTTCTTAATTTTACATTGTTTATTCCAAATAGGAATTCTTTCTTTTTCTTGTTGTGAAAATAGCCTTAAAAGCACTCATTAACATCTTCTTTAAGATCTATAGCTTTTAACTCTATTCTTATGGGATATTTTTATTTTATTATGATTACATAAGACTTCTTACATCATTTATAAATTCATATTTAAAATCTGAGCATATCAAAACACCCTGTTTGTAACCACAGATAGTTTCCCATTTCTTAGTTTAAGTCTTTTGAATTTGGAACACCTAAATTTTACGTTATTTTTTTCTAAAATTTATTTTTAAATAAATTTTATTTTTAAGTAAATTAAATTTAAAATTTGTTAAATTTTATTTTTAAAATGTATTATTGATTTGAATTATATTAACATTTTCAAATGGCCATATGATCTTACCTACCCCATTAAATTTAATCAAGTTATCAATCAAATTAAATTTGATCAAGTTATCTATTCTCCCACCAAACATATTCACTGTCTTTCCTAGGATCAAATAATTCTTGAATCATAGGCCGACGTTCTGAAAATCAAATCCTATTCTTTGGCTACTTAATTTTTATATTTATTTAATCGTCTATAAGTCTCACCTCCATAAAAGAGATGAAAATATCACTAATTGTATCCTTTTTTGTCCTTGATTTTTATCTATGAAAATGTAAATGATGATAATTAGCACTAATTTGCAACAGCTCTTTATTTTTTTTTTAATTTTTTTTTAAAGATTTTATTTATTTATTTGACACAGAGAGAGAGAGAGGTCAGATCACAGGTAGGCAGAGAGACAGGCAGAGAGAGGGGGAAGCAGGCTCCCCACTGAGCAGGGAGCCTGATGCGGGCCTCGATCTCAGGACCCTGAGATCATGACCTGAGCCGAAGGCAGAGGCTTTAACCCACTGAGCCACACAGGCACCCGCAACAGCTCTTTATAAAGCACAATTTCCCTTATGCAACTGTAATAGTTCACTCAGACTTTGGCCAACTGTACTAAAAATATTTCATCTACCTCTACTTTTTTGCTGCTTTGATATCCTAGTTAGAGTTACCAAAGTAAAATATTATTATCAAACCATTAGGAAGTTTTGCTTTTTGTTGACACTTTCAAGGAGAATAACAAGAGATGATAGATTTAGAGCAAAGAATAATTTAGAACAGATATCAAGGGCGCCTGGGCGACTCAGTGGGTTAAAGCCTATGCCTTCGGCTCAGGTCATGATCTCAGGGTCCTGGGATGGAGCCCCGTGTTAGGCTGCCTGCTCAGCAGGGAGCCTGCTTCCTCCTCTCTCTCTGCCTGCCTCTCTGCCTACTTGTGATCTCTCTACCTCTCTGTCAAATAAATAAATAAATAATCTTTAAAAAAAAAAATAGAACAGAGATCAAATGAGAAAAATGACCAGAAAAATCTACTGAACAACCATTTGACCATGTGATCTGCTCAAAGCTCAGAGCCCCCAACCAGCACCCAAACCTGTGCCTGACATCTTCATCTTAATAGCCTGAGCAGAATTATATTTCAGAAAATTAATGTTATTTTCTCCATAATTCCTTATTCTTGTGCTTTCTGTATTTTCTTAGGAACCCTGTTAGCCATGGAAGACTGGCAAATAAAGTAGGTGCCAGTAGAATTAGTTTTTCCATTTCAAAATTTAGGATAAAATTAGAGCTAGAAGTAGGCATGAGGGATTAGGATAAGATTACTGTCCTGTGTTATCTGGTTTCCAATGATTGAAATATATATACAGAGAAAGTTGTTTTGTTTTCATGTGAAAGTATAAATCGTGTTACTCCACTCAATTTTAGTTGGAAGCTATAGTCCCCTGTGAATTTTTTATTTTGAAACCATCCCATATTTACAGTGCATAATCACTTAAAAAGTACAAAAAAGAAGTAGCTATTGAATAATTTATATTTAACATCTCAGACTGGTGAGACTTTTTAAAAAGGAAACAGGCTTGATGTTTTATAAATGTAATAGTTTTCACACTGTGTTATAATCATTTCAAATTAATAGTCCCTAGCTAAGGTAGCAGTCCAGCAGTAAAAAGACAGTTTTCTGCATGGCCTTTGCTACTTTCAGTGGTTTCAGCTTTTAGCAGAAAGTCTTTATATTTTCAAACAGAATACATTTCAGTGATGCTTTAAAAAATAACAATAGAGCACAAGTTAAAGTGTGGTCAAAAAGCTTTACCTTAAATCTGAAAAATATCTTAAAACTCCTTTGCATTCCTCTTTGCACACATGATTTTAGGTTTTAACTCTTGTGAATTACACCTAAGATTTTGAGTATGGGATAATGGCAAATGTATACATTTTTAATGAAATATACAAAGTCATATATATACCAGCATAACTGTGGTTAAATTCAGTCTTCTAGAAAGCTAACTTAGAAGTCCACACTATAGGGCGCCTGGGTGGCTCAGTGGGTTAAAGCCTCTGCTTTCGGCTCGGGTCATGATCTCAGCGTCCTGGGATCGAGGCCCGCATCGGGCTCTCTGCTCAGCAGGGAGCCTGCTTCCTCCTCTCCCTATCTCTCTGCCTGCTTCTCTGCCTACTTGTAATCTCTCTCTGTGTGTCAAATAAATAAAATCTTTAAAAAAAAAAAAAAAAAAAAGAAGTCCACACTATATATAGTGAGCAATGATATTGAGTGCTAAATCATAAATGGGTAGGAACCTCATTTTGTCTTGTGATGCGAGTTTAATTCGATTGCCTATCAGAGCCACAGCTCAGAATCTGTAAGTGAAGTATTCTTTTAAATAGTAGGAAGAACATGTATTCATATTTGTGAAAAGATAAAACAATGCTTATACTGTATTTTTAATTTGTAGGCATAGTTCTCAAGCAGAAATTATCTACCCTTAATGGAGATGAACATAGATAAGCATCATAATGTTTGTTTACAATGAGATTACATATTAATCAACTAATTTATATTCTAACATTTCAACTCTCAGTCTCATTCAATTTATTGTAAAATGAAGTTCTTGAATTTCTCTCCTATGCCTCTTTTTTCCAAGGTAATAAATCTCAAAGGCAAATCAAATTAAGTTCTCTATGCTTTTTAACACCCTATTTGCAAACTGTTATCCTGTGTTATTGTGTACAAATAATATGCTAGAAATAAAAGGAAAAATATTAACAGGGAATACCAATAAAATTAATTTTGCTAGGTCATAAAAACTCAGACCAATAAATCTATAAGGAAGGGATTAAAAACGGTCAGCATCCATTGCTCTGTTATTCTCCATCACTTTCTACCTTTCTGGGCAATGCTTATACCATTTCCACAGCACCATTTCCTGAGGCCCAGATTTCCACACCACCTTTGAAAACTGCCAATATGACACGGTGCTCAAAGCAGTCCAACACTCTACACTCCATTACAGAATATACTCAAACTCTCTAGATTTAAAGTAATGTTTATCCTCTCCCCTTCAACATATAAATGCATAAAAGTAAGTAAAAAATTGATTTGTCTACTATGTGTTAGGTTCAGATAGCATAAGTAAAGTAAAATTCAATTTACTTCAATTTTTATACATTGTGTGTTTTGTCCCATTTTTAAACTGTCTTTGTAACTATGACATGAAAAATAAACATTTAAGCAAATTTTGTGCTATGGATAATTCACATATAATTTTTTCTGAAATATAAATGAATAGATAATGAATTTAAGAATAGCATTGTCTTAGCACGAAATAATTGCCAATGCTTGATTTCAGCTGCATTGGAAAGTTCTGCTATTTAAGAGAAAAAGAAAACTTTTTAACCATGGGCTGATTCTTGATATTTCCACATTTAATACCAGTCATTTGTCTTAAAACTTTGACCATACTTAAATTATGTGTTCTTGAGTGGGTAAAAAAATTCAACTTCTATCATGTATTTATGCCTTATTATATATGGTTTATAAATCCCTGACTAGAAGGGAGGGAGTTCAGAATGTAAGAGAATTGAATAACCAAAAACTAGAAGAATATGGAAAGAATATGAAATAAAAGCACTCAGGGCATTCAATGCCACTAATGTATACAATTGCCAATTCTGTATTTTTGTGCTCTATGTTTCTTACTAATATCCTGTATTAAAAAGGATACTTAAATACAAGTAACCCCACACCGCAAAAGTGTTCATAATATTTTTGATGTTCTATGTTTTATTTTTTCCATTTTATAATTTATAAATTGCTACCATTTTAGTGAACTGTTTAAAGCAAAAAAAAAAAAAAGGTGCCTGGGTGGCTCAGTGGGTTAAAGCCTCTGCCTTCGGCTCAGGTCATGATCCCAGGGTCCTGGGATCGAGGCCCGCATCGAGCTCTCTGCTCAGCAGGGAGCCTGCTTCCTCCTCTCTCTCTGCCTGCCTTTCTGCCTACTTGTAATCTCTCTCTCTCTCTGTCATATAAATAATAAAATAAAATCTTTAAAATCAAAAAAATATATATATATTTTTAGTAAAAAATAACCTAAAGCAAAGAAGGAAGCTCTAACACCCATGCAATAATTTGCACAGGGTGAGCAAAGGCACTTGAAGTATTAAACCCAATTTCTTTTTTTTAAATGATTTTATTTATTTATTTGACAGAGAGAGAGAGATCACAAGTAGGCAGAGAGGCAGGCACAGAGAGAGGGGGAAGCAGGCTCCTTGCTGAGCAGAGAGCCTGATGTGGGGCTGGATCCCAGGACCCTGAGATCATGACCTGAGCCGAAGGCAGAGGCTTTAACCCACTGAGCCACCTAGGCTCCCCATTTCTTTCATTTTCAAAAGAAAATTTAGGAGACATGGATTCAGTAGTTTAGCAGTTATAGTCCACAGCAAATCTAAAATTAGGAGGGAGATCTCCTAATTGCCCAGTCTCAGTAATTAGTGTATTGGTGTCAAAAAAATCCTTCCATTCACTTCCCTCTACCACTGCCTCCCATCTATCCATATTTTTGTCCTGTGTTCTATATGTGCTCTCCATGGAAATGTCAATAAAGTATTACTAATGTATGTAATCATAATTGACGTTGTCGAACAATCCTTAGGGAATTATTCTCCTAAATAATACTTGTATTTTTAATAGCATTTGTTAAAGTCAAATATCTAAGGACAGACAAACCATTGCAATGAAAGGAGAGACTGGTACTAAGCGACCTACCCTATGGCTTCCATTGTCTTCCAAACTATTCACTTGCACTACTGTTAGAGATATTTTCTGAACATATCCAAGTTAAGCGTCTAATCACAGACTTAACCCAAGATGCTTTACAATGGAACTTGGAGAAGGAGGGGGGTGGGTTTGAAGGGATCTGTAGATATAGTGAGAATAAAAATAAATATAGCTTTTCTTTAAAGTTTGTGAAACCTTGATGTAATATCAAAATAAAAATTAGATTTTGAGCAATACAGGAGAACTATTAGATATCCCTAATAGAACCCCAAAATTTTTATAGGAAGCTGCAAGGAGAAAGGGACAAAATCTGGGCCCGGTAATCAAGGCATGAAAAATTGTATGTCACTAGTGATACATAATAACATAAACAGACATGAAACTACTGGAAAAGTTCAGGGAAAACTTAGGTCATCAAGACAAAATAAAGGGGATCATGGATGCCATGGCTAGTTTGAGCACACAAATGAGGGATAGCCTTCAAATGCATCTAGAGCATAATAAGGTCATTAGACGAAAACCGTACAACATCATAGGCAAGAATAAACTAGGACTATGGAATGAAAAATAGGTACAAGAAAGCCAGAAACATTGTCTGAGATCTGTCACAAACAGGAGTCCCAAGTCGGGTCATGTTGAAAGGGAACCCTTTCCATGCACAAAGTATAAAGTAGGTAATTGTCTATCATGCTTGATTTCAGAGGCATGTCTACCTACTATATAAAACAAAAAGAAAAAAAACCTTCCTTTATCCACTGACTGATTTTTGACTTAATACTTAACATCTTAAGTATTTGGCCTCAAGTTTTGATCCTCCAAAGAAAATAAACCTGTTGTCAATTCTTTTCACCTCAGCAAGACAAAATCAGGATTTATGGTGACTCTCCAGTCTTCATAAGCCTGGAACCTATAGGATTAGTGAATCAAACTGCGGTTTACACACTGCTAGTTTTAACATAACTTTCTTCATATTTTTTTTTGGCACTGTATACATGTTCCTATCATTCTGAAAGTAACAGTGAACTAAAAATTTATGTCTTCCTCATCTAATATTTAAAATCCTTGGAGGAAAGCACTGTAAATTTTATTAATTCTTTATCCTCAAAACTTAGGATGGAATCTAATATATGGTAGTCATTCATTATTAGTTGATCTGAAACTTTGCTACAGGCAATTTTGTTTTTTAAAAAAGTAATTTTCTGCATGTAAATCATATATTAATTGTCCTGATTGGCACACAGTCTTAAATGTTTTTGTTTTATTTAGGTAAGTTCCCCTCTCTGAACTGCCTGCCATATTTTAAATTTCACCATCCTCACCACAGAATTAGTTGGTGTTAAGAATCCAAATTATGTTTCCAACATCTATCTAACTTAACCCTTTGTCCTTGAACGTCACTTCTTTTTTCCTAGATCTAAATTCTGCAAAAAACTATTGATTTTTGTGTGTGTGTAATGTAGAGCGATGTCCTTTATCCACTTTCAGTAAGACATGCTGTTTGAAATACTTTCCTAGTAAAGTAATATTTTCTGATGCAATATTGAATGAGCTACCATAAATCCTTCCTCAAATATTGTTGTATAAACATATATATATTTAAAAATACATACACACAGACTCTCACCTGTTCATCTTTCAAACCAATAGTTTCTGTTTGGCTGTGGTTCTAGAAACAATTTGTGTCACTAGAGTAGAGTGAAGTCAAATGTTTTGTGTCTTTGTTCATTCATCAAGATGACTGAAGCAAAAGAGTTCACAAAATATCATTTTTAAAGGTACCTAAAGAAGGTTTTGAACAATTATAACATTTTATCAAGACACCAAAAGTCTTTGCCAGGGAATTCTTAGATTCATGTAATAGTTTATTCAATACTCATAAATATTTCTCTTTTGTCACTGCATTATAATAAGATATTTTGATGTGGGAAAATTTAGATGAAATCAGATATGGCATGGTTAATCTTATTTCAATCAGCCGATGCTCTAGCTTTTTTTTTTTTTAAGTCCCTTTTCTCTGAATAATACATTTCCTCTTCTTTGGAATATTTATTAGTAGTTAGAAACTGACTCATTCCTGCCTGTACAGACACATCCTTAGATCCTCAGATGCTCTGGGTTTCTTCTGAATAAGCAGCCAACTCCATGACCCTGTCACCTGCCACAGCCAACTGAAGTAGGTGGACAGTCAATCAAAATAGGGTCAGTGGGAATTTGTCTCCAAGGACTGCAGACCTGTTATCCAGAGAGATTAGAGGTGCAGTCTCTGCACTGAAAGAATCTAACGTGGCCATCACTAGGCTGACATAAGCAACCTGAACCAAGAAATTTGATACGCTAGGAGAAGGATGAAAGAAGCCGACCCAAAAGGAGAAGTAGAGATGAGAAAAAATATGAACACAGAAGGAGAGACAGAGAGCAAGAAACAGAAATAATAGCTTTCTTAATGTCTGATTATCTTATAATTCTTGGTTCTTATCCCCATGACTAAATCCTATCTGATCTCTACTAGAAATTAGGAAAATGTTCTCATTATAAATGTTCTTACTCACCAGCATAGAATTCAAGCGTATGTTTGTATGCAAACTAGGACTATACAGGTCTCATAGTGAGTAGTCAGAAAAAAGGGGCAAGGGGTATTGATTAAAATACATACAAAGACAGTTTGCTTAGGTACTCTGGTTCCAAGAAATCAAAAAGATAATCTAGAACTCTCATATCTGATATAATCATCACTGAGAGAGTCCCTGATATGGGATAAGCATTGGGCCAACAATTTTACATTATCTCATTTTATCCTCAAACAAACCTAGGAGTTACGTGCTATTTCCAGCATTTCACAGATGATGAAACCGGGACTTAAAATTTGCTAAGGTCACAGAGGCATTAAGTGGTGAAGACAGAATACAAATTCAAGTCTCTGACTCTGAGCCTGTGTTCTTTTTATATATAATTCATGTGAACTTGGTCAGCTTTGTTTCTATGTATCTAGTTTATGACTAGCTTATCCTTTAAGTATAATTGCAGATTAAAACACTAAGCTAAAGACTACTAAAAATGGCTTAGAAGATTTGCAATTATATTATTTGTTACTAATTGCTTGTCAAATTAATTAAGTGAACGAATTTGAAAATTAAAAGACATGAAATCAGAGCTAGTTAATTGCTAAAGACCGAAAGAGGACTAGAATCACCCAAATGCAATTAATCTAATATCAGAATTTATTTTGATTGTGCCTTTTAGGGAGTAAAATGATACCTTTTAACTATCTTTAATTCCAACAGTATTACCTTTTATGAAGATAAAGTTGGCATTTTTTTTGTTGAAAAATATGTACTTAGTATTCCCTAAACATGTTAGACATGAATGAATAAATATCCTTATGACAAATATCTGAAAAAGATGATTCATAGAAATGAATATTTTACAGCATTGTTATAAAAACTCACAGTACAAGTAGCTACTACACATTTGAGAAGATATTTCTTACTAATTTAGGATAGATTTATCTCTCTGGGACCAAAATATTCATGCAAAATTATAAGTACTACATTATTTTTAATGCACTTTCAAAATTTTATATATATATATTTTTAAAGATTTTATTTATTTATTTCACAGAGGGAGAGAGATCACAAGGAGGCAGAGGCAGGCAGAGAGAGAGGGGGGGAAGCAAGCTCCCCGCTGAGCAGGGAGCCCGATGCGGGCCTCGATCCCAGGACTCTGAGATCATGACCTGAGCCGAAAGCAGAGGCTTTAACCCACTGAGCCACCCAGGTGCCCCAAAATTTTATATTTTGACAAGGGTTGGTGTGACATACTTTTTTAGTGAAAAGATTAGCCCAAATTAATGACTCAGACACATTCAACCCTCAAGTTTCATTTTTACAAAATAAATCCATGAAAATAAGTTTAAGCTACTAAAAATAAGTCTCTCTTCATAAGCAATATCATTTACAATTATGCTTTTGCTAGTATGTCATCAAAAGACAAAAAAGTAACTTAACTCTTCCAAAAGTTATATATTTTAAACTATATAAACCTTGACTAACAACTAGCAGATTAAAAACAATTTGTGCAAATTTAGGAAAATAATTTTTGAAATATCACTGTCATGAAAGATTTTAGAATGGAGACTAAAATATAGTTATATATTCTAAGACTTTGAGAAAAGAATTTCTTTCAATCAATGAAAAGAATCTCTTAAGTCTTATTTTAAGCTTTGTTATTCTGTTTTGTTTTAATGAAAAATAAGACAGATACCAAACACAGTTCACCGGGACAGCTCTGTACATTAAGCAAATATCAATTATAGAGAAAGTCTGGAAAAGGAAAAAATTTTAAAATAAAGCAATCCTTAAAAATAAGATAAATATCCATGGAACCAGTAATGAAATAGCAGATGTGAAAAACAGAAATCGGGGTTGAAACTTCAGGTCTTTGGGCTTTGCCTCCAGCAACAGGCACAATAGATGGGGGAAGCAGAGATTAAAAATGCCTCATTGAAGTAGATACTGAATCTGGGTTCAGTTTGGATCCAGGCCTATGAATGGGGAGCGAAGAAAAGCTGTAACTTTTCCCAAGCAAATGACTTATATAAAGAGGTGTACCTAAGGATATGAAGGAAACAAACAAACAAAAAAACAAACAAAAAACCCCCAGAAAAATCTTCCCGTTAAGGACAGGTACCAAGCCACCTGATAGGCCATGACTTAATCTGAGGTTTCCCCACTAACCCCAGAAGATGTAAGTGCTAAGTGGACAATATAAGATCTGGTTATAGGATGCCTGGGTGGCTCAGTTGGTTAAGCGACTGCCTTCGGCTCAGGTCATGATCCCTGAGTCCCAGGATCGAGTCCCACATCGGCTCCCAGCTCCATGGGGAGTCTGCCTCTCCCTCTGACCTTCTTCCCTCTCATTCTCTTGCTTATTCTCTCTCCCTCTCTCAAATAAATAAATAAAATCTTAAAAAAAAAAGATCAGGTTATATAGGTTATATACACAGGATTATAAAGACCAAATCGAGACACCCAAAACTAGACAACAGGAACACACAGAGAGAAGGAAGAGGAGACAAATGCCATCATAGCTGGCCCTGCAAACCAAAATTCCAAAACCAATGAAGAAAAAAGATGATAACATCAATAGATCAAAAAATCAAAATTCACAATGTTGTCACTTCAGATACAGTACAGAATAGTCTATCTAAGATGACCTTAAAAAGTATGTTGCAGATTCTCAAAGAGATAGGAAAAAGGCAATCATGAAACAAAGAGCAGGACGATATGAAAAACAACTAGTTCTAAATATCAGGAATTAAGAATGTAATTATTGAAATTAAAAATTTAACATTTTTTTAAGTTGAAAAAGAACACAAAGAGAGGATTATTTTCTTTTTATCTTAAAAAATGCACAACGAACAGAAAAGCTAGTAAGACAAAGAATGAAAACACAAAAAAGAAGTTCAGAAATAGATGTCAAATGACAGATTTAGTAAGAGGATCTAATTTATCTCTAATAGGAATGCATGAGAAAGACAAGGAGGAAGTGTTGGAAAAACAATACACAAGAGGTAAGGCTGAGAATATTCTAGTACAACTGGAAGACATGACTCTTCAGTTGGAAAGCACAAGTTGGAAGAACAAGCAAGATAAACAAGAATCACTATATCAATGGATTGTAGAGACATAATGGTAGTAGTACAGTAATAAATAATATTAACGATAAATAGTACATGAATAAGTAATGAAAAAGATTTTCACATTAGAAATATGAAGGGGCTCCCTTGTCCCTATGAGGTCTAATAAATTAAGATGTTTAGTATGTTCATTTTTTAAGTAAAATATTAAATAAAACATTCAGAACTCTGAAGAATAAATATCAAATATTACGGGTATTTTTCCTTCCTTTCTTTCCGTTTTATTGTTGTGTTTTTCAATTGGAACTCAGTTTGAAAGAACTGTTAACTACACTTGTAAATTAAAAAGCACATTGCCATCATATATCACTTCCTGTCCTCTTTCTTCTTAATTTTGCCTTTCTTTCATGATCACTATTCTTATTCCTCTCATCCCATTGCTAATGTGTTTGATCTTTGCCCTTAAATATAACTTCATACAGGTTCACAGCTGGAAAAAAATTTTGCCCCAGATGAATTATACCTTGAGTTTCATTCATGTCTGATTTTGATATTTGTATGAGAATTTGGACTTTGACTTTAGAATTGATGCTGGAAAGAGTTAAGACTTTAGGGGGCGCTGGAATGGCCATGTATGTATTTTGTATAAGAAGACGACATGAATGTTGTATAGCCAGGAGGGAAATGGTAGGGACTGAATTATGTCCCTCTAGAATTCATATGTTGAAGCCCTAACGCCCAATGTGATGGCAACTGGAGATGGAGCCTTGAGGAGATAAACAGATTTCAATAAGATCATGAAGGTGTGACCCTTATGATGGGATCACTGCGCTTATGAGAGGTACCAGAGAGTAAGCTTCCTCTCCACCACGTGAGAATACAGTGAAAATCAGCCTTCTGCAAGCCAGGAAGTGAGCCCTTACAGAAAACTGAATCTTGGTCTTGGACTTACCAACCTCCAGAAATGCGAGAAATAAATCTCTATTGTTTAATGCACCCAGTCTATGGCATTCTGTTTGGCAGCCAGAGCTGATTAATACAGGTATTTTTTCCAAGTTTCTTTGTATTTCTTTATTTATAATAACTTTTGTTTTTCATTTTTCTTTGCTGCCCTGCACTTGACAGATCCAATTTCTTTTTGTTGGTTTTAAATCTATTCTTCTTCTTCTTCTTTTTTTTTTTTAAATTTTTTTTTTTTTTTTTTTTTTTTTTTTTTTTTTTTTTTTTGGTCTGGTCACTACCTTACCCTTTATTGTTTCCTTCCTTCTTTCCTTCCTTCCTTCCTCCCTCCCTCCTTCCCTTCCTTCCTTCTTTCCCAACAATATCTCTATCTTCCTGAAAAACATGGTAAATATTTTAATACATTCTATCTTCCTGGGGTCCTTAAGACCTTCCATGGCTTTCTCCTCCAGCAAGTTCTTTTCTTCATTAGACTTAAAGAAAAATGCATTCCAGTCTAATAAAGAAAAAGTAAACTTTAATTTTTAGAAGAAGATATAGGAGAATATATTTATGATCTTCAGATAGGGAAAAATATTCTTAAACCAGATCCTCTCCAAAAAAAAAAGTAATACTAACTTTTTGCATTGTGCTAAATAGGCAATGAACAGGGGAGTCAAGTACTAACTGACTGCTTTCTTTTTCTTTTCTTTCTTTTTTTTTTAAAGATTATTTATTTATTTATTTGACAGAGAGAGAGAGAGAGAGAGAGAGGGAGATTACAAGTAGGCAGAGAGGCAGGCAGACAGAGTGGAAGAAGCAGGCTCCCTGCTGAGCAGGGAGCCCGATGTGGGCCTCGATCCCAGAACCCTGAGATCATGACCTGAGCCAAAGGCAGAGGCTTTAACCCACTGAGCCACCCAGGTGCCCTGCTTTCTTTTTCTATTTTAAAAATTAAATTACTAGTTCTGAAAGAATCAGGTGACGTTTTACTCAGGAATCACCTGTTATTTTGGCAAGTTTCTGAACCATTTCGACCCTTAAGATTCGCAGACTGGGACGCTTGGGTGGCTCAGTTGGTTAAGCAGCTGCCTTTGGCTCAGTCATGATCCCAGAGTCCTGGGATGGAGTCCTGCATCGGGCTCCTTGCTTGGCAGGGAGCCTGCTTCTTCCTCTGCCTGCCACTCTGCCAGCTTGTGCTGACTCTCTCGAAAAAAAGGAAAGGGAAAGGGAAAGGGAAAGGGAAAGGGAAGGAAGGAAGGAAGGAAGGAAGGAAGGAAGGAAGGAAGGAAGGAAGGAAGGAAGAAAGAAAGAAAGAAAGAAAAGAAAAGAAAGAAAAGAAAAAGAAAAAAAAAGGGTTTGCAGACTAATAAGCAAGTTTTGAACTCCATCTATATAGTCAATTCATACTCTATGGAGCTCAGACTCCTGGCAGCAATTACACCTAAGCAGGGCAGGCAAATAGGCTTGCTACTTCCCCCTGTGTTTCCAACCTCCCTTTCCTCAGGCATGCACAGGTTTTTGCAGCGCACAATTTGCAGTGAATTAAAAATCGCTCTGGGAGCTTCCAGGTTGGTGAACACGTAAGGACTGGAGCAGAGCTGTGCGCTTGGAGAGAGCATGGAACCCCCCCTTCCGTTCTCTTGCCCTGGTGCTTTGCATCTCTTCCTCCGCTTGTTCATTCTCAGTCTGTTCGAAAGCTTACCTTATCACAGAAGCTTCTCTTTCAAGCTGAGCAGTGAACCCAGAGAGGATGGGCCGAGACCGCGGGAGCCCATGGGGTCCCCAGACCAACCCGCAAGTGGGAGCTACAATTGCCAGCGGGCCCTGCGGAGGGCGGCAGCCCGCGCCCCGCTGTGGCGCAGGCTCGGGCTGTGCAGTTCCCGCCAATTCCCGCGGGGGGTGATCTCGTGCGGCGCTGAGTCCCGGGCCCTACGCCGGCGGAGACGGGTGGCCCGCCGAGCTGCCCCCGCTGCTTCAGCTTTATTTCAACCCGTGCTGGCTGAACTATGGCGGGGTGATAAAAAATTGCTTTCACACGGTGAGTTTTCACTCATACTGGAAGGTGACATTTACATTTGCTACCAATCCTTCAACATCCAAAGTGATCTGGAAAAGGAAATGCAAAAGGTGCGCGGTATGTTCCCACAGACCCGAACGGCATAATGCAATGAAGCCCAGAGCTTCCCAGGCTCAGGAGAAAGACCTCATATTTGACATTAATATCAGAGACTACGACAGTGCATTAGATGCTCTCGTTCTGTAGACATATGTTCTGAGTCTCGGACCCTCAGGATGGTGGCCATATGCATCATCGACTGAGCATTGTAAGAGGGCTTTGGATTTAAGCATCGTCTCTAGGTATGTTCTGGATGGAGGGAGGAGTGTTCGTTGTTGGGTTTGTGATAAATCAGAAAATTGTCCTCCGCAGTACATTCTGGGATCCTTGACTGTGAATCTTGTAAAGGACGGTGAAGATGTTAAAAACGAAGTTCATCTAAGTGAAAGAATTCACTTTTGGTCAGAAAATCTGTAAACATAATTTTTAAAAAAGATTTTATTTATTTATTTGACAGGGAGAAACACAGCAAGAGAGGGAACCCAGGCAAGGGGAGCGGGAGAGGGAGAAGCAGGCAGGCTTCCCGCCAAGCAGGAAGCCCAATGCGGGGCTGGATCGCAGGACTCTGGGATCATGATCTGAGCTTCACAACGGAGCCACCCAGGCGCACCTGTAAACAAAATTTTAAAATATGTCGAAAACTATGCCTTGGTTGATCAATGTATTCTTAAAAATAAAGAAAGCTGGGATAAGATTTTAGAACTTGCCCTTGAGACCATTCATGAGGAACTTCAACAAATCTTCCAAAACATCACAGTTCACTTCAGTGCTGGGAGCATTTCAAGACGGTAGCCAGCAGATGTCAGAATAACATAAAAAATGACAACAAATGTGGACCCAGGCTTGGATGGGCGATCACGCTCCGACACTGTTTTCCACGGCTGGCTGGACATCAGTGTTAGTGAAGGAATCAATCTTTTACTGAAGATCTCTCTTAATATTCATACTAAAACAGGTTGCATTTCTTTGCCTATTGATTTACAGAAAGTAGATCAGTTTGATCGATTTTACTGTTCTAAACAAAATCTCCATCTGCCACGAATTGGGTAACATTTCCACTAATGAAGAAGAAAAAGAGGGGAATGAAGCTGAATCTGATATCAAACATAGAATCAGAGATTATAAGAAGAACTGCTAGCTCCCTATGTGGAAGTTTTCAAATGGCTTCTTGAGAACCTGGACAAGTCCTGAAAAAGTGAAGTTCTCAAGAATGATTTACAAAAAGACTTCTGAAAATAACAATTTCCCCCAAACCAATGTGGATATCTTCAACCTAAAATCAAATACTTCAAAAGCCACTCAATAAATATGGCAGGACCATGTATGCATCTTAATGCTCAAAGCAAAATTTCCTTTTCTTGCGAAGTGATTATGTTGAAAATATTCCTGAGAACACCAAAGGAGAGAGTCAGGATTCCTGGAAGGAGCAATAATGGGAGGAATAAGTGGATTGCAGATAAATTTGTATAATTTAATGCTATCCAGTGATAATCCTAAAATCTCCAATATGAATATTCAGCTCCAACAACTACTGTAGATAGAGGTAAGTGAGCAGTAATATGCCTGAGATTTTAATCTCACTCCAGTGGATACAGTTCTTATTTCTGGAGTGAGTAGTCTAGGTGAATGCGACCTTTGTCTTTAAGTCTTTGACCCTTAATTATACCTGAAGTGTGTATTAGTTACTTCCTAATTTTGCTTACTAATATTTTTATTAGGCTACACTTTTAAAAATCATTTTAATCTGGGCATCTCAGCCTAGGAAAACTTCAATTCAAAAGATATGAGTTACTGGGCACCTGGGTGGCTCAGTGGGTTAAAGCCTCTGCCTTCAGCTCAGGTCATGATCTCAGGGTCCTGGGATCGAGGCCCACATCGGGCTCTCTGCTCGGCAGGGAGCCTGCTTCCTCCTCTCTCCTCTCTCTCTGCCTGCCACTCTGCTTACTTGTAATCTCTCTCTCTGTGTCAAATAAATAAATAAAATCTTTAAAACAAACAAAAAAACAAAACAAAAGATATGAGTTACTATATTACAGTAGTAAGACCTAAAAGAGTATCTTTCACAACTAGCAATTGTAGCTCCTAACTTCTTCCTTCAGAAACAATTGGATTAGTCCCCTATAAAGATAGAGTTTAGGAAGAATAGCTGATTTCACCAACAAAACTGTTGTATTTGCCAAAACACTTGGACTTTCTATATATCTGATACTTTAATTTTAAAGGTTTTGTTTCTTCCTTGTTTGATTTTGTGCAATAGATTTTGAAGTATCTGATTTCTTTTGCCTGGTTTTACAGCCAATTGAAACAAAGCAATTGTTCTGGTTTCTACTCTATTTTCTGAGAAACATTAAGAAGCAAGCTATTAGGCTAGTGATTTCCATGACTTATGAAAATTTTCCTTCCTTTGCATTTCCTTGAATACTGTTTTCTCTACAGTTACACAGTCTTTCTTTTTTTTTTTTCTTTTATCTTTTGGTTTACATAGAGCAGGCTATTACTGACAACACACTGAAATGCCTTGCATTCCTTTCTCTTTGCCAGTATTTTTTAAGAAGTACTACAGACTATTGTTCAAAACAAACAAACAAACAAACAAAAATGCCATTCTTGACTGTGGTCTGTATATGAAGATCATGAAAATGGCACAGTAGAAAACAACCTAAATCGGAATTGATTTGGGAGAAATCGGATCAGTGTGCATTAT
Organism: Ailurus styani; assembly: GCA_002007465.1. Classification (NCBI taxonomy): domain Eukaryota; kingdom Metazoa; phylum Chordata; class Mammalia; order Carnivora; family Ailuridae; genus Ailurus; species Ailurus styani. The sequence goes on along the minus strand of LNAC01000498.1, from coordinate 755,101 downwards.
GAGAAGCATTAAGTGAGATTTTAGCTCCACCTAGTGTCCTGTGGTAGGATCATATCTTGGAAATGAAAATTAAGCCATCGTAAGGCAAGACTCAGATTAAGCAGCTGGCATAACCCTGGTCACTAACTCAAAGCAGCGACAGTCAAAGGCCTGTTGCTTTGTGTTTCTTGGTTGCTGTACTAAAAAATAGCCACACAAGAGAAACATTCTTAAGTCTAAGGAATTTGCCATATATTTACAAGGCCAATCAGTACAAGCGCTCTTTCACGTATCACTTCCTATTTATAAAATAGGAAGATTTGAGGTGATAGAAACCCTGATCTGCTGAAAATAACGAGATGGTGTTGGAAGTCAGGATGACCGTAACACATGGAAATAACAAAGTTCACAACACATCTAAAGATAATTTTACATATGCATGAATGAGGTTATATGGTGCTTTACTTTTAGTGCAAGAATAGCCATTTTAGAACTTCAAAAGAGCCATTTTAGAACTGGATTAGATAATAGGCATTTTAGAACTGGATTAGATAATAGGCAAAAAACAAATGAAGACATAGAGCATATGAATAATAAAATAAATATATTTGATTATATAACTACAGCTGTATTTGGGGGAAGGAGGAGCTTAAATTCACCAAATAGAGAATCACCTTTATTGTATACCTATAGAACATTTACAAAAATTAATCGTGCACTTGGCTAAAATGAGTATCTTAAATCCAAAAAGTATCATGTTTGTAGATCACATTCTCATAATAAAATAAAACTAGAAAAATAACTTTAAATATTTCACAATTATTTAGGAATTAAAAAGCACACCCAACTCTTGAATCAAAGGGAACAAAAAAATAAAATTATAAACTAAATAATAATGAAAAGGAGAATACTTTATTAAAAAACCTAGGGGATCTAGAAAAGCAGGATTGAAAAAAATTTGGCCTTCACAACACTCCATTATTCATAAAGAAATATGAAAAATAAAGGAATTAGTATTTATCTTAAGCTATTAGAAAAAGAATGACAATCTGGAATGAGGAAAGAAAATTATTAAAGATGTAAAACCAATTCACTTAAAAATGTTTTATTAAGAAACAATAACATAAAACAAAAACATGCCTATTTATGTCTGCTTGAAGGGGTCAAATACAACATTATTTCAAAGTCATCCCAGCAAAGTTTTCAAAGTCTGACTGCTCCATGAACGCAAATCAGAAGCAATTTAACATTTTTTTAAAAGATTTTATTTATTTATTTGACAGAGAGAGAGCACAAATAGGCAGAGCAGCAGGCAGAGGGAGAGGGAGAAGCAGGCTCTCGGCAGAACAGTGAGCCCGATGTGGGACTCGATCCCTGGACCCTGGGATCATGACCTGAGCCGAAGGCAGCGGCTTAACTGACTGAGCCACCCAGGTGCCCCAATTTAACATTTTTAATGAATACCTTTTTCAAAGTGTATCAATACTCCATCTAATTTTGAATTGCCATAAGAGCTTCTTACCATCCAACTTTGGGCCCATTTTAATGTTTCATATATTCCGGCACAGAGGTAGGAGTACTTGCCCAATTTTTTCTCTGTAGGGCCCAAAAGTAAGTACCTTGGATTTTGTGAGCTGTCTTCTTGTGTCTGGTGTCTGTCCCAGCTAGTCAACTCTGCCATTATTGCTCAAAAGCAGCCATAAACAACATTTAAATGAATAAGTATGACTGTGTTCCAATACAAATTTGTTTATAAGGAAAAAAAAAAGAGATTTGGGGATGAATTTGGCCTATGGGCTGTGTTTACTGATCCTGGGTTAGAGTGAATAGGGACCATAGATCTATATGTGAATATATAAACAATTTCACTTCAAAACAAAGAACATATCCATTTGAGAATGATAGTAAAGATAATAAAGAATTACTATAATTACTATTATAGCTATCATTTTGGTGGGGCCTTTCTACAGATTAGGCATTTTATACAGTGTTTTATTTTCTTTTATTAAGTGTAATTTCTCACCTAATAACCACATCAACCCTGTGAAGTAGGTAGTGATATCACTGCCCTTTTCCAGATGGAGAAACTGAGGTTTAGACAATTAAGTTATCTGCCCAATGCTCTAACTGAAAGGTTCAAGATTGAAAGTCATGTCTGCTGAGTCCAAGTTCTAAACAGCTCCACAGCAGTACTTGGAATTACGGTGTCATATATCCAGCACATGACTGTTTTTCCTAGGTTCAGGAAGCTATTGTTACATGTCCATATTTCTCTGAAGACACTTCCACTCCATTTCCTAGGAAGCAATACTTCATCCTATCCTCCCTTTCCACCTTGCTCCAGCATTGAGTTCTCCCTAATGGTAGCAGAAGTGAGCATTCCAATTAAGAGTGCTTCCCTGAATCATATAATCATCAGGTTAGGAACAAAGCATTATAATTTAGGCAGCATGGACTCGCTCTCTCGTGTTCTTTTGCAGTGAGTTGTGTCCAAGCTCAGCAAATGCTTGCTGCTATAAATTCCATGAAATAAACTGAAGAAGCAGGACTTCTTTTAGGCCCAGCTGTTTGCCTGAAATGTGATGGACAGATCAGAGACTTGGGGCTCAAAATAAATTTCTAGGCTCAAAATAAAGGTAGAAATACCCTGCAATGTTCTTCAATCCAGCTTTACTGGTAAAAAAATCTGAGCCTGTTTTAGTAATTACTGGGTCCTTATTTGACTTTAATTGGTTAAGTTCCCAAAGATGGGGAGAGTGAATAATGAGGCTCACTCAAACCTCCTGACTATTTGAACCAGAGAAATTATAGTACATGCCTGAGGCCACTTGAGAGTCCACATTGTTTCTGGAATGTTACTATCTGCCTAGTGTATACCCAAAGGCAGAGTAACTCTAAAATCTGTTGGATTCCTCACCATTTGACAACCCTTTAAGAGAATTTCTTAATTGCCTATAATGAAGTTAATGGAAGACTAACAAATTATAGTCTGATCATGAAACAGGCTGGAACTGAACGTAATGAGAGAAGGTGAAATTGCAGAAGACTGTGGAATGAATTACAAGAATCAACGGTAGTCACCACTTAGTGAACTGTTTGATATGATGAAGTTCAACTACAATGTGATGATTGAGGCAAGAACAAGGACATTAAAGAAAGAATAATTATCAATTCTTTTGTTTTCTTGGAGTTCAAATGTTCATCCTTACGTAAGAAGAATCTAATTCAGGCACAAAGATACATTCTCTGAAAAATATGGTGTCAGGCCAATAAGTTACTGAGGGAAAACCTCATTTGTTTATGACATTTTAAATAGCTCCTTTTAGATCCTAGAATCTAGAAGTCTTACTGAAGCCTGTGGCTTGGGACAATCATCAGAACTTTGCTTTCATGCAATCAGGCAGAAATACAGATTCTCTTGGCATCAGCTAGTGAGATCACAGCCTGTTAGTTTGCACTCTGCAGCTACAAGGAAAGCAAAACTTTGGGATGTGAGAATTCTCCCTGGGTAATTGTAACAGAGGTGAGAGGAATGTCTGGCACATAAAAAGTTTTTTTTTTCTTAAATTTGAGGATTCAAACTTGTTAATCACACAGCATTTAACAAGCACAGTCTGAAGATGGTTTGGAATTATTTCTGGTTTATCTACAAAGGCTCAGAATTAATATATGAAGAATAAAGGGTTTTTATGGAAAAAACCTGTCTGTTATATTTGAAGATAAAAATGTACCAAAACATAAAATAAAATAAAATTATACCAAGGTACAAATCCTTTCCACTATTATTTAAATATATATTTAATCAGCCTCGGAAAAGTTCTGACCAGTAGAAAGATGGATTGTGATGTGAAAATGTTGGGGTTCAGAGCAAACGGTTAAGAAAGAATTCTTGATATCTCTTCGGTGCCAAAGAGGTGGTTTTATTAAAGTATGTGGACAAGACCTGTGGGCAGAAAAAGCTGCACTTGGGTTGTGAGGAGTGGCTGATTATATACTTTCAAGTTGGGAGGGGGTTAGGGATAGTGTAAATCTCTAAAGAATTTGGAAGCAAGGTTTCCAGGACCTTGAGGGGCTCGCTGTTGTTGGGAAAAGTTCATTTACTACTGTCTAATAAAATCTCAGTCATGAGACCCTTCAGATATATTTCAGTGGTCCGTATGTTTGGAGGATGATTGCCAACGTATAACTTGGGGGGTAGAAATAAAGGAAGTTTCCAAAGGAATTTTTGTATGTTGAAGGAGACTCAGGATCCTAGAGGTCAGGCTAATGTTAAACTACAATTACCTTTTAGGCATAGAGGGTACATACCTCAATATCATCAAAGCCATCTACGAAAAAACCACAGCGAATATCATTCTCAATGGAGAAAAACTGAGAGCTTTTTCCCTAAAGTCAGGAACACGGCAAGGCTGTCCACTATCACCACTGCTATTCAACATAGTACTAGAAGTCCTAGCCTCAGCAATCAGACAACAAAAAGAAATAAAAGGCATCCAAATCGGCAAGGAAGAGGTCAAACTCTCACTCTTTGCAGATGATATGATACTTTATGTGGAAAACCCAAAGGACTCCACTCCAAAACTGCTAGCACTCATACAGGAATTCAGTCAAGTGTCAGGATATAAAATCAATGCACAGAAATCAGTTGCATTTCTATATACCAACAACAAAACAGAAGAAAGAGAAATTAAAGAGTCAATCCCATTTACAATTGCACCCAAAACCATAAGATACCTAGGAATAAACCTAACCAAAGAGGCAAAGAATCTGTATTCAGAAAACTATAAAGTACTCATGAAAGAAATTGAGGAAGACACAAAGAAGTGGAAAAACATTCCATGCTCATGGATGGGTAGAATAAATATTGTGAAAATGTCTATGCTACCTAGAGCAATCTACACATTTAATGCAATCCCCATCAAAATACCAGCAATTTATTTCAAAGAAATGGAACAAATAATCCTAAAATTTATATGGAACCAGAAAAGACCCCGAATAGCCAAAGGAATGTTGAAAAAAAAAAGCAAAGTTGGCGGCATCACAATTCCAGATTTCAAGCTCTATTACAAAGCCGTCATCATCAAGACAGTATGGTACTGGCACAAAAACAGACACATAGACCAGTGGAACAGAATAGAGAACCCAAAAATGGACCCTCAACTCTATGGTCAACTAATCTTCGACAAAGCAGGAAAGAATGTCCAGTGGGAAAAAGACAGTCTCTTCAACAAATGGTGTTGGGAAAACTGGTCAGCCACATGCAGAAAAATGAAACTGGATCATTTCCTGACACCACACACAAAAATAGACTCAAAATGGATAAAAGACCTCAATGTGAGAAAGGAATCCATCAAAATCCTCGAGGAGAACACAGGCAGCAACCTCTTCGACCTCAACCGCAGCAACTTCTTCCTAGGAACCTCACCAAAGGCAAGGGAAGCAAGGGCAAAAATGAACTATTGGGACTTCATCAAGATTAAAAGCTTTTGCACAGCAAAGGAAACAGTCAACAAAACCAAAAGACAACTGACAGAATGGGAGAAGATATTTGCAAATGACATATCAGATAAAGGGCTAGTATCCAAAATCTATAAAGAGCTTCTCAAACTCAACACCCATAAAACAAATAACCCAGTCAAGAAATGGGCAGAAGACATGAACAGACATTTCTCCAAAGAAGACATCCAAATGGCCAACAGACACATGAGAAAGTGCTCAACATCACTCGGCATCAGAGAAATACAAATTAAAACCACAGCGAGATACCACCTTACACCAGTCAGAATGGCTAAAATCAACAAGTCAGGAAATGACAGATGTTGGCGAGGTTGCGGAGAAAGGGGAACCCTCCTACACTGTTGGTGGGAATGCAAACTGGTGCAGCCACTCTGGAAAACAGTATGGAGATTCCTCAAAAAGTTGAAAATGGAGCTACCCTACGACCCAGCAATCGCACTACTGGGTATTTATCCTAAAGACACAAAGGTAGTGATCCTCAGGGGCACGTGCACCCGAATGTTTATAGCAGCAATGTCCACAATAGCCAAACTATGGAAAGAACCTAGATGTCCATCAACAGATGAATGGATAAAGAAGATGTGGTATATATATACAATGGAATATTATGCAGCTATCAAAAGAAACGAAATCTTGCCATTCGCAACGACATGGATGGAACTGGAGGGTATTATGCTGAGCGAAATAAGTCAATCAGAGAAAGACAATTATCATATGATCTCTCTGATATGAGGAACTTGAGGGGCAGGGTGGGGGGTTGTGGGGGGTAGGGAGGGAAAAATAATGAAACAAGATGGGATGGGGAAGGAGACAAACCATAAGAGACTTCTAATCTCATAAAACAAACTGAGGGTTACTGGGGGGTGGGAGGGTAGGGATAGGGTGGATGGGTTATGGACATTGGGGAGGGTTTGTGCTTTGGTGAATGCTGTGAAAGATGTAAGCCTGATGATTCACAGACCTGTACCCCTTGGGCAAATAATAAAAATAAAATTAAAAAAAAAAGAAACTACAATTACCTTTTGCCTTTAGCAAAGTTTTTTTGTTGTTGTTTTTTGTGTTTTTGTTTTGTTTTGTTTTTTCTTTTTTTTTTTTTTTAAGATTTTATTTATTCATTTGACACAGAGAGAGAGATTACAAGTAGGCAGAGAGGCAGGCAGAGAGAGGAGGAAGCAGGCTCCCTGCTGAGCAGAGAGCCCAGTGTGGGGCTCTATCCCAGGACCCTGAGATCATGACCTGAGCTGAAGGCAGCGGCTTTAACCCACTGAGCCACCCAGGCGCCCTGTTTTGTTTTGTTTTTAAGGTTTTATTGATTTATTTGAGAGAGAGAGAAAGCATGAAGTGGGGGAAGGGGCAGAGGGAGAGGGAGAAACAGACTCCCCCCAACTCTAGGCTGACCCAGGCCCCCAAGGTCATGACCTGGGCCAAAGGCAGAAACTTAACTGACTGAGCCACTCAGGCACCCCATCCTTAGCAAAGTATTAACATCAGGGCAGTTGAGTTCCTACAGGAAGGTCACTCTTCCTGTCTCAAGGACTTGTCAATGGGCTGTAGCTTATGAGGAAATTTAATTATTTTTATTTTGCCTTTGTTCTCCACATCAGATTAGATGCACAACAAATGAAAAAGGATAAGCATCTATTAATTAGATACAAAATTGAAATTAAATTTTAGGTTATGAGTAAATTAACAGAAGACTATATTCTAGTAGAAAGCATACAATTTGAAATGTGAATTGTAGTTTAGGGTGTGGATAAAGGGAGTCATTAACACAGGGGGAAATGTAAATATTGCTTCTAATTTGCTAGAAAAGTTTGGTTTGAACAATATAATTCCAGAATGCCTTTTAGGTTGTGAAGTTTGTATATCAAACTGTTAGATGCTTGGATTTATATCATTAACTCTCAGGAGCTACTGGTCTTTTTCCTCTAAGAATCAAAACAATGGCTAAACTATTTGGTACTTCATGAATTAAGCACATACCTAAATCAATGTGTACAGGTATTTACATTTACATTTCCTCTTTGCCCTTCTCCCATCATCAATCTCTTACTCCTCCAGGGGTAATTCAGTTTTGAAAAACTAAGATATATTGAAGCCACTTAAAGCATCTCGGAAAACAAACGAAACAGAACACAACTGGATTTCTTTAGAATATTCCAAGAGTTGCTTTAATTCTCTGTCCTCAGAAATAGCAAAATAATTGACTCTTTTAGGTGAATCAATACTAGTTCTTTTTTCCTTTGCCAACCTAAAAACAAAACAAAGTTATGGTAATACCATAGGGGTATTAAATTCCTTTTGTTGTTGTAGCAAACATCACAAACATAGTGGCTTAAAACAACACCAATTCACAATCTTATCATATGGAGGTCAGATGTCCTAAACTCAAGGGGGTGGGCGGGGACGGCCTACATTCTTTTTGGAGACTCTAGAGAAAAATCTGTTTCCTGTCTTTTCCAGCATCGGGAGTCCTCCTCCGTTCTTTGATTCGTGGCCCTTTCTTCCATCTTCAGAACTGTCTCTGATTCTGACACCTCGTCTCCTTCTTATGAGGACCCTTGTGATTACATTGGATCCACTCAGATGGAGAGGTAGTCTCCCCAACACAAGATCTTTACCTTAATTGCATCGACAAAGTCCCTTTTGCCAGGTAAGGTAACATCCTGACGGGTGTCAAGGATTGGGGCATGGACATCTTTGGTGGAGGGGGAGGATGTCATTCTGTCTACTAGAGTAGCACTTAGAAACTTGAGTCTAAATTTAATGTGGTCTAGGGAAGAGAAAATAAGAGAGATGAAAAAAGAGAAAAGCCCTTTTCGAAACAGTTTAACTTTCTTCCTTATCACTAAAACTACAATGAAAGAGGTCAATGTAATTTTTATGGGATATTAAATGGGAAATAAGTTCTGTAAAGGCAGAAGCTGGCCTTTTTTGGAGAGTAATTATTTTAATCTATTTTATAAGATATTTAAACAATTCATAGATGTAAATTGCCTTCCTTTTCCTACATGTGCTTTATCTGTCCTTCTATAGATATGTAAATGGAAGTCAGAGACGTTGAAAAAGAACTTTAAGAATTTTGTAAAAGGTATCTATCTGACCAGCTTTATGATTCTACTCTAATCCAATCCCCAACGCTTCACGTGCAAATTACTGTGTATCTAGTTACTAGTGTTTTTTCAAAGTTGTCTCCTACAATCTATCCTAAATATTATTCTCTTTAACACATGCTGCTTAGTGATTACTCTTCAGCACCTTAAATCTTACCACCTAATGGAGTGATTCATTAATCAATTCTTTTATTAACTTATTCTACTGATGTTTTATTGGCTATTTTCTAGAGTTTGTGCTAGAAACTGGTGCAGGAAGGAGTATGTGACAACACACACACACACACACACACACACACACACACAAATGTCAGTGCATGCGTTTTTACCACCTTTTCCAGACTCACCACCACTGAGAATTATTTTGTTGCTTTAGAGAGACAGTAGCATATTGGTTAATGATGATCATAGACAGTAGACTCAGACTTTCTAGGTTCAGACAGGGGCTGAACCATTCTCATCCTTCTGATCTTGACAAATTACTAACATTTTTGTGCCTCACATTTCTTCATTAAAATGAGAATTGCTTTAGCCCTTATCTACTGGGATTTTTCAAGTTTAAATAAGCCAATCTATGGAAAGTGCTGAAACCAGTGCCTGACACATTGCAAAGCCCTCAACAGATGCTAGCCATTATTATTTCCCTTTCCTTGCTTATTTCTGACTATCTCCTAACCAAAGGGCCTCATGCTTATTCTAATAGTGAGTTAAAGGAAAAGCTAAAGAAGAGAGGGTGGTAAGATTTGCTTTGGCTGGAGCACAAGATTTCTCTTGGGAGAGAATAAAGACAGAAAAGAAATGGAGATGGCCAAGAGGTATAAGAAATATTGAAAGTGAAAAAAAAATAGGGAAATGATTTTTAAGAACATGCTTAGTAAGATACTAAGGCTTAGAAATTTTAAGAGGATTGAGTAGAAACTAAACTTGTTTTTATTTTTTTAAGGTTGCCATATCATTTTGTCATTTATTAATAATTCATTCAACAAATTATTAATGGTGCTGTAACTATGTGTCATAACTTGTGCTAGGTGCCTGTGATAGTCATAAAGTGTTCTGTCTGCATTTAGGTTTTGTTCAATGAAATGACATTGATTGAAGAATCAGACATAGAAATGTTAAATTATTAATGTTGCAACTGTTCTAATTGTAAAAGTAGGGGAGTTTGATCCACTCAGGATGGTCAACAAAGCTTTTGCTGGTATCTGACATCTGAAGGATGATTAAGAGAGGAGCTTGGCCTGTTTTAGGAACAGAAGAAAGGGGTGTGGCTGGGCTGCATTCAGTGAGTGCTGGAAGTGAAAGAAGAGGGATAAGAGATGTCAGACCTTATAGGGCCATGTGAGTCTGTGTGTGTGTGTGTGTGTGTGTGTGTGTGTGTGTGTGAGTTTCCATGTGAGTCTTTTTTTTTTCAGTCATATGCAGAGCAAATTCAACTTTCCAGTTTATTTACTGCTCCAACAGTTTTTGTTGTTGTTGTTGTTATTTTTTTTTAACATATAATGTATTATTTGCCCCAGGGGTACAGGTCTGTGAATCATCAGGCTTACACATTTCATTGCACTCACCACAGCACATACCCTCCCCAACGTCTATAACCCAGCCACCCTATCCCTACCCCCTCACCCCCCAGCAACCCTCAGTTTATTTTGTGTGATTAAGAGTCTCTTATGGTTTGTCTCCCTCTCAATCCTGTCTTGTTTCATTTTTTCCCTCCCTACCCCCACAACCCCCCGCCCTGCCTCTCAAATTCCTCATATCAGAGAAATCATATGATAATTGTCTTTCTCTGATAGACTTATTTCACTTAGCATAATACCCTCTAGTTCCATACACATCATTGCAAATAGCAAGATTTCATTTTTTGATGGCTGCATAGTATTCAATTGTATATATGTACACCACATCTTTCTTTTTCATGTGAGTCTTAATGAAGATTTTGGTTTTTGTCTTTAGGAGAAATGGACTGATGTTTTATATTGTGAAAGAGTTTTTCTTCAGAGACTGTTTGGAATAAAAGATATATGGACAGACCAGTGGAAGGCCATTGAATTCATACTGAGGAGAGCTGAGAGTGACTAGGATAGGGTAGTGATATCATACAGGTGGATGAGTGTATGGATTTAAAAGGTATTTAAGAGTGAATCAACAAGTTCCACTAATAATGACAGAACAGGTGTGAGGTTCAAGGAGAAGGTGTGACAGATGACTTGTAATTTTCTGGCTTGACTAACTAGTTGGATAGATGGCAGCTGCATTTCTGGGAGGACTGGAAGAGACTAGAAATTGTGTTGGATTTGTTTTTGACTCTGAAAAATCTGTCCTCAAAATGAAAACAGGATGGATCTAGAATTAAAATCATCACCCTAGAGATGAGCCAAGAGTACTGATAAACTATGAACATGTGATTTTGAAATTTATTATTAAAAGGTACACAAATTTTTTTGTTTTACAGTATTATTTTAGTTTCAGGTGTATAATATAATGATTCAACAATTCTGTACATTTTGCAGTGCTCATCAAAATAAGTGTACTCTAGTGGGGGTCTGGCTGGCTCAGTCGTTAGGGGTCTGCCTTTGGCTCAGGTCGTGATACCAGGGTCCTGGGATGGAGCCTAACATTGGGCTCCCTGCTCTGCGGGAAAGCCTGCTTCTCCCTCTCCCTCTGCTTGCATTCCCTCTCTTGCTGTCTCTCTCTCTCTGTCATATAAGTAAATAAAATCTTAAAAAAAATAATAAGTGTACTATTAATTTCCTTTGTCTATTTCACGCATCACTCCACCCACCTCCCCTTTGGCAATCACAAGTTTATTTTCTTTGTATTAAAGAGTCTGGGTTTTTTTTGTTTGTCTCTTTTTTTCTTTATTCACTTATTTTTTCTTAAATCCCACATATGAGTGAAATGATATGGTATTTGTCTTTCTCTTACTGACTTATTTCACTCAGCACTGTACCTCTAGATACATCCATGTTGTTGCAAATAGCAAGATTTCATTCTTTTTTTATGGATGAGTAATATTTCAGTGAGTGTGTGTATTGATATCTCACATCTTCTTTGTGAATTCATCAATAAATGCACACTTGGGTTGCTTTCATATCTGGGCTATTTTAAGTAATGCTGCAATAAACATAGGACTGCATATATCTTTTTGAATTATTGTTTTGTTTTCTTTGAATAAATACCCACTAGTGGAATTATTGGGTTATATAGCAATTCTATTTTTAATGGTTTGGGAAACATACTGTTTTCCACAGTGGCTGCACTAATTTCCATTCCCACCAACAATGTATGAAGGTTCTTTTTTCTCCACATCATTGCCAGCACTTGTTATTTCTTGTGTTTTTTATTTTAGCCATTCTGACAGGTGTAAAGTGATATCTCATTGTAGTTTTGATTTGCATTTCGCTGGGAAGAGTGATGTTGAACATCTTTCATTGTATCTGCTGGCAATCTTTATATCTTCCTTGGTAAAACATCCATTCAGGTCCTCTGTTCATTTTTTTAATTGGATTTTTTTTTTTTGGTGTTGAGTTGTATGTTTTCATATATTTTGGATACTAACCCTTTACTGGATCCATTATTTGCAAATATCTTCTCCCATTCCGAAGGTTGTCTTTTTGTTTTGCTGATGGTTTTCTTTGCCATGCAAAAGCTTTTTATTTTGGTGTAGTCCTAGTAGTTTTCTGTGGCTTTTGTTTCCTTTGCCTCAGGAGACATATCTAGAAAAATGTTTTTATGTCAAAGAGACTACTGCTGTTTAAGACAGTGGTCCAGTTTTATCCTTTTGCATTTAGCTGTCCAGTTTTCCCAGCACCATTTGTTGAAAAGACCTTCTTTTTCCCATCATATATTCTTGCCTTTTTTGTCATAGGTTAGTTGACCATAAAAGCATGGTTTTATTTTGTATTTTATTTTATTATTTTATTATTTTTTAATTAACATATAATTATTATTTGATTCAGGGGTACAGGTCTGTGATACATCAGTCTTACAAAATTCACAGTGCTCTGCATAACACATACCCTCCCCAAAGTCCATCACCCAGTCACCCCATCCCTCCCATACCCCTCCACTTCAGCAACCCTTCTTATGGTTTGTCTCCCTCTCTGATTTCCTCTTGTTTCATTTTCCCCTCCCTTCCGTTATGACCCTCTGTCTTGTTTCTGAGTCCTCATATCGGTGAGATCATATGATAATTGTCTTTCTCTGATTGACTTATTTCATTTAGCATGATACCCTCTACTTCCAAGCGTAAGTTTATTTTGGACTTTCTATTCTGTTCTGTTGATCTATGTGTCTATTTTTGTGCCAGCTCTATACTGTTTTGATTACTATAGCTTTGTAGTATATCTTGAAATCTGGGATTGTGATCCCTCCAGCTTTGTTTTTTTTCAATATTGCTTTGGCTATTCAGGATTGTTTTTGTGGTTCCATATAAATTTTATGATCAAATTGCTCTGGTTCTGTGAAAAATACGGTTGGTATTTTGATAGAGATCACATTAAATCTATAGATTGCTTTGGGTAATATGGACATTTTAACAATATTAGTTCTTCCAGTGTGCAATGTTCTTCTCTGTTTATTTTGTTAATTTTTTGTTTTTATTAAATAGAGAAAACCAAGGAGTCTTCTTTGTAAAATTTCAAATTAAACAATATTTTTCACCCAACCTGCATGGAAACCCACTTGTAAAACATTAGGAGCTTTTCTTGGCTGGAAAAACATGTCAGTATTAGACATGCCTGGATGAATTTAAAGTCTTTGTACTGTCCTGCTGGCTGGGGCTTGAGACTTGGCTGCTGTTATACAATGTGAAGATAGTAAGCATTGTTTTTGACCAGAGACTGGAGACATTTGTAGGTAATTCTGTGCAAAGGAAAGGAGAAAAGGAATTTGGGTTAAAAGAATAATAAGCTCTTATTATAGAAAAGAGACAGAAACCATTGAAGAAGCACAAAAATGTTGCCAGTTGTGTAAAGGTCTGTCGGACCAGGTATTGGTAGACAGTGTTTCAGCAGAGAATGCCCTTATTATACTAGAGATAGCACAGTAACTTGGATTCATATGCAAAATTCATAACAGTTATTTAAATAAGAATGGTACAAAATAATCTGCCTGTGAATTTAAAGAGAAGAAACATCTACTCTGAGTAATAAATCAAGGAGCCAGTATTGTCGAAGATCAATACAAGTTGAACAAATCCATGGAAGAGTCTTTCTTCAAAAATAAATCTGTCTTGGTTCCACACCTAGCACACATCTTGATTACTTGGTAAAGTCAGTGAAGAATGAAGAAAGAAAAGAAGAGAATTGTGGCAGGATTCTAGGACTAAGAAAAAACAGGCAGAAAGATTTGAAGAATATAAATGTCATGCAGGTAACCTTCAGCTTCTTGAAGAAAGATACCCCAAGTCCGTTGTGGGCGATCCTTATATCTAGAATCACTGCAGCAAGCCTAGGGCAGAGCTTAAGAGAACATTACTTATAATTTTTTTCCCCTGAAATCAAAGTTGGTTATAAGATGGATTACTATGATCATTTAGGGACACATGCCCTTGTGTTCCACAGAGCCCTCTTCAAAAAATGAATGATTTGGTTATGAACCTGCTGAGTAAATAGGCACATTTCAGTATAACTATATGAATATTCAAAAGGACAAATGAACAATGTGTTGTGAGCACAGAGGGAGACATTCACCCTGTCTGGGCAACTCACAGAAATTAATCCAGAGGAAAATTTTTGAAACTAGATTTTTATTTAAGGTACAAAAGAGTACATATATAAGTGTACACCTCAATTAATTTTCATAACATGGATATAGAACCATGCAACCAACCATGCAACCAATGCACAGATGAAAATATAGAAAATAGCCAGCTCTCAGAGATTCCCTCTGTGCCTTCTCCCTACCGCCTTACCCCAAAGAAAACACTATCCTGATTTTTTAAATTCAATTAGCCAAAATACAGTAACATCATTACTTTCAGATGTAAAGTCCAGTAATTCATCAGTTGTGATAACACCCAGTGCTCATCACATCATGTGCCCTCCTTAATACCCATCACCCAATTACCCCATCCCCCCTCACTTCCAGCAACCCTTAGTTTGTTTCCTTTAGTTAAGAGTCTCTCATGGTTTTTCTCCCTCTCTGATGAGTTCCCATCAGTCTTCCCTCCCTTCCCCTATGATCCTCTACACCACTTCTTATATTTCACATATGAGTGAAACCATATAATAATTGTCTTTCTCTGACTTATTTCACTCAGCATAATACCCTCCAGTTCCATTCATGTTGATGTAAATGGTGAGTATTTATCCTTTCTGATGGCTGAGTAATAGTCTATGGTATATATATATATATATATATATATATATATATATATATATATACCACATCTTCTTTATGCACTCATCTGTTGATGGACATCTCAGCTCTTTCACAGTTTGGCTATTATGGACATTGCTGCTATAAACATTGGGGTGCAGGTGTCCCTTTGGATAACTATATTTTCATCTTTGGGGTAAATACTTAGCAGTGCAATTGCTGGGTCAAAGGGTAGGTCTATTTTTAACTTCTTGAGGAATCTCCACGCTGTTCTCCAGAGTGAGTGCACCAGCTTGCATTCCCACCAACAGTGCAAGAGGGCTCCCCTTTCTCTGCATCCTTGCCAAAATTTGTTGTTTCCTGACTTGTTAATTTTAGCCATTCTGACTGGTGTGAGGTGGTATCTCATTGTGGTTTTGACTTGTATTTCCAGATGCCAAGTGATATGGAGCATTTTTTCTTGTCTGTTGGCCATTTGGATATATTCTTTGGGGAAATGTCTGTTCACGTCCTCTGCCCATTTCCTGACTGGATTAGTATTATTTTTTGGGGGGGGTGTTGAGTTTGATAAGTTCTTTAGAAATCTTGGATATTAGTCCTGTATCTGATATGTCATTTGCAAATACCTTCTCCCATACTATAGGTTGCCTTTTAGTTTTGTTGACTGTTTCTTTCTCTGTGCAATGGCTTTTTATCTTGATGAGGCCCCAGTAGTTCATTTTTGGTTTTGTTTCCCTTGCCTTTGGAAACATGTCTAACAAGAAGTTGCTGCGGCCAAAGTCGAAGAGGTTGCTGCCTGTGTTCTTCTCTAGGATTTTGATAGATTCCTGTCTCACATTTAGGTCTTTCATCCATTTGGAGTTTCATTCTTCTTCATGGCTGTCTTATTTTCCCAGCACCATTTGTTGAAGAGACTGTCCTTTTTCCTTTGGATATTCTTTCCTGCTTTGTCAAAGATTAGTTGACCACAAAGTTGAGGGTCCACTTCTGGGTCCTCTATTCTGTTCCATTGGTCTGTGTGTGTTTTTATGCCAGTATCATATTGTTCTGATGATTATAGCTTTGTAACAGGCCTTGAAATCCAACACTGTGATGCCACCAGTTTTGGATTTCTTTTTAATATTCTTCTGTCTATTCAGGGTCTTTTCTGGTTCCATACAAGTTTTAGGATTGTCTGTTCCAGCTCTGTGAAAAATGTCAATGGTCTTTTGATAGGGATTTTATTTAATGTGTAGATTGCTCTGGGGAGTTTAGACATTTTAACAATATTTATTCTTTCAATCCATGAGCAAGGAATGTTTTTCCATTTCTTTGTGTCTTCCTCAATTTCTTTCTTAAGTGTTCTATAGTTTTTAGAGTACAGATCGTTTACCTCTTTGGT
Organism: Ailurus styani; assembly: GCA_002007465.1. Lineage (NCBI taxonomy): Eukaryota > Metazoa > Chordata > Mammalia > Carnivora > Ailuridae > Ailurus > Ailurus styani. The sequence goes on along the minus strand of LNAC01000498.1, from coordinate 738,790 downwards.
TAGGTTTATTCCTAGGTATTTTATGGTGGTTTTTGGTGCAGTTGTAAATGGGATCTATTCCTTAATTTATCTTTCTTCTCATTGTTAGTGTATAGAAATGCAAGTGATTTCTGTGCATTGGTTTTATATCCTACTGCGTTGCTGAATTCCTGTATGAGTTCTAGCAATTTTGGGGTGGTCTTTTGGGTTTTCCATAAAGTATGTCATCTGTGAAGACTGGGAGTTTGACTCCTTCTTTGCCAATTTGAATGTCTTTTATTTCTTTTTGTTGTCTGATTGCTGAGGTTAGGACTTCCAGTACTATGTTTAACAACAGTGGGGAGAGTAGGCATCCCTGTCATGTTCCTGACCTTAAGGGAAAAGCTCTCTTTTTTTCGCCATTGAGAATGATACTTGCTGTGGGGTTTTCTTACATGGCTTTTATGATATTGAGGCATGTTCCCTTTATCCCTACACTTTGAAGAATTTTAATCAAGAAAGGATGCTGTATTTTGTCAAATCCTTTTTCTGCATCAATTGAGAGGATCATATAGTTCTTGTCCTTTCTTTTATTAATGTGATGTATCACATTGATTGATTTGTGAATGCTGAACCACCCTTGCAGCCCAGGAATAAATCCCACTGGTCATGGAGAATTATCTTTTTAATGTACTGCTAGATCCTATTGGTTAGTATCTTGGTGAGAATTTTGGCATCCATGTTGTATATCTATAAAATGTAAATGTAAAAGTAAAAATTTAAAAAGGGCTTAAAAATGAAGAGTTGATAAAATGAGAAACTAGTCGAAAGGGGGAATAAAGGAAAAAAGAAAAAGAAAATTTTAAATTGAAAGACTAAAGACTCTTGAGAAAAAAACCTCAAATTCTACATAGTATTTTCCCCTAGTGCAGGAGTTTTTCATTTCTGAGTGATCCATAAACTTGGTATTTGACTGATGTTCCTGCTGGTCTTCTTGGGGAAGGGTCTGTTGCACTGACTCTCAGGCATCTTTGCAGAGTCACGGAGCACTGCCCATTGTCAGGGGGCTGGACTCAACTGTAAGCTCCTTCGGGTTGCTCTATGTGGCCTTTATTCACCACTTTAGAGGATGAAAGAACAAGAACAAAAACAAAAATGGCAGTGCCCCGATCTCCAGCCCTGGACCTGAAAGATCAGGGCCCCCACTCTTCAGTGCACCCTCAGGGAACAGCAGTCAGGGACCTTTGTGTGTGCCAAACTCTGCAGACTCCTGTGGTGCACACCTGCACCAGTCCTCCCCCGGGAAGGGGATGTCTCCCCACAGCCCCACTGCTTTCTGGGCTCCTACTCCAACAGCGGTTGCCCCAATGTGTGCCACTATTCTGATTTTTATCAACATAAATTACTTTTTCTGATTAGAGTAGTCCTTTATAGAAATAGAATTCTAAATCGTGTGCTTTTTTCCATATATCTTCTTTGGCTGAATATTATGATTTTGAGGTTCATCCAGATTATTGTATGTAGCAGTAATTTGAATATATCATAATTTATATATCCAATTTGTACTATCCCAAAAGAGTAAAATATTAATTTAAGATAGATTCAATAAATCAAGGATCCATTGTGTAATCTCTTGAAAATTCATCCTCCTCCTCCCAAAATAGTAACACAATCTATAGGGAAGTTAATATAAGGGAAAATAGAAATATTAAATAGAATATTAAAAAATGTATTTGATTAATTCTTATTTAAAATTATTATCAAGAAAGAAGAAAAAGGAAACAAGAACAGAAGGGAAAACTAGGAAAAAAGCATAAGCTAACAGATGGAGATTCAAATATACCAGTGATAATATTGGGTGATAAAGATTTTCAGTCTGGATAAAAATAACTATTTTCTAATTACAATAAACATACCTTAAATATAAGAAAAAAATGAAAGGGGCACCTGGATGATTCAGTCAGTTAAGTGTCTGCCTCTTGATTTTGGCTCAGGTCATGATCTCAGGGTCCTGCAATCCGGCCCCATGTGGGGCTCCTCCTTCAGCATGGAGTCTGCTTGTCCCTCTCCCTCTGCTCCTCCAACTCCCTCATGCTCTCTTCTCTCTCTAAAATAAGTAAATTAATTAAATCTTAAAAAAAAAAAAGAGGGGGACCTGGGTGGCTCAGTCATTAAGCGTCTGCCTTCAGCTCAGGTCATGATCCCAGGGTCCTGGGATCGAGCCCACATCCGGCTCCCTGCTCGGCGGGAAGCCTGCTTCTCCCTCTCCCATGCCCCCTGCTTGTGTTCCCTCTCTCACTGTCCCTCTCTCTCTGTCAAATAAATAAATAAAATCTTAAAAAAAAAAAGAAAAAAGAAAAAAGAAAGATTGAAATTAAAAGGATACAAAAAGATATCCCATGCAATATTCACCAAAAGAAAGAATGTGTAACTTTACTAAACTCAAACAAAAATACTTTAAAACAAGAAGCATCGGTAGAAATAAGATGGGATTTTGTAATGAGAAAAGGTTGAACCTAATGCGAAGATATCACAATATTATATGTTTGTATATCCAAAATCTAGCTTTAAAATTAGAGAGCAGGGGCACCTGGGTGGCTCAGTCAGTTGAGCGTCTGCCTTCAGCTCAGGTCATGATCTCAGGGTCCTGGGATGGAAGGATCCCCACGTTGCATTGGCCTCCCTTCTCAAAGGGGATCCTGCTTCTCCCCGGCCTCTGCCCCTCCCCCTGCTTGTGCGCACTCTTTCTCTCCATAATAAATAAACGAAATCTTTAAAATTAGCAAATACTGACAAAATTATATGAAAAATACACAACCACACTCATTGTAAGATATTTTCCCAAACCTCTTTCAGTAACTCATAAAAGAAGGCAACAAAAAATTAGGAAGTATATAAAATATTTGAACTGCATTATTAACAAAAGTAACTGACATATAAACATTCAACCTATTAACAACAGAATACACTTTTCCCCCCAAGAGCACATGGTCTATATAAGAAAATAGCTCGGAGCGCCTGGGTGGCTCAGTCGTTAAGCGTCTGCTTTTGGCTCAGGTCGTGATCCCAGGGAACTGGAATCGAGCCCTCAGGGGGCTCCCTGCTCAGTGGAGAGCCTGCTTTTCCCTTTCCCTTTGCCTGTTGCTCTGCCTACTTGTGCTCTCTCTCCCTTTGTGTCAAATAAATAAGTAAAAATCTTAAAAAAAAAAAAAAAGAAAAGAAAGAAAATAGCTCAAGGTCTTGGGCCATAAATCTCAAGGTTTAAAGATCATACAGAATATTTATCTGACCACAATGGAATTAAGCTAATGGCAAATAATAAAACAAACAAAAAGGAAATCTCTAACTCTATAGCAATTAAATAACATACTTCTAAATAACCCATTGAACAAATTGTCAAATAGTAGTTTGAGCTAAATGAAAATGAAAAAAGCAAACAGAAGCTTATAGAATGCAGCTAAAGCAGTGCTAAGTAAAATGTGTAGACTTAAATGTGTATTGTGAAAAAGAAGAAACCTTAAACAATCATTGAAGAATCCATCTAAAGAAGCTAGGAAAATATCAGCAAATCAAACCAAAATAAAAGAGAAGAAGATAAATAATAATGTGCACAAACAATAGAAAATAAATGGATGAGAGAAGTCAATAAAACCAAATTTAGTTTTTTAAAAGACTTAAAAATTTGAAAAAATAAATAACAAGACTAATTTAGAACAAAGGAAATTGTCAAATTAAGAATTTGAAAATGAGATATTGTTACATATCCTGCAGGTATAAAAAGGTAATGGAGGGTGTATAATTGACAACTCTAGTCCAGTAAGTTAAACATTTAAGTGAAATGGAATAATTTCTTAAAAATGTAAATTTGGCATGGGAAGAAATGGAAAATGTGAATAGTTCGGTACCTATTTGAGAACCTGGATATAACATGAAAGCCATGGTTTCACATGTGAACTTTTTTAGACATATACATAAACTTCCTTCAGGAAATAGAAAAACTACTTGAATCCTTTTATGAGGTCAGCATAAACACAGGTCTAATATCTGATGAGGTTTTTGTAAGAAAGATAAATTATATGCCAGTGTCTCTCAAAATCATAGATGCAAATCTCTAAACAAAATATTAGCAAATCAAATCTAATGATATGTAAAAAGGATAATATGCCATTATCAAATTATATCTGCAAGAACGTAAAGGTATTATGACATTAGTAAAGCAGTTTATTCCAAATTCTCTTTTCCGGGCGCCTGGGTGGCTCAGTGATTGGGCATCTTCACCTTCAGCTCAGGTCATGATCCCAGGGTCCTGGGATCGAGCCTGCATTGCGCTCCCTGCTCTGCGGGAAAGCCTGTTTCTCCCTCTCCCACTCCCCTGCTGGAGTTCCTTCTCTCGCTGTATCTCTCTCTGTCAAATAAATAAAATCTTTAACAAACAAACAAACAAACAAGCAAGCTCTCTTTTCCAAGCCAGGGTTCCTTCTCTTAGCAGAATTCCGAACCATTCGCCTTTTTGCTTCTTTATTTTTCCAACTTAACTTTTTTATATTATGTTTTCATTTGCCTTGCATTTCAGAAGTCTTTGTAGTCTTAAATTGGGATGCCTATCAATCTCAATTCCAAATCTCCTTCTAGAAATAATCAGGCAGCCTTGAGTTGGTCATACAGTTTGGGGCATACAACTCTCCTTATTGGAGAATTTCTGGATTCCCTAACCCAAGCTTCCCTGGTGAAATATATTTCATTCAGCTTTCCATACCTCCCTCCAGTGGGAGCTGAATAAACTCCCATAGCCACTGAAACTTGCACCAGGACTAAAACTGTGTTATTAAATATTGCTCAGCCAGTCACTTTGTCTTAGAATGGATTACCTAAAAATAAATGTGAAGTAAAAGCTTGTTTACCTGGTTTTTACTGGTGATTAAAGTACCATGGGAGCTGAGGTCTGAAGTACTAAAGTCACCAATGGGGCATAAGAAAATAGCTTTTGCTTCAGGTTCTGATTTCTATAAAAGGGAGAACAGATACACAGGAGTGCTTTACTGAGGCAGGCACAGCTTTGTAACAAGGATGAGTTTTTGCTGTGTCTCACTGGATGTTTTCAGAGAAGCAGGATGGAACTACCTCATTTCAAATAGTCCAAGCCAGGAGGAAGTTGAGGGGGAATTTATTCTGGTTCTCTTTGGACCTCTATCCCTCATCAAAGATTTCCTCATGGAGTATTACTTTGCCTTCACTTTCAGGTGTTTCACCTGACTGTATCAGGTCCCATCAGGAAGATAAATTACCCCACACACACCTGCTGCATGGAACTTTCTTTGCCTCGAAAGTGGTAGAAGGAGCAAGCATCGCAAAATTTAGCATTAGGTTGTACTGCAACATTTGCGACAAGGTCCACATAAAGTTATTAGATCTCCAGCAACTGGGACCAAAGAATTGGTCTAGGAAACATAAATGAGTTTGAGACCGTGTGGTAGCAATAACTGGTGCCAGACACACTCATTTAACCTGAGTCTGCCTGTTAAACTCTAGAAATATATTCCTTACTTCTAGAGTTACCTTTTTAACGAATAAAATTATTTGCTAGTTTTCAGTCTGATACTCAAAAACACTGTTAGATTGAATCCCTGAACTTTTGCAAATTCCAAGCTACCACATTTTCAGGATGGGGGACACACATCCTACCAGAACATACCACGTTAATATCCCCAGGTAATTTATCACTAGAAAAATAAACCATACATTGAAATTCAGAATATATTAATAAGACTAATGCTAAGAGCAAGCTTTATCAATACCAGTAATTTTACCCAGATATACATATATATATACATATATATATATATATATATATATATATATATATATATATATAAAGATTTTATTTATTTATTTAACACGGAGAGAAAGAGAGAGAGATCACAAGTAGGTAGAGAGGCAGGCAGAGAGGCAGGCACAGAGAGAGGGGGAAGCAGGCTCCCTGCTGAGCAGAGAGCCAGATGCTGGGCTCGACCCCAGGACCCTGAGATCATGACCTGAGCTGAAGGCAGAGGCTTTAACCCACTGAGCCGCCCAGGCGCCCCTCCCCCCAGATATATTTTTGTCTCATATTTTTATAACACGTCTTAGAGCATTTCATCAGCTGTGTTAACATCTCTTGCATCTACTCTGTATTTCTCAGACATTGTAAAACTTGGTGTGATGACTAAAAATAGATCCTGTTTATATGGGTATAAATAATATTCACTGTAAAACAAATTTAGAAATACATTTAGGAAAGAATAAAAGTAGAGAACAGGTGTTTAGAAGTAAGGAATAAAAATGACCAATATGCTAGTGGGTTTTACAAGTTGTTTAACATTTCTCTTTTATATCCAAGTTACGATGAAACTGTAAATTATGTTATTACAATAAGGGATGACTGATCCCATCTTTCCATTCCTTTTACCATCTCCATTAAATCGTGTTTAAAAGATGGATTAGAGGAATGCCTGGATGACTCAGTTGGTTAAGCAGGTCATGATTCCAGGGTCCTGGGATCGAGTCCTGCGTCGGGCTCCTTGCTCGGCAAGGAGCCTGTTTCTCCCTCTGCTTCTGCCTCTGCCTGCCGCTCTGCCTGCCTGTGCTCTCTCTCTCTCTCTTTCTGACAAATAAATAAATAAAATCTTTAAAAAAAAAAAAGATGGATTAGAATTTAACTTCTCTCTTATGGTCTTTAGTAAAAAGCTTGGGAAGAGTTGCTTTTCAACACTTTCTCCTCAGCAGTCCCAGTGGGCCTGTGAGGAGTAGTATGTTCTTCTAACTCTTGGCATGATATTCTAAGAAGATGCCAATGCTTAACCAAAGCAGTTACATTAGGAAAAGTGAATATTTGGGAGAAAACAGAGGAAGAAGTTTGGCCGGTGCCGGGCAGTAATGTGTGGACACAGCTCTTAGAGGATGGATGCAGGGTACTGAGTGGAAAAGCTCGCTCCTCCAACTGGTAGAAAACAAATAACTGATACTCATGTGTAGACAATAACTCCATTATTATATTCATGGTCACTGTCAAACCAGTATAGCACAGTACTTTAGTATATCTAATGCCATCTGGGCTGCAGTTATAATGTAAATCCCTGGACTCCCTCCATATCTATTTATTTCGCAGTAAGTCCTTTAAGCTCTTTTTATGCAAACCAAAGTTTGGGAACTATGATTTGGCTTAGAATCTAACAGTTAAAAGGTTATACACTAGGTGTTAAGAACATTGGGCACCTCGATGGCTCAGTAGGTTAAGCCTCTGCCTTCGGCTCAGATCATGATCCCAGAGTGGAGCCTGCTTCTCCCACTTCCTCCGTTAAGCATCTGCCTTTGGCTCAGGTCATGATCTCAGGGTCCTGGGGTCGAGGCCCACATTGGGCTCTCTGCTCAGCAGGGAGCCTGCTTCCCCCTCTCCCTCTGCCCGCCTCTCTGCCTACTTGTGATCTCCCTCTCTCTGTGTCAAGTAAATAAATAAAATCTTTAAAAAAAAGAAAACAAAACAAAACAAAACGTGGACTGTGGTATAAGTCTACCTGGACTCACTACTTATGTTCGGATGATAATCTTACTTCTCTTAAGAGCCTTTATCTCAGCATATAATTTGGGCTGTACTAACAATTGTTAAGGCAAAGGTCCATATTTTCAGTGCTTTTGTTCCTTGTGTGCTGCCTTTTAATAAATCGATTTCACCTTTAAGAATACTCTAAAATAATCATTATAATCATAATAATCAAATAATCATTTATAATCAAATCATCATACTAGATATATTATCTAATCTATTAATATAATATTATCTAATCTATTAATCTATTAATTAATAATATTATCTATAATATTATCATAATATCATATAATCAAATAATCATTTATAGAGTATAGAATACTCTAAATAATCATTTTAATTAGATTTCAAACCTGCAGAGTTGGGAATGTTTTTAATTTAAAAAGTGGTATTCTACATTCTTCTGGAGTCAGGGGCCTATTTATGGTCTAGTAACTTCCCTACACATGGGAAACCCTAGAGTTACCTAAGTACAAGAATTATTGTTCAACCATGTTAGATGTCAGAGGAACATAGGCTGAATTGACCCTCAAATAACTGAGACCCAAGTAAGCTATTGAGGATTCTTTGAAGTTTCAAAACAAGTAATCTTGGTTGGACAGGGAATGAAGGAACTGGGTGAGGAGTGAGGAGTCCTACTAAAAAGAGAATCTAGGCTATTTTCAAAGAAATTGTTGGAGAGTACAATATACTGCATTGTTCACATACTCTGTACTGCCTCTGCCTTCAATAAATAATTACCCCCCATGAAATGAATGCTATACGTTTGAGATTGAGCTAAGAATGTATGATATATAATATTATCAATAAAATTTTCAACTATAAATATTTTTTAAACAATTGATTCTAAGGAAAATGAAGACATTATGTCTCAGATGCAATTGTGAGTTCTCAGATAATCATAGTCTTCTTAGTCTCAAATTCCCCAAAACTCACAGAATTGCCTAAGTAGTTATATATTTCTTACATTATCTTCACTGTCTAAATGCTTTTTTAGTTCTTTTTCCTTGCTCTTGGATTATTGAAAATCATTACAAGTGCAGCAAGTCTAATTTTTGTGCCATTACAAATACTGACATTTATTCCTAATGACTATAAGGGGCGAAGCCAAAAAAGCAATTGCGATCGATTATATGCAGAAAGTTCTTTTAGTCACTATTACAGCATTTGTATAAATGTTAAAATCTGCAGTTGTAGATGTCTCAGAAAACAAATTCTCAATTATCATTAAATAAAAAATAAAATTTTCTAAAACAAGTGTTTTTCTCCTAAACAAGATCTGGATCTTGTAACAAATTCTGCCCCATGATGTTCTTTTTCTAGATCCCAATATAAATGGTCACTTTTTTGTAATTACCCTCCCCCAAAATATACTAAAATTTCCCTTGCATTCTTTAATTATTTTATTAAAATAAAGTTTGAGCACTGATTTTATATGAGTTCCCTATCTTCTACCTGGAATTTTAAATGTGATTCTTTCTCTGAAGCCCTTTGGTGTTATTTTTTTTACTGAAGTAATTTAAAAACCTTCTAATGTCCTTCTTGCCATCTTTCCTATTTCTCTTCTTTCCTTGCTTTTTCCTGTGCCTGGGTTAGGGAAGGCTCAGTTATTTAATCAGTGGGTTCTTTGTTTTTCTTTTTACACACCAAACCCTATTTCTAAACAAATATGGTCTGTAGAAATATAAATTCCTTGCTCTTATACCTCATGGCTAAATTTCTTGTAGTTACAACCAAACTGACTTTTAAGGGGTTGTCAAAATTGCTGCATTGGTTAAAGTTTAGCCATCATTTCTAACAAGAAGTGTTTTTGATCCTTGTCCTCTAGATCTGGAACAGTCTTTTTGATCCCCCATATAATGCCTTCCATTTATTGTTTTAATGCGCTTGTCACATTGTAGTGTAAGTTCTATTTATTTATCTGTATCCTCTATAAAACCTTATTTTTTGTGAGAGAAAAAAAGGAGGTCTCCTTGTGGCTAACACAATATATGACACATAGTAAGTATCCTACAAATATCTGTGTGTAAAATTAACAATGAAAACTCCCTCTGCTTGCCTCTGAGGAATTAAGAATGAAAAGGCCTGAGTGGGCAGGACACCTAGCACTCTTATCATTGACACCTGTTATCTTCAAAGTCCCTTATAAAATATATTTTAAATTCTATAATGAGAGAGTTGAACTAGGTGCTATCCGGAGAACATTGTCAGCTCTGAATATCTAATAACATGATTTTTGCTGTTCCTTACAATTAATCTGGACAAGAAGGAAAGAAGGAAAGCTAAGTGAAGGTGTATCACTGCAAATGCGTGGAAATGTATATATAAACTGAGTAATAAAAGGGAGAGAGTAAAAAGGAGTAAGGAAAAGAAGGAGAAGAATAGTGAGATAGGGAGAGCCAACACAGACTCTGAAATTTGATTTTAGACAAGAATTATTTCAAATATACCAATTGAATCAATGCAAACATATCATGTATAATTATTAATTTCACCAAAGTCACAGCTGCAATAAAAGTAGATCTATCTGAATCAAAAGTTTGCACAAAACTGTACCTCCAATAAGAAAAAGCTTAATAAAAACATGGGGTATATGGTGAAGGGACGTAGACTGTGTAGCATATAAAGCTTAATTTGAACAGTAGGGGGCACCAGGGCATTTTCTTATTTAAAATATAATGTATCTAAAGGAAAAACTTAATTTGAAACTTTTTCAATCAGTCACATTTACTCAAATGCCCACCATAGGCTGACCTTTGAAAAATATATTGAGGAAAATTCCTTAAGAAATAATGTACTAGTTCATAAGTATTTAAAATGAAATAATTGTTAAATTAATCATCATTCCTATGTTACCTTAAGTCAATGCTTACTAGTTCAATGAAAACAGATGGCTAATATATATGCCTCTTACAACAGCAAACTATAATTTCTATAATTTCTTCTTTTAATTGAGATAAGATTGACATATAATATATTTGTTTTAGATATATAACATAACTATTCCACATATGTATATATTGAAAAATAATTACAGTAAGTCTAGTTAACACCCGTCACCACACATAGTTACAATTTGTTTTCTTGATGAGAACTTTTAAACTCTCCCTTAGCTACTAAACTATAATTTGTGGCTTTCCACTTCCTTTGTGCAAATCCTCTCTGAATAAATGCCAATAATTAACTGAGTGATAATTCTCTTCTTCAGCATTTAAGCAGCTTCAAAGCACGAAAAGGAAAATCTTTCAGATTAGATGTGTTTAGGAAATCATTTTTTATGAGAAAAAAACACAATAAAAATTTTAGAGCTAAAAGTAGAAAGTATCATTGAAACCAATTGTTCTGATTTTTGCAAACAAAGTGACTGAAAAAAATATTTTCTCAAAGATCACACTGTTTGCTAGCACTACACTGTCAACCGTGGTAGCTCCTAGCTGCATGTCACTATTGGAATTTAAATCTATTGCAATAAAATTAAATTTTACAATGTGGTTTCTTAATTTCACTAGCTATATTTCAAATACTCAGTAGCTACATAAAACAAATGACAATTCTTATTAGACAGGCAAATATAAAAAATTCTCATCACTGCAGAAAGTTTCCTTTGGTTAGCATTGGACTAGAAAAAGAGCTGGAATAAAAACAGATCTCTTGAGATGGTGTGTGAGAGAAATTGAATCAGAAAAGTGTGGTGTCGGGCACCTGGGTGGCTCAGTGGGTTAAAGCCTCTGCCTTCTGCTCAGGTCATGATCTCAGGGTCCTGGGATCGAGACCTGCATCGGGCTCTCTGCTCGGCGGAGAGCCTGCTTCTTCCTCTCTCTCTGCCTGCCTCTCTGCCTACTTGTGATCTCTCTCTGTCAAAAAAAAACCCCCAAAAAAACAAAACAAAAAAAAAAAAGAAAAGTGTGGTGTCGGCAAGCATGAGGAAAATGATAGTTTCAAGAAGGAAATAATAGTACAATAGAGGTGCTAGCCAAATAGAAAATGAAAAGTGTCCACTGATTCTGGCATTTAGTGATTTTTTTTTTAATAATTATATATAGTGCTCTCCCACTTCCAGTATCCTAATATAACATTGTGATTTTCCAGAGAGGGAAAAAATTGTAATAAAATGAAATTACTGAATTATAAGACATGATAATGCACAATATTAGTTAATTGCCATTAAAATGTCCAATTTTAATTTTTCTAGTGTAAACTTTGAAAAATATTTGTGAAAATATGAATTAAAGGGAAGATAAACTAATATGGCAATTTATGGAGACACTAACCACTACCTGTGTGTCTTCTGCAAGATATTTTATTCAGATTAGATGCTCTTATTCATGACCATGGCTAGAACAAGTGGGTGAGAAAAAGCCTAAAACCAAATTCCAGAGTGGAATGCAAGAATGAGTGGAGAGGAAGCAAAAACATCAAGTATAAGCTGTTCTTTTGAGTAGGTGGCAGAGAGAAGAAAAAGGATGGTAGCTTATATATGACCAGGAGTTTGCTTACTTTAAATTAATAAATGAATTTCAAACTGGCTCACAAATCTTATGAAACTAACTGCAAAACTTTTTTTTTAAGTTTATTTATTTATTTAGAAAGAGATAGCATGAGTGATGAGGAGCAGAGGGAGAAGAAAGAGAATCACAAATAGTCTCCATGCTCAGTGTGGAGCCCGATGCAAAGCTCAGTTCTATGTCCCTAAGATCTTGATGTGAGCTGATTTCAAGAATTGGACACCCAGCTGACTGAAACACCCAGGCACCTCTTAAGTTTATTTATTTAAGTAATATCTATGTTCAACATCGGTCTTGAGTTCATGACCCTGAGATGAAAAGCCTCAGTCTCTATTGACCAAGCCAGCCACACACCCTTTAGTGCAAAACTTTTTAGGTTTGTGCATTTGTGTCTTTTGATGAAGTGTGGAACATATCTATAGGTTAGTCTAATGGGAGAATTTGAAATGGGACAAAAAGGTAAAAAGTAATTGATCAAGCTCCCAGTAAGCAGGTAAGAAAAAGAATCAGGAATAAAATAGAGAAGTAAGTCTTAGGAAGGAGTAAGGACCTCAATTTTAGTCATAAGGAAGAAGAAAACCTGAATAGGGAGAGAGAGACAGTCTTGAATAGTCATATTAAGAAGTCCTGTAATACTGTTCAGACTTCTTGGTTTCACCCAGGCTTTCCCCAAATACTTTTGCTAAATATGGCTTCTATGTAGAAAAATGGGGGCGCCTGGGTAGCTCAGTGGTTAAGCCTCTGCCTTCGGCTCAGGTCATGATCTCAGGGTCCTGGGATCGAGTCCCACATCGGGCTCTCTGCTCAGCAGGTAGCCTGCTTCCCCTTCTCTCTCTCTGGCTGTCTCTCTGCCTACTTGTGATCTCTCTCTCTCTGTCAAATAAATAAAATCTTTAAAAAAAATGTTTCTGCTATACAATGTATTACATTTTATGGAAAATGTGTAATAACAATGGTTAGAAACTGATTTGTCAACAGGTATTAATTAAGCAGTTAATATAAGCCAATATGCTCAGTTCTATGTTTTAATACTCTTACATAATTTCTACTTATACCAAGACCAGAACTATGGAAAGAAAGACCTATCTTTATGGGAATAAAACTTTAAAAAATATAACTTTAAAAATTTTAGAAGAAGAATCTAGTTACTCAAATGTGCAGAAACAAATGTAAGGAATCAAGAATCACAGAAAATCAGGTAAATATGACACCACCAACCTAATGAGGTTGCTATAACCAACCCCAAAGAAATGGAGATCTATGAAGTGTCAAAGAATTCAGATTAATCCTCTTAAGGAAATTTGGTAAACTACAAGAAAATACGGGCAGACAACTAAATGAAATTAGGAGAGCAATGCATGAACAAATGAGAAATTTGACAAAGAAATAGGAACCATAAAAAAAGAAAGAAGAAAAGAAATCCTAGGGTTAAAAATGCCAAAGCTAAACTGAAGAATTCAATAGAGAATTTTAAAAGTGAAGTCAACCATGCAGAAGAACCAGTTACCTGCAGGATAGGACATTGAGACTTACCCAGTCAGAGGAACAAAAAGAAAAGAGAATGAAAAAGATGAAGAAAGCCTACAGGAATTATGGCATACAATGAAAAGAAACAATATTCACATTATAGGAATTCCAGAATGAGAAAAGAAAGAGATGGGACAGAAAGCATATTTAAAACAACTGTGGCTGAGAACTTCCTAAATTTGGGGAGAGACATGGACATCCAGATCCATTAGGCCCCCCAAACCTCAAATAGGTTGAACCCAAATAGGGTTACACTAAAACATAATTAAATTGTCAAAAGTCAAAGGTGAAAAAAAGGTTAAAAAAAGAAAGAATTTTCAGAACATCAAGAGAAAAGACAGAAGTTATATACAAGGGAGCCCCCGTAAGACTTCTTAACAGAATTTCTTAACAGTAGATTTCTTAACAGAAGCTTTTTAGGCCAGAAGAGAATAGGATGACATATTCAAAATTTTGAAAGAAAATAAGTGTCAACTGAGACTTCTATAACTATCAAAGCCATCCTTCAGAAACAAGACCTGCCTCACAAGAAAGGCTAAAGGGAGTTCTTTGATTGGAAGTAAAAGAATGATAATTAATATAATAACAGCATAAAAAGGTAGGGGCACCTGGCTGGCTCAGTCAGTTGGACATCTGTTTATGGCTCAGGTCATGATCTCAAGGTCTTGGGATCAAGTTTCTCATCAAGCTCCCTGCCAGTGGGGAGTTTGCTTCTTCCTCTCCCTCTGCCCCTCCCACCCTCTCAAATAAGTAAATAAAATCTGGGCGCCTGGGTGGCTCAGTGGGTTAAAGCCGCTGCCCTCAGCTCAGGTCATGATCTCAGGGTCCTGGGATCGAGGCCCACGTCGGGCTCTCTGCTCAGCAGGGAGCCTGCTTCCTCCTCTCTCTGCCTGCCTCTCTGCCTACTTGTAACCTCTCTCTCTGTGTCAAATGAATGGATAAAATCTTTAAAAAAAAAAAAAAAGTAAATAAAATCTTAGGAAAAAAAAAAGCCATAAAAAGGTAGTGTAAATACCAATGGTAATGGCAAATAATTTTAATATATTTAGTACATTTGGGAATCTTTTCTTTCCTACCAATCATGCATAATTTATTTTCTGCCAGCATGTCCAAATCCTCACTGTACTTTGCATTAAGTAGTCACAATTACTAGGAATGCTGTCTGATTAAAATATGACACTATTTCCTTTAAACTGTCTCTATTTATTTTACTCTAAAGGAGATGTTTGGAAATTGCATTGTTGTTCTGCTGTTGTTCTAATTGTTCCTTAATAATCTGTATTACAAAGTTTAATAACAATAAAATATAACATTTATTAAGCAATTACTATGTTGAGAGCCTTATATTCATTGCATTGTTTAATCATCCCTGTGACTTTAGATATAGGTATATTACTATCTTGTTTTGCAGTAACACATGCAACAAATCTTTTGTTATGTATTTATTTTTCTTAGATTTTACTCATTTATTTGATGGAGAGAGGGGTAGTGAGAGAGGGAACACAAGCCAGGGGAGAAGGAGAGGGAGAAGCAGGCTTCCCGCGGAGCAGGGAGCCTGATGTAGGGCTCAATCCTGGGACCCTGGGATCATGACCTGAGCCAAAGGCAGATGCTTAACAACGGAGCCACCCAGGTGCCTGCCACATGCAACAGTTGTTAAATCTCCAAAATCATATTGAGCCACAGTGAGAAGCACAATATATTCTCTGATTCCTTGGGTGTTACATTCTGGAAATGTAGATGCATATATGTAGATATATCTAGGAATAAGATACAATTGAACAAATAGTGACACAACTAATAACCTAATTACACTAAGTAATATGAAAGCCTGTAGCTGAGGTAGCTATCTCTATCCAGTAGGACGCAACAAAGAGTTCTTGAAAGATTTAAAAAATGAAGAATAAACAGTTGAAGAGAAAATAAAGCAAGAGGCAAAATGGCCTGAGGTACTGTTGGAGCAGAAGCTGACTCAGAATGAAATAATAGTTAATTCTTTCTGTTTTGAAGAACATGCTGAAGGGGGAAAAAAAGCTGATTTCTTTGCCATTTATAAACATTTTAGAATGCTGAATTCAGATGATTCGCTAGTTACCTTAGCTGATGTTTGTTGTACAAACTGAGACAGTGTTGACAGGATATGAATGTTCCTAAAACGTTTCTTTGCAAGTTGACTGTTGGTTCATTCAAGATTTGTTCTATCCATCAGCTGTAATTTTGAGGAGCAGCAGTGGGGAGCAGAGGTCCTGAAAGACAATTACATTGCTTCTGCAAGGGATGCAATTACTTCTGGAAGAGAGTTGCCAACAGAGGGGGAGGTTAGAACGTGGAGACTGCAGACAGGATCGCCTGAATGTGGCAGTGGAATTTGAACAGATGTACAGGTGAATTTCTCAGGATGTGGCTTTAAATGCAATCAATATTCACATAAAAAGAGAAGGCCAAATTAAGACCTGGTGGTTTTTTGGAAGTTCCTCTCATTTTCCCAGTTGAGAAGATGGAGGTGCCATCTCTGGAAATTCATCTCATGAATAGTTGTTTTGTGAAATCTCTCATTTCAAGTCTGGTTATAGAATAAAGAGATAAAGCAGAAATGGCGGGGAGAGAAAGGACATTGTTTATATCTTTATGCTAGTATGATAACTTCCTGGGAAATTACATATCAACTTATTTTCAGTTAAGTTTATGTTTTATTAATGTAAAACATAAACATCATGTAAAAAGTTAAACAGTCTCAAAATACCCATAACAAAAGCCCCCATCTTCTTAATTTTTCTTCCCAGTAAGTGACCCTTTAAATCATTTTAGCTGTATTTCTTTTTATTTTTTTTATTTTTTTATTTTTTTATTTTTGAGAGTGGGGGAGGAGGGGCAGAGGGAGAGAATCATCAAGTAAACTCCCTGCTGAGCTTGGAGCCTACTGTGGGGCTCCATCTCACCACCCATGAGATCATGACCTGAGCTGAAATCAAACGTTGGATGCTTAACCGACGGAGACACCCAGGCACCCCGCTGATATTTCCATATACAATTTTCTACTGAATTTACACATAAACTACATGGATACTTCTCTCTTTTGATTAATCAATTGTATATATTATGTATCACATTTCTACTATGGAAAGATTAGCACTTTCCCTCTCTTTCATCCCCTTTCCATGTAAACATCCTACCAATGTGGCTGTATCACACTGATTAAACCCACATTGGTTGCTTTCATAATATGATTCTGCTAGGTCAAGGAGAGTGTTATCATTGTATATCCTTACATATATGCACTTTAGTTTTTTGCAGAGTTAATATTTGAATAACTTTCAAAAAATTTTTAACCATTGGTTAAGTTTTTCACACCCTTCAAAATCTCTGTAAAATGCCTCCATGTCCTTCAATGTACCTTTTCATTCAATCTGGACTGGGTGCTCCTGGGACATATGGCACCTCTCATTCTGGCACATTCCTTCTCATCATTGGGAAATGCCCCTTTGTTTTGAAACCTGTTTATTGGATCCCAGGAGCACTTTTGTATTGTTTTCTTCTTGGAGAGATCATATTTCTCATAATTTCACAAGAAGGCATAGATGAAAAAATGCATGGAAAATAAATTTTGAGAAGTCCAATGCCTGAAAATCATTTACATTCTTCTCTTACATTATTAACTGCTGGTTTGTGTGTAAACTACTAGATTTAGTACTAGTACTAGATCTAGTAAAGTACTAGAGATAATTTTACTCTAGAAATTTGAATTTATCACTCCATTGCCTTCTAGATTTTAAAGCTGCTACTAATAAATCTATTTATGCTCAATTCCTCATTGTTGTTTTTAATCTACAGAATCTATTAACACTTCCTCCAGTTTTCCCACCAATGTTATTTTACTACTACAGGATGTAATCTAAAATTCCACATTATATCTATTTGTGTCTCCTTACTCTCTACACTCTATGACAGTTCCTTGGTCTTTCTTTGCCTTTAATGACTTTGACACCTTTGAAGAGTACTGGCCAGCTATTTTGTAGACTGTCCCTCAATTTGGGTTTGTCTTATGTGTCCTCCTAATTAAATTAAGTTTATGCATATTTGACAAAATACCACAGAACTGGTATTGATTCCTTCTCAGTGTATTTTATCAGAAGGAACATGATGTTAGCATGTCTTATAAGTGGTGATGTTAATTTTGATCACTTCATTATGTTGGCCTCTGCCAGAATACTCCACTGTAAAGTTACATTTTTCCCTTTTGTAAGTAATACCTGTTTTCTGACTAGATTCTTTGAGATCATGGGAATACAGTTTCTCACCATACTTTCATCCTAAATAATACTTTGTTATTTACAGCAGTTTTATATTTATCAAGGAACATTTTTGAGAAGACAACATGGAGTTCCCATATACCACTGCCCCTATTCTACACACAGTTTCCCCTCTTATTTGCATCTTAAATTAGTTTGATACATTTGTTATGATTAATGAACAAATATTGATACATAATTATTAACTAAAGTCCATAATTCAGATTTCTTTTGTTTTTTTAAACATAATGTCATTTTTTTCTGTTTTAGTATCCCATCCAGAGTACCATATTTACATGTAGTTGTCATATCCTAATCTTCTTTTGGATGTAGCAATTTCTGAGACTTCCTTCTTTTGATGTTCTTAACAGCTTTAAGTAGTACTGGTTGCTATATTATAGGTTGTTCTTCTGTCGAACTTTACCTGATCTTTTTCTCTTAGCTTGGGATATGTTATTTGGGAAGAAGATGAGTGACGTGAAGTGCCATTTTCATCAAGAGTGCCCCCTGTCAACATGATGTCAGTCATGATGATGACTGTTGATGTTGACCTTGATCACCTGGCTGAGGCAGTCTCTTAGGTTTCTACACTTTAAAGTTACTTTTTCCCCCTGTTTTCATACTTTACACTTTGGAAGGAAATCACTATGCCCAGCCCACAGTTAAGGGGTGAGGAGTTATTCTCCCTCTCCTTTAATGTGGTGTATCTACATAAATTATTTAGAATTCTTCTGCATGGGAGATTTGTTTCTTCTCCCACATTTATTAATTTATTCAATCATTTATTTATATCCATATGGACTCATGGATATTTTATACTTTAAGTTATAATTCAACACTACTTTTTTATTTTGTTGCTCAAATTGTTCTAGCTTTGGTCATTAGTAGCTCTTTCAGTTGGGTTCCAAGTCCTTTTGCTTTGACACACCCCCATTAATGTGAGGTGGGTTTTTTTTTTTTTTTGAGCATTTCTTTACTTTCTGGCACTACAAGATGTGCCATATTCATCTTGTATATTTCCTGCCCTAGTCCTAGAAACAGCCATTTCTCAAAAGAATCCTGGTTAATTTTATTGGACAATGATGTGGGCAGTAGATATACTAACCATCCCTTGCTCTTAACTCACTTTTTTTTTTCTGTCTAGGAGATTTAAAATCATATCTTTATCCAAAGATTATAATATTTCATAATAATTTGCTTTTTTGAGGAACAAATTTCATTTAAACTGATTGGCTTTCTGTTGGTCCATTCACTTGGGAGAGTTAGGCTCTTCCATTCTAAGAAATTGGCTTATATTACTTATCTAACAATTTGCTCTCATTTCTTCTCTCTGCTCTCTTCTGGAATTCCTTTCAGCTTAAGATTGAAACTTTGGAATTTATTCTCTAATTTTAATCTTTAATATACTGCTCCTCATCTCTTTGTACATTTTTAGTGTTTTCCACAATTTTATTATTCAAGCTCTTTCTACATCATCATCATCATCATCATCATCATCATCATCATCATCTACCATAGTTACAGACTCCAGGAGGTCTTTCATATATTGTTCCTTTAAAGTAGGGCATCCTATTTTTTTATTTTTTGCACTCTTTTCTAGTTCCAATATATCACTCTTATTTCTCATGTTAATTATATTGTCTTCAAATTTTCTTCTATGCTTTGGCCTGTCTCTAAGTCCACAGAATTACTTCTTTTTTTTTTTAAGATTTTTTATTTTATTTTATTTATTTGAGGAGAGAGAGAGATCACAAGTAGGCTGAGAGGCAGGCAGAGAGAGAGGAGGAAGCAGGCTCCTGGCCAAGCAGGAAGCCTGATGCGGGCCTCGATCCCAGGACCCTGAGATCATGACCTGAGCCGAAGGCAGAGGCTTTAACCCACTGAGCCACCCAGGCGCCCAGAATTACTTCTTTCAATAGATTTGTTTCAGTTCCTCTCTGCCATGCTAAAGACATTCTTCAAATGTTCAGTGATTCTTGTTTAGGGATTCCTCAGTAACCAAATGAATACTCTGTACATTTATGCATGTATTTGAGGGTTAAGGGAATAAATCCTGTGGAATAGAAGACTTTATTTTAGGATGATTCCATAATTAGCAAACTCTTTTCTTGAAGACAGCAAAATGCCAGAATCAATGGGCACATTCTGAGAGAGGTCAGGTTTTCTAGTGGAAGATCCTAGAATCTCTCTTCTGAAATATGAAGTGTAACTGCTTGAGTTCTGGGTGTTGATTAAGGGAAAGAACCTGGAGTAAAAGGGAAAGTCTTATCATTGAGAACATAAACTTTTATTAATGTTTCTCTTTTCAGTCCAGCACCTCTCTTCATTCTCTGCTGTGTTTAGTATCCCAGATTTCAAGCCTCTGCAATCCAAATTTCCTTGAGAACATACCTCCTACCATGAGTTGAGGAAGAGGTCCATTACCAGAGTGAGCTAGAGTTGTACCTCTGGTGGCCTATAAATTTTCAAATAGCTTCCTGTTTATAGCTCCCAAACTTGCCCAGTTGTATGATAACCAGGTCTCTTCAATTCCTGAGATTTCCTAGCTGTCTGCAGAAAGGATTAGTTTCTCTCACCAGTATCACTCTTTGTAGGCAAGTAGGTTAGACTCTTTGTTTGTCTTTACTAAATCATTTATTTTCATTTTCCATTGGCATTTCATTTCATATATTGCATTTTGCTGTTATAAATGGTTCTTAGTTTCACTGCAGATCCTGTTAGCAATTTCTGGCTTTTGTATTCCTTGTCTTGGGAAAGGCAAAGTTGTAAGAAGAGTTTTTGAGCTGGCATTTTATCAAACCAAAACAAAGTGATAGAAACAAGTAATGTAATATAACTGTGAAACCTAATGCATTTGAGGAAACAAACTAGATTCTATTAGTATAACTTGTTCAATTAGCCCTTCAATCTTAATTTCTTGCCAGACAATTGTAATTTAGGTTGGGAAAAATGTTTATTGATAAATTTGTCTATGCTTTTGTAAGTACTTTAATCTTTAGAAGTTCTTTTTCTAATTTGCTGTTTGGCAGGGGCATGAAGTCTGAGTAGAATGACAATTGCAGATACAGATGGCATGGCAGAAGTTGCTAGTCATCCCACAGTATTTATTCTTACCTTTCTCTGTATTAGTAGAAACCTCAACTTTTGCCTCACTGAATAGAAACCAGAATGAATATCACATTCCTTAACCTTCCTTGCAACTAATTGTGTCTGATTAAGTTCTGGCTAATATGTTATCAACCCAAGAATGTGTGAAATAAAACTTCTAGATTGTAATATTTAGTGGAATGGGCATGAATTCCATTTCTTCTTTCCCTTTTTCTACTGCTTGGAATACAAATGTATTGGTGAGCCATCTTCAATTATGTAAATTTATGTTTAATACAGTAAAGATAGGAAACCAACAAAATTGAAAGAGCCTCATTTGGGGATATTTTGGACTGCTTATACCTGGATTATTAGGTTTGAGAGAAAGAAACTTCTTCCATGTTTAAGCCACAGTTATTTTAAGTTTCTGTTGCAGCAGTGAAATCTGACTTTTACATATGACATGTATATACTCAATTATTTCACATATATGCACATAAATTATAATGGGATTTCTAGACAAATGACAACAAATTGAAAATTTGTAGTTATCTTTGTTTTTTATTTTATTTTTTCATTTGAAAATATTCTGGGTTTCTGCCAAGCCTGGTTAGGAATTACTTGATATATGATTATTGGATACAAAATTGCAAAATGGAATACATTGTGATCAGAAACATTTTGAATGTAAACTTCAGATCTATCTGTGATCTTTGTAATCTGATTCTTAGGACCAAGACAAACTATAAAGTATAGATACAAAATGACCTACCATATACTATATGAGTGTGTGTTTTCCATATGAGATATTTGACAGTTTTTTCTGCTGATTTCCAATATTTATTTATTTGTTTATATTTAAAGATTTTATTTATTTATTTGACACAGAGAGAGCACAAGTTGGGGGAAGAAAGCGGCAGAGGGAGAGGAAGAAGCAGGCTCCCTGGAGGTGGGACTCAATTCCAGTACCCCAAGATCATGACCTAAGCTGAAGGTGGAGGCTTAACCTACTGAACCACCCGGGCACCCCTGATTTCCAATATTAATATGGTTTTTTGCTGATGTTCTTTATTGACTGTGCCTATCTTTGGAAGATTTTTGGAAAGAGTCAAATTAGGGCTATGAGTTTATATATGCATATATATATATATATATACACACATATATATATGTGTGTATATATGTATGTATATTATAGGTATATGAATATTTACTTTTATATATGTAAAACATACATGTAATCCAGGTATGTATGTATATATATCTAGGGAGCTAAGAAATTGAAATTAGTTTAGAAATTTATCAACTAATAAAGTGTTATTCCCCACTTTTTTGTAGAGGAGCCCAAATAGCTTTAACCATCTATGGTCTATTCATTCATTTCTGAGAATTCCTAATAAGCAAGCCATTTATTGTGTTCCTCTGACACTGTTAAACAACTCTCCATAGTTTTTTTTGTTGTCCACATTCTTACAGTTCTGGAACCTGGGATAGAGTAGAAGACTACGGAAGGTGTTCGTAGAACAATTCTAAAGAACCCAAACATATAAATAGAATCATAAGTAGAATGCTATACACTTAAAAATAGTAGTAAAGGAACTGATTCTGGCTTTGCAGTACTGTCTTTATGCAGGTATGTGAGGATGACAAAAAGTGAAACGATAGGGGTGCCTGGCTTGGTTCAGTCAGTAGAGCATGTGAGTCTTGTAAGGGCTGTAAATTGGTAAGAATCCCATGTTGGGGTTGTAATTTCAAGTCCCATGTGGGATATAGAGATTATTTTAAAAAATAAAATCTTGGGCGCCTGGGTGGCTCAGTAGGTTAAAGCCTCTGCCTTCGGCTCAGGTCATGATCTCAGGGTCCTGGGATCGAGGCCCGCATCTGGCTCTCTGCTCAGCAGGGAGCCTGCTTCCTCCTCTCCCTCTGCCTGCCTCTCTGCCTGCCTCTCTGCCTACTTGTAATCTCTCTGTCAAATAAATAAATAAAATCTTTAAAAAAAAAATTAAAAAAAATAAAATAAAAAATAAAATCTTCAGAAAACAAACAAGTATTATGGATGGACTGTAATCCTGTCCCCCACATGTACCCAAATTAATATGTTGAAACCATACTCCTCAGTGTGAAGGTAATAGGAGATGGGGCCTTTGGGAAGTGATTAGGATTAGACCAGATTAAAGAGTAGAGTCCTCGTAAATGGGTTTAGTGGCCTGATAAGAATTATGAGAGAGCTTGCTTCTCCCAGCTCTTCACCATGTGAAGATACAAGTAGAAACCTATAGTCTGCAACCCAGAAGATGGCTCTCACTGGAACCTGAGTATGCTGGAACTCTCATCTCAGATTTCTAACCTCCCAAACTGTGAGAAAACAATTTCCATTGTTTAAAAACCAAGTTTGTAGTATTTTGTTATAACATCCCTAATTGACTAAGACAAAATGGATTCTAAGTATTTGCCTATGATATTGCACATGACATATGGAAAGCTAACTAGCTATAGAGAAAAAATATAAAGTCTTAAGAAATTAAAAATTCGGGCGCCTGGGTGGCTCAGTGGGTTAAACCCGCTACCTTCGACTCAGGTCATGATCCCAGGGTCCTGGGATCGGGGCCTACATCGGGCTCTCTGCTCGGCAGGGAGCCTGCTTCCTCCTCTCTCTCTCTGCCTGCCTCTCTGCCTACTTGTGATCTCTCTCTGTGTGTCAAATGAATAAATAAAATCTTTAAAAAAAAAAGAAATTAAAAATTCAATTGATTCAACTCATTCAAATGATTTTCTACAATATGATTTATATTATATTCACCCTGAATAATATCTAAGCCTGGATTTTGACAACAAACCCAAGCCAATGTCTATTCCTTATTATACTAGAATAAGGTTAGGAGAAGTTCCTCTTTGAGGCTGAGTGCTTTAGTTCCTTGAGTGCCTTGGGATTCCCCATAGATATAATTGAACTTGTTTTTACCTTTTCTTTTCAGAGAGGCCCATGCTTTATATAAAGATTCTGCAGCCAGGGGAAATTTTCATACCTATATATTACAAAACCATTAAAATACGTAAGTACCAGGGGTTAGGCGGAATGAAAGCAGATCCACAATTCTCATGTTCTTCATATTACGTGTGCTCTATGATCTATTTCTATGGTGAATCACTACATTTTTCTGGGAAGCACATAGTGCATTAGGGACAAGCATGGTGTTCATTTCTTTGGCAAATTTACTGGGTACCCACTATATTACAACCTTTGTTCTAAGCGCTACTTCATAGCAGTGGATAAACAAGAATTGTCACACAGTATTCATTCTGGTAGAACAAAACATAAAATAAACAAATAAACAATTTATATTTAGCATGCTAGATAAGTGTTAGGGAGAAAAACAAAGCAGTTGCTAGCTCTGCCAAGATTCAAAGTATGGGAATTATAGCTGAGGTGGAGTGGAGAAAGAGATCCTCTATTAGGGAGGAAATCAGAAGCTAGGCTATTAGATGTTTCATCCAAATGTTGTTGATATCCAAATGGATGGGAAAGTTATTAATAATAGAAAGAGTCTGGGTAGAGGAGAAGACTGTCAACCAGAAAGTAAATCCTTAATAAATAAGAATGTCCATAAAGTTAAAAGATGAATGCTAGACTAGAAGAAGAAAAAAAATGACACAGCTAGACATACAGATCTTAAAAGAAAGGAGTTTTGTTTGCATTTGGGGAGAATAGTTTAAGGTTTTATCAAACCTGGATGTCATGAAATGGAGTGAGAAAAAAATAAGAGTCTCATCTCCACTCCTGATGCTGACATCTTTGAGGTTAGAATAAACAGCACCCACTTAAGCAGGCTGCAAGGAAAATAATTCCCCTAGGGGCCTATCAGATTCAAGTGTAGTATGAAGCAGGTTTTTGTCTTTTTAAAATTTTTATTTTATTTAAATTCAATTAATTAACATATAGTATAGTATTAGTCTCAGAAGTAGTGTTCAGCGATTCATCAGTTGCATATAACACCCAGTGCTCATTACATCACATACCTTCCTCCTTAATGCCCATCATCCAATTACCCCATCCCTCACCCTCCATTCCCTCCATCAACCCTTTGTTTCTTACAGTTAAAAGTGTCTTATAGTTTGTCTCCCTGTCTGATTACATCATATTTTATTTTTCCCTCCCATCCCCTATGATCCTCTGTTTTGTTTCTTAAATTCCACATATGAGTCAGATTGTATAATTGACTTTCTCTGACTGACTTGTTTCACTTAGCATAATACCCTCTAGTTCCATCCACGTCATTGCAAATGGCAAGATTTCATTTTTTGGTGGCTGAGTAATATTCCTCTGTGTGTGTGTGTGCGTGTGTGTGTGTGTGTGACATCTTCTTTATCCATTCATCTGTCAATGGACATCTGGGCTTTTTCCATGGTTTTGCCATTGTGGACACTGCTGCTGTAAATATTGGGGTACAGGTGCCCCTTCAGATCACTACATTCATATCTTTGGAGTAAATTCTGGATTGTAGGGTGGCTCTATTTTTAACTTTTCGAGGAACCTCCAAACTGTTTTCCAGAGTGGCTTCACTACCTTACATTCCCACCAGAAGTATAAAAGGGTTCCCCTTTCTCCACATCCTCAACAAAAGCAGTTTTTTCTTTATAGGGTAGGACATGCAGGTCTAGAGCTTCCACCTTCTGAATCCATACTTAGGAAACACTGCTTAGAAAACATGGTTAGAAGATTCTTAAAGCTGAAGTGTGGAAAACAAACAGATTCCCCCTACTGAGCAATTCAAAAGAATATCATCAACTCATTATTAGGAGCGTAATGATTGCCAAAATTTGTCAAATTAACTTAGTAATAATATCTAACAATGGTGGCAATGATGTAGGGAAAATGTTAGGGTTCGAAGCTGATGGCCAAGAAATAATTCTTGAGACATCTTTGGTACAAAAAGGTGGTTTTATTAAAGCATGGGGACAGGACCCTTGGGCAGAAAGAACTGCACTGGGGTCATGAGAAATGTCCCATGATATACTTTCAAGTTGGGAGGGGGTTAGGGATAGCGTAAGTCTCTAAGGAATTTTGGGAGCAAGGTTTTCAGGACCTTGCGGGGGCTAGCTGTTGTTGGGAAAAGGTCATTTATTACTGTCTAATAAAACCTGAGTCATGAGACCCTTCAGTTGTATACTGGAGGATCATATGTTTGGGGGATGATTGTCAACATATATTTTGGGGCAGAGTTAAGGAAGTTTCCAAGGGAATTTTTATATGTTAAAGTTATAGGATCCTGGGAGTCAGGCTAGGGTTGTCTTTTGCCCTTAGCAAAGTATTAATATTGAGGCAGGTGTGTTTCTAGAAGAATGTCACTCTGCCTGTTTCAAGGACTCATTAATGGGCTGCAAGTAGGAAGGAAATTTAATAATTTTCTTCTGCCTTTGTTTTCCTTATTAACAACATATTTTCTCTAGAATAACAACAAAAAATGTTTGCCCAGGTCAGAAGGTAAATCCAACATCATTGGTTTCCCTTCTATTTGTCTCTTGTTTCTATTATTTGTTTGCACAGCATCTTGTTTTCATTGCACATTATACAAAGCAGTTTATGTCTAGTATATTATTTAAACTTTAAAATATTTAATATTAAATTTGTTGAATGTTTCTTATGTCTTAATATACTGAAAAATGCATAGATTTTCCTGCGTGAAAAGGGATGTGTAAGTTAGATTACCCCAAAAGAAAGTTCTATGCACTAGAACATTCACTTGTAATATTATCAAAAAGTGTGGGAAAGAGAAGATGATAATCTATACATTGTTTCTATTTATTTATTATTATTAAGTTCAGTTAGCTACTGTATAGTTTATTAAAAAGAAATCAAGTGGATGTTTGACACTATGAAGTCCTTGTTAATTTTTAGGTATGATAATGGTATTGGGTTGTATTGAAGGGGTTGTATTTTTGAAGAACTTATTCAGAAACTTATGTTGATATAATTTTGGATAAAATATTATGATGTCTGGACTACTTTTAAGCTAATCCAAGGTGAGAGGGCAAGTATAGATAAACGAGATTGGCTATGTGTTGACAGTAGTTGAGGCAGTGTGCTTGAGGCGGAGTGATGAGTACATAGGAGTTTGTTATACTTTCTTTTTATTTTCGTATATGTTTGAAATCTTTTGCAACAAGTGTACAACTTAAACAAACAAAATACATGTAATAAGGCCTTTTCTGTGACTCATGGATGAAACATGCAGTCCCTGACATGGTTTGCATAGAACCAGTGTTAGTTTA
This sequence comes from Ailurus styani, assembly GCA_002007465.1. Lineage (NCBI taxonomy): Eukaryota > Metazoa > Chordata > Mammalia > Carnivora > Ailuridae > Ailurus > Ailurus styani. The sequence goes on along the minus strand of LNAC01000498.1, from coordinate 711,572 downwards.
GTTCCACTTTACCCTTCTGTCTCATGCCTTGGAATATACACTTAGAGCCTCTTATAAATATACATGATTTCTTTTCCCTTTTCCTTATTTTTTGTTATTTTTTCTTGGTGTGTTGTAGAAATCTTTTTTCTTTTTTCCTTTAATTATTATATTCATTTAGCTGATATGCAGTATGTCATTAGTTTTTGATACAGTGTTCAATGACTCACTAGTTCACCATTTTCAAACAAGAAGGGTTATAAAGTGAACGTTCTGTGGTGTAGCAAAGTTTCCAAACCCCCTTTGGGAAAGAAGGTCCGACACCTCTTCCCTTCATCCCCAAGCCTGATTGTTGCACACAGTTTTTCCAAATATATGATTTTCCCTCTACCCATTTTATCTCAAGTCACCAGAGTGGGAAAGAAATCCAGAGTGAGGTTGTAATAGCTCCAACCCATTCTTTCCTAAACAGCCATCCCCCAAGTCCCTAAGCAATACTCAGATCTGAATGCTGCAGGCTGACAATTGCCCCTGACAAGCTCTACTGGGGCAGCTAGGCAAGGGAAGAGAAAGCGACTGGAGGTGAAGAACTGAGTTTTCTGCCTTCCTCTCTTCCTCTCCCCTCCTCTCCCTCCTATTCCCAGCCTTCCAAAACCCTTAGCTGCATCCCTCCTCTGCCTCTTCTCTCCATCTTTTTATGCTCTCGCATCAGCTCCCCCTCCTCACGGATCTCTTCCTTTCGCCCCCTCCCTTCTCTCACAGCTGTGAAGAAGGCGCACGAAGCAGCTGCGGTTCTGAGCTAAGTAGTGGCGGCTGCGGGTCTCCGTCTCCATCAACCCGCCCACGCCCTCCCTGGTCTGGATGGCGAAGTCGTGCACGGGCCTGAGGATGAGGGCGGGGGAGAGGGTGGAGTGGCTAGGAGATGGGAGGGAGGAGTGGGAAGGACACAAAAACAGCATCAAGGCGGCAGGCGCGGCTCCACTGCGCATCTGGCCAGGAGGGGTCTCTGGGTCAGTGGCTGGGCAGCCACTCCAGGGACCCGGTTTCTGGCTGGGAATTCACTGGGGCCCGTTCACTGCCGAGCGATCGAAGCCTGTAGCATCAGCTGGTGAGGGCAGACGCCAGCCGGGCAACACCGCCTAAGCAACCAGAACTCTTCGGAAAGCCAGAGGGGTCTGGGAAGAAAAAGAAGCCCAGGAAGGGAAAAGGGCTCCAGGGAGTTCTGCTTCCCAGGGTTCCCTCAGGTACTGTTGGAGACCCGTCACGTGGTAGCAAGTAAGTGCCTTTTCTTGCTGTGTGCCCAGCCCCAGGATGGTGAGAGCCGCCATCTGCTGCCAGCCTTTCCCACCCACCCCCAGCCTGCCCCACCCCACACACACCCTTAGGGTCTTTAGCAGTAGATTTAAGATTCTGGACCTGAATTAAGAGAGCTACTTCAAAAGCAGCATTGGTCTGCGGATGTTTACTCTGCCCTGTGTCTGTGGTCAGTTTTCTCATCCCACCAGGTAAGCTTCTGAAGCCAAGATGCTTTACACTAGCAGAGCAGGAATTAGAGTTTCTAATTTCTAGAAACCCTATGTGGCAATGACTTTTAGGTTACATGACACAATGATAGAATAGAGGGAATAAAAGCTTACACAGGATGGAGTATACTTTGAAGGAATCTTGTCTCTTCTTTTAAATAACTTAGTGATTGTAAGATGGGTGCTTTTCATATGTGAATCAACAGTATAAAATTAGAGGCATAGATCAAACAACAACAACACAAACAGATGCATGGATGTGATGGGAAATGGTGTGCCCAGTTTAAATGGCTGGGCATTTTGGTATTGTTTGGATCAACAGGTTTATTTTCGTTTTTGTCTTGGTTCAAAGCCTGTAAACTGCATACCTTCTGGAAGTTTTCTTCTAGCAGTGATGATGCATTCATTGTGACTCTAGTTAGATGTTGCCTCCAATACTTAGGATATTGGTCAAAGCAGGACAAATGATAAAAATATGTGGAATGATACACTGATATGCTCCCTTTATTAATGGAGGTGATGGAGCCAAATTTGGATATTGATCAGAAAATTCTCTTGAAATGAGAAGTTTGGGTGGTGTTTTTGTAGATACTTTTCTTCCTGGCTATTGTTCAGGAGACTAGTTTATGGCAAAATAGAAACAACCTGGGCCCTATAGTAAACAGAGTCTTGTGAACCATACTTGCTTTTTCCAGCTCTAATTAAAGTTTCTAAATTCCAGCCACCAGTTTTACAAATCAAGAAGATAAGGCCCATAGGTAATTTGTTGAGTTTACTTGGCTAATCAATAATGAGCTGAAAGTCCAATGAAGACTTTGAGATTTAGAATGATAAAAATTTATTTTCATTTTTCAAAAATGAAATGAGTTATTTAACTTTTGATTAAGCTTTATTCTTCTTATTTGTAAATGACACATCAAAACCTTACATATCCTGGTAAGGACTGAATAATAGATTACATGAGGGGTTTTGTGAATGTAATGTCATGTGTAACTGTTGCTTATATAAGGAATTATTTTGTGTTTTTATCCACTTCATTATTCTAGCTCTCATTTTATGTCTCTATAAAAATGAAAGGGGCTTTGACAGCCTCAGTATAATGCACTAAAGGAAAAGAAAGTCAAATACAGGTTCTGATCTCTTGGCACCTGTATGGTTTAAAGTATTTTCCGACCTGTGAGACTCCATCTTCACAAAATTGTATGCCGTGGTTAACAATTCATATTTAAATACTTTTGAATAGTCTCAAAATAAGCTCTGTCCTCTTCCTCTTTGTAGCTTTAAATTTTATTTTAGAGTTGTGGTCTTACTTCCTTGGGACATAAGTATATTAGATACTGCTAAGTTTATTCAGCCCATTAAATAATGTAGGAGAAATGAAAGTTTATGTATACGATATTCTATTCTTAACTGCTGGTATGCACTATAATCCTGGACTCAAGAAAGAGGTACTATGAGCTCTTTCTTTCCAATCAATGTGTTTGAAAACAGTAGGAGAAAAACCTGAAATTGGATGGAGGCTCAAGAAAAGGGACCTATAGACCACCGATGACATAGGCCCCAAGACCCACTGCTACTTATCAGTCTCCACTAAGGAACAGAAGTTAGAGCCAAACACCTAGGAACTGGGCATTCTGTCTCATAGTCTCCTGGAGTTGACATACACTCCCACTAATTTTGCCCAGGTAGGATGAATACAGCTTTAAAGCACTCTGGGAATGAAACAGCAGTATTTTGCTCAATACCTTACTTATGGAAGAAGTATCCTAATACATCTCAGTCCTAGATCTCATTATGATAGGATCTGTACCACAGTTGGACTACTCAGAGACTGACCAAAAACCCTATACCTAGCATCATAGACCCTCTCCTGAAAGTTTATGGTGGGGGCATTAGTGTAAAAATGATGTTCCTTATTTTTGGGACTCTGTTCCTACTCTTTTCACTAATGAGTATCAGTTTGGTCACCTGGGAGAGGATGTCTGTAAGTCCCACCCACGCTGACTAGCTATTAGCAATGTAGTCATCCACCATCATATGAACTTGTACAGATCTCATTTTTCCCTGAGTTGGCCCCTTTCTCTTCTATTAGTGTGGGCTGACCAAGGCCAGGCAAGTAAGTCGTCACTTCCGCAATGCTGAAGGAGGAAACTTTTCAGGCTGAGGAGAAAGTTTTCATCTGAGGGCTTCTACGGATGTTTTTCAGCTAGTCTGTATCTCTTGGCCCAACTGGAACCATGATTTCCATGGATTTGTTCATTCATTGTTATTTATAAATCAGGCTTCCTCTAGTTGTACTCCATTCCAGTGGGAGATCCCTCCTTTGTCTGGCAAACAGTTATCCCTGTTATATACACAGTATTCCTGACTGAATTGACTCAGCCTATTGCTAGCTGAGGATAACCATTCTGTGGACAGCTGTGGACACCACAGTCATCGTGGTGGCAGGCAGGTGCCAGACTGACTATTTGAACATCAAACAAAAGGTTGACCAAAATGCTGAAGCTAGCACCCCCTCACCAACACTGACCCCCAACCCTGGCCAGAGAAATTATGACTTTAAAAGTCTGGGATTAGGACAGAGCATTTGGTTTTAAACTAGAACCAAAGGATGCTGATTTAGGACCCACAGTACCTGGTTGAATATATGGCACTGAGTGGAATATTTCTTCCCTTCTACTTCAAATGCCAGAGTGAGGCAACTGATCCACCACTCTTTAATACTCTGAATTCTCCCAGAGTTTGCAGGGTCCAGGCATCTGATTATAAGCTATAAATTTGGCTCTAGTCCACATCTAGTCTCACCCTAATATGTTTCAAAGTCGCTCTCCAATTTGAGAAGGAGTTGAGTATCTATGTGTTTGGTTCTACATTTGAAAACCTAGAGTAGTTTGGGGATGAGAGTAGATCCTGGAAATGCAGACCAACTCTTTCAGAGTGATCAGAAGCAGAGGCAAGTAGCCAGTTCTACGAGGCCTGGAGGGTTCCAGTAAATGTGCCAGTTTTGGACTTTTTTTTTTTATTATTTTGTATTCCATAGATCTAATTGCATCTAAAACGATAGGCAAAAGGGCCTCAGGATTGCTGATGGGTATAGAAGTTACATGTATAACAATCTCTCCTTTGTATTATCCTAGCAGGGCAAGAATTCATTCCTCCTTCCTGAGTTCTTAAATGGACTCTGGCCAGTTTCTTCTGGTCAAGGGTCTGACTGACTAGGGTCACAAGAACAGTTAGTTCTGTAAAGATTCTGGCTTTTCCCCAATATGCTTGTTTTGGTGGGCTGGACAGGCACAGCTTGGAAGTTGTTATTGTATCCATAGAAATAAGTGAACCATGCTAGTGAACCATGAGGTTGCCATAGAGAAGTTCAAGTGGGCTTCGTTAAAACTGAGGCAGCTTTCCTTCATGTTCCTGGAAGACTTCCCTGCCTCCATTGCTGGTCAGAATGGCTCACTCTGGTGAGACTCCATCTTACACAGTGACTTACTGTCTTGCATCCACATACGGCTTTCAAATCCACTGAGATTTCTGTGGGCTAATTCTGGGAAGTGAATTTGAGACCAGATGCTAAGATTTTGTCACATGATGCTTTTGTCCAGATTTCTTCTCTTCAGTATAAGTTGTACCACTCTGAATGTGTATGACCCGCACTCCTCCTCCCTGGCAAGCAGATACTTGCAAAGATCTCAGCTCCTGAGTACTTTAAAGAACAATTACTAGAATCCAAATTTACTAGGTTTGGGGGGCAATTCAGTTTTCAAAAGAGATCTTTTTATTTGAGGGACAGTTGGGACTTGTCTGTTGGGATTTTTGGTGGTACTCATTTATTTAAAAGGGTGTTTTCCTGGTTTTTGAATCCAGAAGAATTCCTAGATTATAATTCTTAGGGAATATAATCAAAACAAAATGGCAATGCCTACGTATGTTTTTGAGAAAGTTACTTATTTACAATTATCCTCTGCAGGATGATATATTCTAGGAATACTTGGCTGAAATTGTCAGAGGGAGTTGAGTCCAAAATTAAGTGAGTATATTGAAGCCAAAATAGACTGACCTGGGAGCAGAGCAGAGCTACAGGAAGAATCCAGGTCGAAAGACAAAGGAGAAAGTCAGGCAAGATAGACTGTATGCTCAGGAGAGGTAAAAAAGTAGGAGTAAGATCATCAAAACTAAACAGAAAGTAAGCAGCGAAGGTGGAAAAATAATCAAAAAGCGGAAAACCAAGTCAGCGCAAGTCAAGAGGAAGAGACAGCTACAAAATTCTAAGTGGATTGGTACCTCTCTGGTTAATCTGTTCTTTATTCCCAAGCCTTCAGTGTGTAAACTGTCCATTTCTGGATTTGGATAATACATATACCTGGTAAATTATGTTCAAGTAGTATAGAAGTATTAACCAGAAGGTGACAAAATTCCCTGACCCTTTCCAACCCCTCTTCACATACGTAGCAACTTCCTTCCTTTCAGAGGGGGATCATTATGCATGCACTAGCATATATAACACTATCTATGTAATTCTTATACTTTAGTCAAAGGTGAACAATGCAAGCCAATTTCAACATTAGTTTTTCACTAATTTATTTATTTATTATTTATTTGTAAAGATTTTATTTATTTATTTGACAGAGAGAGAGAGACAGAGAGAGAGGAAACACAAGCCGGGGGAGTGGGAGAGGGAGAAGCAGGCCTCCTGCTGAGAGGGATGCCCGATGTGGGACTCCCTCCCAGGACCCCAGGATCATGACCTGAGCCAAAGGCAGACGCTTACCCATCTAAGCCACCCATGGTTTTTCACTAATTTACTTTGGGAATCTTTCCATATGAGCACAGACATACATGTCTCATTTTTCATTATTACTAAATAGCATTCTATGATAGCAAGATTTTGAGATTTATGGTATCAGTTCCTTAGGGTAGACTGTTTGATTATTTCTAGTCTTTGAAACTAAAAGTGTGGTGTGATTAACATCTTGGAAAACATACTTTCTCAAACTTCAGCAAGAATATTTATAGGACAACTTAATTGCTGAGCCAATGAGTACATGCAACTTTAATTTAGAAACTATTGCCAAACAGAAAAAATGTGCTTATTTACTCTCTTAACTGAACTGTGTGAGTGTGCCCATTGCTTCCATATCAAGGTTGCATCCATTGAGAAGATTTTCAGTGATGTCTTCTAGAACTTTATTGTAAAAATTGTTTTAATCTTATCCATATCTGTCAGAATTTCATGAGCTTCAGTCATTTCTCCTCATTGCTTTCTGCTACCTAAAAGACAGTGATATTATTTTTGTATCCTCCATAAGAAAAAATCAATGCCTCTCATATCATTTGAGTTCTAAACCCTGGAGAAAAAGAAGGGTAGAGAGAGCTCTAAGGGAAAAGGCTCTACACCAGAGAACTTAACTGTGAGTCATCACAGAATGTGGAAAGGATGAAATATAAGCCATAATATATATAGTAAGTGCATTTAAGTGGTCTCAATGAATAAAAATGTCAATCTAAATTGGTCACATTGCTAAAGCTGGTATGCTTCCTACATTCTCAACACTATAGATTCAGTTTAACAATCACATTAACTCTGTCTCCTTCACTTTTGCATACAATACCTTCCAGTCTCAAGTTAATTTGCTTATCAGCCTTGTCATTACTACCATTACTTTTTTTTAAAAGTTATCTGAATGTCATTGGTGCAATAGACTTGATGCATTGTCCATATCTGATAAAGGAAATACTTTGGAAACTAAGCGAGAAGTCTTTTTACCCTTGTCTCCTATTCCACATCAGAGTGAAATTGACATTTGGGATATTATCTTTACCCTGTGGATCCACTGTCTTATTTCTATTTTTGCTTCATTTTTCATAGTTTATATTATATTGCTATCTGAACTACATTCTTGTAAGCTCCTATAAATCTTTTTAGTAAATACATTAGGAGAATAAATATATATTATCTGGTGTACAATATAACATCTCATAATTCTCTTTAGCAAAGCTACTGTAGTTCATCCTAGGATCAACTCCAGCTTCCCAGAAAGCATAGAGGTTGATTATTTAGATGCTGTGGTTCCCATTCCCTAAGGTGGGGAAAAAGGAAGGCAGCTGTGCCTGTCCTGGGCAATCATTTTCTGCATGTGCGGAATCTGTCTCCCCAGCCTGACTGCATTATTGGCAGGCTCTACTTTCAAATCAAACTAAGAGATGGGGAAGACAGAGGGAATGAGATAAGGAGAGAGGAAAAACACTGACTTCTGGAATCCTCTTTGTTCCCTGTCCTTCATTCTCTTTAGGAAGATGCAGCTGCAGTTGCTGATACAGAATTCTATCCACATAGACTCTTCCCTGGGAACTCAGCTAAAGAGCCAGAGCATTGGCTCACTGCTTGGATGGCTGTGTCGTTCATCATCCCACTAAAGATGCTTTTTAAAAGGAAAAAGAATGCTATTAATAATTAGTTCTCAACAATAGACATAAATCCAAACTGTCCTCCAAAACTGTGACTTTTGGCTATGCTACTTAAATATGAGATTAGATGTATTGGAAACAAGAGAAAGAGTAGAAGGAAAAAGATAGATTCATTATCTTGGAAGGGACTGGAAGCAATAGGGTAAGGTTGATGTTCCAGTTTCATTTCTTTGATTTTAAACATTAGAGCTGTTTTGCACCAGGACCACTGTGGCAAAATGGCAACGTCTGGTAAGGTCATTGCCAAATAAACACCCAGAGAATGAGGACTTTTAGAGCTGAGGGGGGAAAAAATGTACCCATAGAGGTGAAAAACATGTGGATCTGCTGGAGAAGTTATGTTCTAAAGCGAGTATTTGCCTTAGCAATTCTGGTATAGCTTCATCTCTCACAGTTAGGAGCTCAGACAAGAAAAAAACAATCTCCTGATATGTAATGATGTCTCTGCTTGCTTTATAAAGATGGGTGGATGAAGCCTGGCTATCAGCCAAAAGAATCTTTCTGTCTAGCAAGCTGCATTAGATTTATCTCAAGGGGCCCAAGCTCAAAATATTCTGATATTGTCTGTCTGGCTTGGGCTGCTGCTTCCTAGATTTTCAGTATTAGCACCAGGAGATTTCTAATGTGCAGTCAAGAGCTGGGTATAATTCAAATCTGCTGCATTAAGAGGATTTTCTTTCCATTCAACTCTCAGCACCACCATCCTCTCACCTTCTCTGTCCTCTCAGAGGCCCCAGGATTCACATCTAGGCAGCTGCCCACTGTCTGGTATGTTGCTTATGTCTTGTGCCCATCTCAGGCTAACCTGGAGCCAAACGAGGTGCTAGAGGTCTATGGTTGGCCTTATGCGACAACTGGTTCTGATCGCTTCCATCTGGTCACAGATTTCGGGCATAGTTTGTGGATCTCGGAGCTTAGTTCTACTGTTCAAAAGGTGGGCAACAATGAAGGTTCAAGGAAATCTAACAGTTTCACTGCAGATTAAGAGGAGGCTCATGGAGGTCAGCTTGTTGTGAATGTCCCCAAAAGCTCCAGGGAGAGTGCCCTTTGGGGTTTTTTTAAACAGAAATGGGGGTCAGGTCTTACATATCTGAGGAGCCAGTTGTATCAAGTACTTAAGGATTGAAGGCAAATCGTAGAATCTGGTTGCATGACAGAGGCCCTTTGCATTCCTCTGTGAAGAAACAAAGGGTACTTTTCTCTCAATTGTTGAACCCTAACATGGCCTCTGGTCAGAAATATTTGGTCAAGGATCTGACAGATTGAGTTCACTATGAATACAATTCTAGGAAGATCCTGGCTCCTTTACAACTTGCTCATTTTGTTGGAGTAACAAGGGATAATTCAGAAATTCTAGAGGTCAATTTCACAAAGCAATAGAAATTTTGAGAACATCTGGAGAACTTTGGGACATTGAGTGGTTTGGAATGTTGGGTTAGACCCCCTTCACAGATTGATGGGTAGGGATCAAAACCTTCATTGTCTTAGGAGATTCGAGTAGGAATACTTAAGGCAGAATTAACTTTACTTTTGTGTTCCTGGCAACCTCACTTTCTGTTGTCTTTATCACTTTTATACATATTGGCATTCCTTAGTAAGGCAGGAGACCCTCACTGAGATCCTATTCCCAGTCAACTGCATCCATTCCTGGTGTTTCAACTGCCACTAAGTTTTCCTTCAGTTCATTTTTCTTCCTAAGTTTGCAATCAGATACAAAAAGAGAGACTTTGTTATCTGACCCTGGTTATGAACTTTTAATTCTATTGGGTATATTGACTGTGTCATTCTGAAGCTTAATGTCTTAGACTGCTCCTCTCCCAAGAAGAGAGACATTAATTGTTCTGATTATTGGAAATTTTGACATGTTGGAGATGATTTTAATTCCAGTCCTTGTTGCTCTTGAACTTAGTTTTCAGAGATGACCAAGATGATGTGGTTCTTATTTGTTTACAAGTCTCTCTTCCATTGTCCTTAAATTCAGTGACTTTATTTTATTAATATTTCTAGCACTGCTGTCTGGTACAATGCTTGGCACCTAATAACTATATATTCCACAAATGATTGCTAAATAAATTATGTCAAAAGCAAACACCATGGTGTTTCGAGTAGGAATACTCGAAATGCCCATCATAATGACATCAAAATGTGCAAGAACAATTTTTAAAAGAAAAATTGAAGCTCAACTTTTAGATATATCTGAAATTAAAATGTTAAAATATAGAACTATAAATAAAAATAAGAACATAGTTCTTTCTGCAATGTAACATATTCTAATAATGTGCTCCAAGGGGTCTGAGAGGGGTTAGGACAAGGGAAGTAAGGAAGGATAGAAGTGAGTAATCATGAAATCTGAAGCCACCAAAAACCCAGAACTAAGACCCAAAGTAGGTCAGTACTAGGTCAGACACACATATTGAGGAGCCTTAGCCAAAACTGACTAAACTCGGGCACCTAGGTGGCTCAGTGTAAGCCTCTGCCTTCGGCTCAGGTCATGATCTCAGGGTCTTGGGATCGAGTCCCACATCAGGCTTTCTGCTCAGCTGGGAGCCTGCTTCCCCTTTTCTCTCTGCCTGCCTCTCTGCCTATTTGTGATCTCTCTGTCAAATAAATAAATAAAGTCTTAAAAAAAAACTGACTGAACTCTGGGCAGAACACAATTACAGAGAATATAAAGATCAGAGCCATAAATCAAAAGTCATTTAAGTCAGGAAAGAGTAAACAATTCCAGGGGCAAGAAAAATAGTTGGAATAAAACAAAGGGATCACTGACTGGAGTGAAGAGATGCAAGTACATAAAAAAAAAATCCAGAAATATAAATTAGTTATACAATAAAGGGATTGAAGCCTGAGCCAATTTTGGGGACTGGCGCTTGTATGCTTGTAGGACTAGATGGCTATTTATGTTATCTTAAGTCTCTCCAGCCAGCTGCCTTCCAATCAGGCTGCCTATATAGAAAAAGTTATACCCTTGGGACATTAAGGCACTGGGTAATAATTGTGACATGCTTTAGATTATTCTTATAATAAAAAGAAATACCTTCAGCTTCTTCTAAAGCTGAGTGGAGTCTAGGAATCTTAAGAGATGTGTGTTCTGCCTTATTTATCAAGAATCAACCTTCATCAATATGATCCCTTCTGGCTATATCTCAGGATAATAAAATAATAACACTTAGGGATAGGGAGGAGGGAGAAGTTTTAGAAGAGCTAGAACTTTAAACTTTGGTTGATTTTTTTCCCCTCATTGGAAATCTTGGGCTGCCATCTCTACAGCTTATTATAATGATGTTTACATCTAATAAGCTGGAGGCAGTTGTTAAGAGAGGAAGCAGATAGAAGCAAGTAACTTGTAAGCAGCAGCAATAAAATCTAGAAGTCTGATGATAAAAGAGATATAAATAAGTAAAGCAGAAGAAATTGTAAAAAGCAGAACTCTTTGAGTTTTAAAAATTATTTAAGGATGTTACAGTATTGTTCAGTATTCCTCAGGGCGCCTGAGTGGCTCGGTTGTTAAGTGTCTACCTTTGGCTCAGATCATGATCCCAAGGTCCTGGGGTCCCTGCTCGGCAGGCAGCCTGCTTCTCCCTCTCCCTCTGCTGCTCCCCTGCTTGTGTTCCCTCTCTTGCTGTCTCTCTCTCTGTCAAATAAATAAGTAAAATCTTTAAAAAAAATAGGATATCATAGTATTGAAATTTTTATTACTTTATCAGTAAGAAGTTAAATAAGGGACACTTGGGTAGCAGAGGTAAGCAGTTGACTCTTGGTTTTAGCTCAGGTCATGATCTCAGAGTTGTGAGATCGAGCCTGGCAACAGCCTCCATGCTCAGTGCAAAGTCTATTTGAGACTCTGCATCACCCAGCTAAAATAATTAAATCTTTTTTAAAAAGAAAGAAAATAACATTGTGCCTATTCTTTTCATAAATTCCATGAAATAATACCATAATTTCAATTAAAAAGATGGTTAAACATAAAAATATCATGCTGCTTTAAAGGATTAAAAATAGTAATAGCGGGCGCCTGGGTGGCTCAGTGGGTTAAAGCCGCTGCCTTTGGCTCAGGTCATGATCTCAGGGTCCTGGGATCGAGACCCACATCAGGCTCTCTGCTCAGCAGGGAGCCTGCTTCCTCCTCTCTCCTCTCTCTCTGCCTGCCTCTCTGCCTACTTGTGATCTCTCTCTGTGTGTCAAATGAATAAATAAAATCTTTGGAAAAAAAATAAATAAAAATAAATAGTAATAGCTAGTATTTATTGTGTAGTAACCAGCAGACACTGTTCCAGGTGCTTTATATTTATTAACTCTTTCAATGCTCACATTCCCCTGTGAGGTAAGCACTTCCTATTTATGTTTATGGTTGAGTAAACTGAGGAATGGAGAGGTTAATACTTTGCTCAAGGTCATAGTTAGAAAGTGTTAAAGCCCAAGTTTGAATCCAGATAATCTAGCTGCAGAACCAAAAGTTTTTTCCAAATTTTTATTATAAAAGTATTTTAAACTTACAGAAGAATTGACATAACTATGTAATGAACACCCATACACTCAGAACCTAGAGTCTTCAATTGTCATTTTATAATATTTAGCTTATCATTTATCTATCTATGCATTCCTCAAACTACCTGTCAGTTCTTCATATTTCCATATTGGCTTTCAAAGTAAGTTGCAAACACCAGCAGACCTCACCATAAACACTTCATAATTCATATATTTAAGTAGAATTCAGTATTCGTTTATAGGCTTTTTATTTTCTTATTTTTATTTATTTATTTATTTGAAGGGGCAGGGGGAGATGAAGAGAATCTTAAGCAGGCTCCATGCCCAGTGCAGAGCCGGGCAAAAGCCGATCAAAAGTCGAATGCTTAACTGACTAACTGAGCCACCCAGGCACGCCTGTTTATGGGCTTTTTAAAGGTAAAACAAAGTAAAATGCAACAACTTTAAGGGTATCATTTGGTCAGTGTTCACAAACGTATATGCCCTTGTGCTCTGAAGTCCTAATAGGCTGTTGAACATTATTTTCACCCCAGAAAGTTCTATCATCCCTCCCACTCAATTCCTGTTCTACACCTAGAGATTAGTTTTATCTGTTCTAGCACTTCATATAGAGTGGATCATGTAGTTTGTGATACTTGATGGAAGGCTTCTTCCACTCAGTGTAATGTTTGGCACTTAGTCATTTTTATGTCTATCATTACTTCATTTGTTTTTATTGCTGGGATTGTGTTCTATTATATAATATTCCACAGTTTTTATTTTTCCGTCTGTTCTCTTGATGGGCAACTGGATTGTCTCCTCTTTTGGGTAATTATGGTTTGTATTTTTTATATTTTCCCACATATTTACCAGTTCTCTTGTTCTTCATTTCTTCTTGAAGATCTAAATTTCCAACTGAAACATCTAAAAATATCTTTGTCTTCATTCTTGGAAGATACGTTTGCTTTATGTGGAATTCTAGATTTACCTTTTCTCCCTTCCAACACTTTAAAGACATTATTACACAGTCTTCTGGTTTCTGTATTTTTGTGATGAGAAGCCAGTAATCATATTATTATTGTTTCCTAATATATGGCACTTTTCTTTAAGTGCTTTTAGTATTTTGACTATGATATCTCTTATTTTTTACCCATGTGATTTAAAACACTTACTAGTAGTGATACATAAAATCACTTGCTTTATAAACTTTTTAAAATCATAAATGTTAAATGATAGGTAGGTGCTTTTCAATGGGCTGTCCTTAATATTATTCCATAAAGAATTTCACATTTGCAAGGCTACATAATTTTTTGTCCTTTTTTGATTTCAACTATCTATATATCTATATAACTATATGACCATATTTGATATATATGTATATGTATACTAATATATACACATATATTTATGTATGTATATAAAATAATATACATATATAGTCTAATTATCTTTATTAAGCTCCAGATCCAAATATCTAATTAATATCTGAATTTTTGATTTTGGATATTTCAGGTATACCTCAAACCCCAAAAATACTAAACATTACCTCTTCTTTCCCTAGTATAAACTGGTACTTCTTTCATATTCCTTATACTTTATATGGTATGACAGTCAGTCATATGATCCAGATATGTGTGTGTGTGTGTGTGTGTGTGTGTATGAATATATTTTAGTAGATGCACCTGATAACATGATATCATGACTGCTTTATTCTTAGCTATCAAAATACTACTCTGAATAATTTCATGAATAGAAATTGGTTTGAGGTATACCAATGAAGTAAATCTCTTTTTTTAAATACATTCTTTAGAGAATTACGGATTTATTTATTTATTTATTTTTAAAGATTTTATTTATTTATTTGTCAGAGAGAGAGCACAAGCAGGGAGAGAGGCAGGCAGAGGGAGAAGCTGGTTCCCTGCTGAGCAAGGAGCTTGATGCGGGACTTGATCCCAGGACCCTTGGATCATGGCCTGAGCCAGAGGCAGATGCTTAACTGACTGAGCCGCCCAGACATCACCCAATGAAGTAAATTTCTATTACTGAAATTCCTGGGATAAGGTATATACATTTTAATTTAGATAACTAATTCCAGATTTCCTTCTAGAAGAATTGGATTTTTAACGCTACCTTAAAAAGTGTAGTAGATTGCTTATTTCCTCAAATCCTAGCCAGTATTTTTTAGTTTAATTAAATTAGGACTTCCTTTTTAAATTATTATAAATGTGTCCACTTAAGTTTTATTTTTATAACTTTCATTTTTAGATTTTTTTAAAATTTATTTTTCATTTACATCACTGAATCATCTAAATTTTATTTGGTTATTAGAAGTATTTGGAACAAGGATAATGGACACTGCCCAATTTTGAACCTCCACATATATGCTCCACGAATAATACAGGACAAGAAGAAAAACATCACTACACAAAATCCATATCATCAGTTTAACTCGAAGGTAGAGATTGCCTGAACTTCAAAATGCCTGTAAAAAAACCCCAAATTCATTTGCACACTCTTTCATGCTCCAAAAGCTTTATGGAAAATAAGTTCTAAATTTATTTAAAATGACTAACAGAAAGAGAATGCTCACCCTAATTGTGAAAGTAATGGGGAAAAAGCATTTTCCTTGAACTTCCTTGTATCAGTTATTTAGTAACCTCTATCTTTCCATTCTTGTTTGAAGCAAACTATTTAGTTTTTATGTAGATTCTCTATTACACTAGTACTTCAAATCATGCTTAAGGACAGTAATAAAATCAGTCTGGGGAAAATAAAGTCATATGATAGATTAAAACTCAATTCTCAGTAATCCTAAATCTGGGTATCTGCAAAAGAAAACAGGGAAAGGGGGCATAGGCAGTGTACTAAGTCATAGCCAAGATCACAGCCAACATCATATGGCAGAATCGGTCCAGTGGGCATCATGATACCTCTGTTCAGACCACCAAAAATATAGCACTGGTCACTGCTACTGCCTCTGTTGCTGCTATTGCTCCCAAAACTGCTGAAAGTTTCTGCTGAAGCTTCTGTCTCCCTTGCAAAAAAAAGGGATTCTCCACCATTTCTCTTATTTTGTGTCATGAAATCAAAATTAGAAATCTTGAGCTGATGCAATTGGTTGGCTTGGTAAGGTCATGTTGTCACTCCTTGGATCCATGAGACCCTGGAAAAGTCATTATCTTCTTCTCTCCACTTCTGTTGCAGGAGGTCTCCCACCATGATTCATACAGTAACAAATTTTCTAAATCCGTGTAGAAGATCACCATTTTAGGCAGCACCTCCTCCCCTCCAAATTAATGTCCACTATGCTACCTCACTTTCAATTTTACAAAATTTTCCAAAATATTTGAGTTTGACAACATTTACAAAAAAGAAAATTTCCAGACAATCCCACATGACATCAACCTGTCAGTTACTCAGTGAAACAATTTACCCCAGTAAGCCCATTGGTTTTTTGGTATCTCTAGGGTAGCTATACTGAGGTGGCAATTGTTTACACTTATCTGAAAATTTATAGCTTATAAGCACTTTTGTGGTATAGTTTAAAGATACCCAAATTTAGATTTAGAAATACCTGAGTTAGCCTCTCCTTTTACCACCTAACTAGCTCTACAGTGATGGAGAAATCATGAAACTCATCAATCCCTGTTCCCTCACTGGTAGAATGATGACCACAAGGATAATATGTGAGAATATGAGATCATAGAATTAGAAATATCTAGTTCAATGCCTCTCAAATGGTAGTCACTCAGTAATTGTAAGTGTAATTAAAATTGCCATTATTATTATGATAAATATTGGCTTATGTTCAAATGTTTGAAATTTGTTTTAAGGAGAATATTTTTTCAAAAGAATGCATCTCTTTTCCCCTTACTGATACTGCTGGCTGTGCTACTTTCAACTGATGTCCAAGAGAATTGGCTTGCACTTTAATCAACAATATAAACTATTAGTACAACTGGAACTTGTTAGAAGCCAAGTCTGAGGTGACTTTGATACAATTTTTGCCAAAAGCTTACTTTACCTCTTCAGTTTTTTAGGAAGGCATTCTAATAGACAGATTAACTATTAATCTTTCTATATTTTTCAAGCTATCACATTATATTAAGATCACTCACTGGAAAGCATAGTGCCTGACCGTATTTTATAAATTCCCCACAGAAATGCTTTCACTGAATTATGAGGTAATGATCAATAATTTAAAGTCCGCACTCAGCCATCTGAAGTCGGATGCCAGCCAGTTCCATTTGATAAATGCTTGCATTTCTTTGTCATACCATAGAAGAGAATGCCCACTGTTCATTCACCTAGTCGACAACCCAGAGTGTTTTCATTCAACATCAAAATTATTACTAGAGATGGCTTCTGGGATAACTGACTGGATTGGGAGAGAGAATTAGCACTGGCAAAGTCAGTACTATGCCCCAGGATTTCTGTATATGGTCTTGTTTAATATTTATGACCTTGTGAGATACATAAGGGATTCCAAAGTTTACATAAGAGGAAAGTATGACAGGCTCTGTTATCAAGGTCTCATAGCTAGTAGGTGACAGAATAAGGAATCAAAGATTATTTTGCTTGACCTGAGCTGAGATCAAGAGTCGGATGCTTAACTGAGTAAGACACCCAGGTGTCCTGTAAAGTTATTCTGTTCTGAGGAAAATCAATCTGGAGGAACCTAAAAAGGAAACAAACTTCTGAAACTACTTGAGAGTCTAATTTGGTGCCTTTTGATAAATGCTGTGTATCAGAAAAGAGTCATTTGAAAACCTAACTTAAGGTAAAAGTGATATAAATATCTTTGCTATTATGCTGTAAAAGGTAGGAGAGGAAAAGAAAGTTAGGAAGAGAGGTAATTTTAACAGAAAATTAGGGCAATGTTGATTGCCTTTTATTAGGTTTTTCTAAGCTTTCATAAAGATTTCCTTTTATCATTTTTGCAGTCGTGGTGTGATGGTTTACATGGCAGCTGGTCATATCTGACACTGTAGTGCATAAATATGAATGACTTGGATTAATCTGGTGAGTTTACATAGCATATACACAGTTGAAATGTAGCATGAAAGATTAAAGAGAAATACTGCACAATGTTTCTTAAAAGTAAAATACTCTGCTGTGGTGAAATTACTTAANGTGAGTTTACATAGCATATACACAGTTGAAATGTAGCATGAAAGATTAAAGAGAAATACTGCCCAATGTTTCTTAAAAGTAAAATACTCTGCTGTGGTGAAATTACTTAATTTCACATGACATCATTCTGTGATGTCTTTTAAGCTTTTTGGAAAGAAGTATCATTTGTAGAAAAATCTTGATTTGGGCTAAATATGGGTTTTAAAACTATGCATGTTGTCTTTTTTTATATTTTTATGAGAAAGTAGTAGAAAATTGCTTTTGAAAATATGGGCTTCGGGCGCCTGGGTGTCTCAGTGGGTTAAAGCCTCTGCTTTCGGCTCAGGTCATGATCTCAGCGTCCTGGGATTGAGGCCCGCATCAGGCTCTCTGCTCAGCAGGGAGCCTGCTTCCTCCTCTCCCACTGCCTGCCTCTCTGCCTTCTTGTAATCTCTCCCTGTGTGTCAAATAAATAAATAAAATCTTTAAAAAAAAATATGGGCTTCTATTTAAATGTTGAAATATACATAATAAATATTGTAAGTTTAAAAAAAAAGATTATTTTGCTATGTATGAGGTGATAACAGGAAAAAATATTGTATTTGGACAATGTAATAAGAAGACTGACTTGCAGGGCTCCTGGCTGGCTCAGTTAGTGGAGCATGTGGCTCTTGATCTTGGAGTCCTGAGTACGAGCCCCACGTTGGGTGTAGAGATTACTTTAATAAATAAGCTTGACAAAAAGACTGGCTTGCAAATTTAATTTTGAGGTTTCAATGGAAAGTGTTCAAAAATATTTTCATTAATAACAGCATCTTTGCAGTAAGTTTGAACCTCCCTTTGTATCTACTTTTTTAAGGACAATATTCTTTACATATATAAGCTTAATAATATTTGTTAGCTGTTATAGTGGATCCTAAAATGATAAGATATAAGAAGTACTTTTATTGTAATCTGAAAAGAAAAAAAACACTTTTGATTTTGTTAATTCAATGCTGCTGCATAGGTTCAGTTTAGCTAATAGTTAGCCCAGACTTTTAGGTCATGTGATACTCTGTGAAAATTCAATCAAAAGATTTTAAGATTGGAAAGTTCTAAAAGTATAAGTTTGCAACCAATCAGTATTTGGACCCATTTAAATTATTCTAGCCAACTGTCAAGGAGTGTGTGCTTTCATATTGCTAGTTACAAGGAAGGATTAATGTCCATATCAACCTCTTCCATGTCTTGGCAGCTATTTAAAAAGTACTTTATTATTTTTTTTTAACATTTATTTATTTATTTGACAGAGAGAGATTAGAAGTAGGCAGAGAGGCAGGCAGAGAGAGAGAGAGAGAGGAGGAAGCAGGCTCCCCGCTGAGCAGGGAGCCCGATGTGGGCCTCAATCCCAGGACCCTGAGATCATGACCTGAGCCGAAGGCAGAGGCTTTAACCCACTGAGCCACCCAGGCCCCCGTACTTTATTATTTTAAGCTAAATGTATTCTGCTGCAGCTCAATGATCCTAGTTCATCTTTTCTTTTTATTAATAATACTTAAATCTAATTTCTCTTCGATGTGAGAATCATTGAGATACTAGGAATCAGTAATGTTCCACTTGAGTCTTTTCTGCTTTCAACTAACGTATCCTCCATTCTTTTAACTGGTTTATAGATGGTGTGATTTGAATCTAATAAAAATTCTGATCTCATATGAAGACCCTTCGGTTTACATACAGGCCTTTCAGGTGTGGTCATGGAATGCATCAAAATAAATACTGCCTCTCCATCTTCCTTAAAAACAGACAAAAGTTATATTAGGGTTTTTTTGGCAGAGACAAACTTGTATTGATTTATATTGTAATTATTATTAAGTAAAACCCCTTGGCAGTTTTCTCTGCTGCAAAAACTAAAAACTGTGTTGCACTTGTATAGACGGGTTGTTTTGGTTCAAATTTCAAAACCTTACACGTATTCCTACTACATATTTTTCTGTTAGATTTGGCCCATTATCCTAAGATATAAAATCTTATCACAATTGAAAATTCATATTTATTTCCCACCTATTGTGTGCCTATCACCGTATCACCATTTTCACCCATATTATTCTGCTTTGTCCTTCTTTAATCTGAGAAGGAATCCCAATTTTATGACTGACAAGTTCAAGAACATTAAGTAATTTTACTGAGACCACTAAGAACATTAATAACAGAATTTAGGATTTGAATGTAGGTTTCTTGGTCCCATAGTGTAATGGTTAGCACTCTGGACTTTGAATGTGGGTTTCTTTAATTCCAAAGTTCAT
The DNA here is from genome assembly GCA_002007465.1 of Ailurus styani. Taxonomy (NCBI): domain Eukaryota; kingdom Metazoa; phylum Chordata; class Mammalia; order Carnivora; family Ailuridae; genus Ailurus; species Ailurus styani. Next base: position 691,744 of record LNAC01000498.1, on the reverse strand, counting down.
GACTTTTTTTTGTCTATACTAATCTATAACCATGAGTTATTAAGAAACTATTTAATATGTATTCAAGGAATTCCATGTAAGGAATACAATTTTGAAAGCTCATTAAATATTTTATTTTATTTATTTTTTTTTAAAAGATTTTATTTATTTATTTGACACACAGAGAGAGATTACAAGTGGGCAGAGAGACAGGGAGAGGAGGAAGCAGGCTCCCCACTGAGCAGAGAGCCCGATGCAGTCCTCGATCCCAGGACCCTGAGATCATGACCTGAGCCGAAGGCAGAGGCTTTAACCCACTGAGCCACCCAGGCGCCCACTCATTAAATATTTTAAAGGAAGATTTTATATGTAAGAGCAAACGTCAGTTATCTGTAGCTTGTATTTATAAATTGTACTAAGTCAAAGGATTTTGACTCCACTCAATAAAGTATGATATGTGATGAGTGTTCAACAGGAAATAGGATGGAGAAAATCAGCAAAAGAATGTATTTTTATGTGAGAGAATAAAACAAAGCTCATGAATGGGAAATTGATGCATGAAATTATATTTAATGAAAACTAACCAGTGGCCTTTAGGATGACTTGAAATTCAAGGCAAAGCCTTAGAACTGAGAGAAATCTGTAGAGACTACTAGCACAATTCACATATAGAATTATAAAGATGTCTACCTTGACATAGATATATAAACAATGGATAATATTTAAATACATAGTTGAAAATAATTGTAAGAAAATTATTTTGTTCAGAGAAATTGATGACAAACAAAAATTTCACAAATAATTTTCAGCGTATTAAATTTGTATATTTGTGTGTGTGTTTGTTGTTAATATGGCTAAAATGTTAAAAAGTAATTGTGGTCATTCAGGAAAACAATGAATTTCATTTTTACTTGTTAAATTGCTATTATTGGTGTAATTGCCACGTGAATAATTGAGGGGCAGAGAGTGTTCTGGGAAATGTACTTGGTAGATATCCATATACAGTAATTGAAACTCAATGTTTGCTTACGTATTCAACAAAAACATGAATATACAGAAAAGAAAGGCAGAATTTTAAAGGATATCAAGGTTAAATTTGGGGAGAAAGAACTGAGTGAGGGAAATAATCAAAGCTATAAGAGGAGACATAGAAGAATGGGACCCAAAGCCAGTGAAAAATGAGTTTAAGAAAGGAAAGTTTAGTTAATGGTTAAGTATAGCTGAGAAAGAAATAATTGGGTTTGGTCCCCCCCAAAATCTCTAGAACTTTAGGACTCTTTCATTATGAGGAAGAAACTGAAAAGAAGATTTCAATAAAACAAAGAGAATTCAGTGGATGAGTAAATGAAGTAGGATTGGTCAGTCATGAACTTACAAATAAGTATAACACCAAGTATAACAAAATCTATCTTAACGAGACACATATCTATAAAATTTGGGAATTTTCTTTGAATGCGTGTATTGAGTTTGCTGTTCTTGTTTAATCATATCCTAACCATTTGCAATTTAAAATTTTTCTTTATATTCCTAAATATTATGTAGAACTGAAGAAAATACATTTCTTACAGGTACAAAATTGGAAATGGCTTCCCCAGAACCAAAGGACCTTGTCCCCTTCACCAGAGAGTCTCTTGAACTTATGAAACAGCATATTGCTAAAAATCACAGTGAGGAACAAAGAGATTTAAAGCCAAACACTGACTTCGAAGTTGGAAAAGAGCTTCCATTTGTTTATGGGAATCTCCCTCAAGGAATGGTGTTGGAGCCCTTGGAAGATGTGGACCCATACTATAAGAATAAAAATGTAAGGATTTATTAAAATTATCATGACTGCATTTTCATTACTTTTTTCAGATGGGCAAAAAGTGTAATTGAGATAGGATTAAAAAAGAATGAAGAATAAGTCAAAGATTTATTTTAAGTTGTAAAAGACTGGATACGAAATTTCACAAATATTTAGGATTTTTATCAAAACTGATTGCTTTCCTGGTAGGTTAGTTTTTTGGGAGTTACTCTACTTTTAATAGGCTATACTATTATGCCTTAATGTAAATGACTTATTTTGTGGGAGCATGTTGATTGGCTACTTAAGGTTATTGGTATAACTATAATATTAAATTTTTATAATGTGTACAACAATTTTAAATGTTCACCTGAATAAGCTTGTTTAGTACTTGAGAAAATTAAACCAACCAAAAATTTTATTTACCATTTTTGTTAATTCATACATTCATATCCTGTATTATCCCTGGATTGACTTGAGGAGCAAACTAAATATTTAAACAATCCAAGAACAAGCACAAAAATGATAGAAATAAGAATAATTATTCTTAGTAAAGGCAGAGATCTGTGTGGGCTGACAAAGCTGGAAGCGTCTACCTTAAGAAAATAGAATTTGAATTACATCTTGGAGAACACTTCACAATTTAACAGTGCAAAGGGAAGATCTTGATATTAATGGGAATAGGGAAGAGACAGGGTAATGATAGAACTTGATGTCTATTGCAAGTTGTGGGAAATGAAGGAATGAGGAAATGAAGGTGTCAACATGGATTTAATGTGATGGGCAAAGGACTGATGTGATGAATGCAATGTTTAAGTTTAATCTGAGGACTTCTAAATTACTATTACATAGAAAAACTAGCGTCAGAAAGATGATATAAGAAAGAGGGTAATTCAGGCCTGAAGTCAAGAGACCTGATTATAGAGGGTCCTCAGAGGAGAGACAAACCTGAGAAGAAAAAAGGATTTGAAGACAGGCTAATAATGCCAAAATTTCCATCCTGGAATAATGGTAGTGCTACTTATAAAATTGAAGCAATTCTAAAAAAGATTAAGCTTAGGGGATATGAAGATTAGCTCTGCTGTGGACAAATGTAATTTGATATTCTTATAAAGCATTCAGTGATACTACCAAATGGGCAAAATGGAATTGAACCAAAGTCTCTGGATAGGAGGCAAAGTAATGATTTTGCATAAACACAACTCTTTCAAATATTTTGCTTGATGGAAGAGTATTGGCATTGTAAATGTATTTATTAACAAAGACTCCAGTATCTCTCATAGCTTCCATGGGCATTATGTAACATTAGCTATAAAACACTGTAAAATATTCAGAACATTTTAGTGAATACTTAAGTCTTCATCTCAATTATCTCTGCTTTCCCTTTTGCTATGCTTAAGTCCTAACAGTTGACTTAATATAATAACCTTAGAAGTAACTCTAATCTAGCAGAGTTCTGAGTTCTTTGTGGTGCATACAGACATGGTAGGCAAATCTAAGTTTGTTATTGAAGACAAAACCAAGGATTTTGAAAAATAAAACACACCAAAAATTCTAGGGATGGTTTGTATAAGAAGTATTATTATTAATGATGCCACTAAGTATTAAAAATGTGAATTATATTTCATTTATTCTGTTAAGGGTGACATACCAACAAATAATTCTTTTTTTTTTAAAGATTTTATTTATTTATTTGACACAGAGAGAGAGATTATAAGTAGGCAGAGAGGCAGGCAGAGAGAGGAGGAAGCAGGCTCCCCATGGAGCAGAGAGCCCTATGTGGGCCTTGATCCCAGGACCCTGAGATCATGACCTGAGCCAAAGGCAGAGGCTTTAACCCACTGAGCCACCCAGGTGCCCACCAACAAATAATTCTGAAATTAAATAATTTCAGCACTTAAACATTAACTGGAAAATTGTTATGTCTGGAATTACACATTCCTTCACAAAAACATAACTAGTTGATGGCACATATATTACTTTTTTTTTTTAAGATCTATTTATTTATTTCAGAGGGAGGAGAGTGGACTCTTTCTGAAGTGCCACTTCAGAGATGGAGAGTGCAAGAGCATGGAGGAGGGGAGGAGCACAGAAGAGTCTTAAGCAGACTCTGTGCTGAGTGCAGAGCCTGACCCTGGACTCCATCTCCATCCAACCCTGAGATCAGGACATGAGCCAAAATCAAGTCAGATGCTTAACCAACAGCGCCACCCCCAGTGCCCCACACGTATATTACCTCTTGTATGAAGTTTGAGATTGTTCTGGAAAATAACAGAAAGCACATTTTAAATAATCAGATTTTGGGAGGCCCTTTATTTTCTTTTTGCATTCAAAATGGAAAGAGGGAAAATAACTACAATACATGCCAAAATGTCCATAGACTGTATATTGAAAAAGTGTTTTATTGAGAACTCTAACACAGTTGGTTTCCGTTTAGAAAATGTTTTCATAAAATATCAATGGATATATAATTGTCTTCACTAATATATTTATATATAGAGACACAAATATAAATGCCAATGTATAGTCACCATAGATACCGCTAATATATAATTATATATCACATATAATACTTAAGTATATAATAGATTATATATATCATTTAGTATACTGTATTGTATCACATTACATTGTATATTATATATTATGTACATTTTATGTTATAGTGAGCATAATATCATCATATATAATGTATTTTTACTTACACCATCATAAATGAATTTTCTAAATGGATATGTATATATAGTAAAAGTGTATATATGATACATAATATGCACATACACATATAGGTAGACACTTTCACTATGTGTATCTGTAATATAGATACATGCATGTACATATGCACACATGTACATGTATAACTCATTTTTAGGTTATTTCTGATCTTTCATTAGTTTTGGACTTAATGCTTCTATATCCCAATATATTAGTTTTATATGACTTAACTTTCTGTTTTAGGTATGTTTATATCAATGATAACATACAAATGGGGTTTTATACCATAGATAATTACTAGTGATTAATAAAAATCTTAGTGAATTGGATCATTTTTACTATTGTAATCGCATGCCTTATTTGCTTTGAAATAAAATTAATCTTTTTTATATTCATGAAATTTGGGTTTCTTTAAGTGCATCTTCATGAGCCATTAGAATATAGATTTTTTCCTATTACATTAGTTCTGCAGGAAGACTTGAGGATTGGAGTGTGGCAAATGGCTTTGTTAGGCAGTACATTGGCAAAAATAAAGTGGTAGATAATCCTATCAATGAAAATGTTTAAAAGAAGAAATATTTCCACTTGATTTAGTCTGTAAACAGTATCAAAATATAAGAAAAGTGTAACTCTTAGAATTCACAATTGAAATGATCATTGGCAATATGTTGCATAATGGATGAGATTATAGTTCCTAGATATAATTTTACTTGATGTTCTTTTTTCATTTTATAGACTTTCATGGTATTAAATAAAAGTAGAACAATCTTCAGATTCAGTGCCATGTGGTGTACACTTTCTCCTTTCAATTCAGCTAGAAGAACAGCTATTAAGATTTTGGTACATCCATATCCTTTTCTATTGGTTTTAGACTGTTCTAATATCAAATGCAATGATTCTATTCAAATATTGCTCTTTTGAATTGATATCTCATTTTAGGTCATGTTGGAATCTGGATTATAACTGCACCAAGTGTTCCATATTTGAAAATACATTTAAAATTTATTTTCTAGTATATACAACAGTAGTAAACATTAACAAATCTTAGCCCTCCTTGTTTTTCAATATGAATAGTATTCTTTTTGATATTTAAAAAGCTAAATTTTATCTCATGTTTATACATATAAACATGTTGTAGAAACATATTTCCAATATTATTTTTATCCATTATTCCTTGACTGTAACTTACCTTTTTCCGACTATTCATTTTAATTAGCGTCCTGATTGACTGCATATTTATGTCCATGACTGAGATGCCAAAATGGGGCCCAGCAATACAGTAAGGCATATAATTTTTTATATATTATCTCATGTATGATTTTATCTTATACTTAACATGTTACATTATAATACATTATATACTACATATTTAACATTCTACAATTAACTATTTATATTTAATATGTAATATTCATTGTAATATACTCATTCTTCATAATATAATATTTATACATATAACACCGTTAATGAATTTTCCAAGTAAAAATAAATACACACATATATCAGTTAATAAATTTTAATGTTGTTCTGCCCTTTCATTTATTCTTAGTTGGACTTTAAATACTGCTATTTCCCAACATGTTAAGTCAACATGATATAAAAGTTTGAATATTTAGCTAAATGTTTATGTCTATATGAGGTTTTAGTATAAGTTAATTAGTAATGATTAATATATTATTTCAGTGCCTCAGATTTTCTTTACTATTGCAATTCCACACCTGATTTGCTTTAAACTCAAATAACATTTATTCCTTTCCATTCTAAGTTATTTCTATTGCTTCCTTTCTGTTCTATTTCTCTTCTCTTTTTAGAGGGATGTGAATAGTTTGGCTGTTAGACCACAATGATGGAGAGGCCCATTAAAATTTCTAGAGAAGGCCTTCTTCTTTTTTATTTTATTTTATTTTATTTATTTATTTGAGAGAGAGGGTGAGCATGAGCAGGAGTTAGGGGCAGAGGGAAGGGGAGAAGTAGACTCTCCCACTGAGCAGCTAGACGTGGTCTCCATCCCAGGACCCTGGGATAATGACCTGAGCCAAAGGCAGATGCTTAACCAACTGAGCCACCCAGGCCCCTCAAGAAGAAGCCTTTCTTGATGCTACCTACCTCTCAGGCTTTAATTCATTCTTAAAGCTAGTTAATTTTGGAAGGTAAATATAAAAGTGATTAACCACAAAAATTCTTATATATGCACATAATAAAGTTAGTTCTTTCATAATCTTGTAATTCAGTAAATTATTGTGTGATTTCCAATGTGGAATAAATTTTATATTTTCTATTTTCATTATTTACCAAAATAGATGTAAAAACTATAACTCTAGCTAGGGATAACCAAATTTTATGGTTAATGCTGTAAGACCTAGCCCACCCTAAAAGCCCTACCCTATGGTTCAAGGAGCATAGACTATTTTTCTAGTTCGTTGGTGGAATGGTTGGTTGATTGGTTGGTTGCCAAATAATAACCATAGACATATTATTTCAGAGCTGACAATGCATTTTTCTCACTTTTAACATTTATATGAAAAATTTTCTGCAGGAATACTTTGCTTGGAATTTACACATTTGAAATACTTATAAAACTCATTGCAAGAGGCATCTGGGTAGAACCTTTTTATTTCTTTGGAGATCCATGGAACTGGCTCGATTTCAGTGTAACTTTGTTTGAGTGAGTATTTCTTCAAATTTCAAACATCTTAATACCTTGCTAAGTAAATACTTTTCATAAAGAAACATCAACATTTAAAAAGTTTTCTGCTTGTAAAAATTCTGTGAACAAAAAATATTTTATAAATCATGGCCATAATGATTCTCGGGCAGCTCCAACTGAACTAGCCCTCAGAATATGCAATAAAAATGAAAGGAATTGGGTATTATCTGTTTTCTATCTGAGGCAAAACAATAGAGGTTGAATTTTAGAATTTTAAGTGATTATTTTCAGTGCTCAGAAAATCTCTTGGAGACTTATAAGAAGATCCTAACATGTTTGATTTTGTCTCACACCTACATTTTATTTAGGTACATTGTGTAAACACTAGGTATCAGAATAGGGTATTTTACATACACACACACACACACACACACACACACACATTTTCTTNCATTGTGTAAACACTAGGTATCAGAATAGGGTATTTTACATACACACACACACACACACACATTTTCTTTTTTCTTTTTTTTTTTTTAAAGATTTTATTTATTTGACACAGAGAGAGATCAGATCACAAGTAGGCAGAGAGGCAGGCAGAGAGAGAGGAGGAAGCAGGCTCCCCGCTGAGCAGGAAGCCCGATGTGGGCCTCGATCCCAAGACCCTGAGATCTTGACCTGAGCCGAAGGCAGAAGCTTTAACCCACTGAGCCACCCAGCCGCCCCCACACACATATTTTCGAGAGTGTTACATTAAATTCTAATGATTTACATGAGTATTTTTTCAATGCTTTTATTTAGTGTACTCTGTTTTATGACTAAGGAAATGATCACTGGCCTCAAACTCCTATTAAATACAATTTAAAATGATATTCCATTTTTAGGTTTGGGGTTGATTTTTTAAAACAACAAATAGCCTTCATAAAGCACATAATCGTGTGCTGCTATGTTGTAAGCCATAAAAAATATTAGTTAATATCATCGAAATTATTATCTCTACTACTTTAATTACTACCATTATCTTGCTGTTGCCTTTACTGGTAGCTAATATTTAGCTAACACAGCTACTACCTAGCCCCATGTACCAGGTGCTAAGCTATGCTCTTTACATGTATGAGCTTGTTTAATCCCTAAACAAAAAAATCTCAGAATTAGAAATTGTTATCCCCACTTTAATTTTGAAGAAACTGAGGCAAGAAGGAATCAGGAATTTTTCCATGTCACACAGCTAGTAACTTAGGAGCCTGGATTTGTATACAAGCATTCTGACTACAGTCTGTGCCCTTAACCACATACACCCTGCCTTCTGTTATCTTCACCATCATCAACACCATCAATCAACACCATCATAATCATCCTCATCATGATCATTATCAGAAGCTTAAATACTTAAATCTTATTACTTAAAAAACTCTGGATTTTTCCTATTTTTAACTACCTCTTCATTGATTTGATAACAAAATATTTATGAACATAATATAGGGTATTTGGTATAGAATGGTGACTAATCACAGTGTCAAGCTTTTATAAACTGTCATAATTTTTTGTGGATTAATATTTACCTGGCTACCTTGCACTGTAGCAATCTTTGTCTTCCAATCAATAAGGCAACTATTTGCGAAATGGAACAATGAGCGCAAGGGAAACGTTTGGATATGTGGTTTTAAAAATAAGTTTTAAATAGTATAAAAAGTCAATGATAAGCAGCATAGACTCAGTACGACTTCTAAATAACCCTAATTTAATTCCACAGGCACATAACAAGATACTTAGTGCTCAACTCCTTTATAATTAGCGTTTCAAGAAATTTGAGAATTTTGAAAGTTATTCCCCTAAACCAAGGTAAGAAATGGCATTTAGTTCTTGTCTTCAATTTGATTTATGTTCTACCCTGTATTCTTTTGAACTCACCTGTAATTGCTTGGAGAAATACTAAATTGAACGGTATTTCATCTTCGAAGTCAGTGAATTATCTGATCTACAAGTTTATTTCAATCATTCCAGGAAAGCCAAAAAAAAAAAATCACATTCAACTGTTATTTGTTTGAGATGGGCTCAATTCTTAATGTTAAATTAAAAAATTAATCAAAATATATTATTTTCTGTTTTTTCTTATTTATCTTTGCATCTTAAATATGAACTTGTAAAATTGTCCTTAGACTTCTGAGAGAGATAGCAATCTAGACAGGTACCTAATATGCCTTTTTTTCCTTACCGCATCTAAAAGCCAGCTGAAATGAACAAAGTAATATAAAATAAGATAAATTCCATTTTGCGCTGAGTGCTTGGATAGGGTGCATTCCACATGCCACAGAGTTAAAGAAGGTTCTGCTAAATAAGGTAGAGCTGTGACCACATTGATGGAGGATGCTGAGGACTAATTTACAGCTCCCACTCCTGAGGATATCCTAGAGAAACCCGCCAACACCTTCTAATTTGTGTTAAGAGTGAATAAAAACAATCCGGTATAAAACTACTCCACTCAGCGTTTTGGCTGCTGGGTCAGAAGTATGAGATAGGTGGGCCAATAAACCCAGAGGCAAGTGTCATAATACCAAAAATGAGATCTAAAATTAAAAATGAGATAATTTTTGTCCATTGGAACACCATGACGAAGGCCAGATATATGCATACTATGTACTTGGAGTCTAGCCTGGGCAAAACAGTAAAAAGATTGGAGAGTGTGGTGATGGATGATACATAGCCCTGTGGATATATTAAAACACTGAATTGTACACATTAAATATGTGAATTGTATGATTTATGAATTATAGCTCCATTAAGCTGTTTAACAAAAATGGTCCATGCATGGCAGCTTCACCAAACCCAGTGAAGAAAGTAGCAGTGGGAGTTGCAGTCATAGGAATCCCCACAGTTCTACCTCCCCGACTACTCTTCACAAATTACTGGAACATAAAATTGTGTCACCTGTGTCTTCATCTTAGGCTCAGAGGTAAAGATTATAGAAGAAAGCAGGTGAATCCAAGTTAATACAGGAAGAACATATCTTCGTAGAGTTGGAAACACACAGGCTGATAGAAATTGCTCTTTTTTCAAGGGAAAGAGTAATCAACGGACATACCAGCAATATAGAGCATATGAAAGTATTTTGCAGTACCAAAAGAGAAACATATTATTTAAGAAAATTAAAGTAATCCTCTTTAAAAAAAATCTGCCCTAATAGAGGCAAGCATAAGAAGTCATCTTTTTTATAGTGCCTTCAAGATTTTTTTTAATTAATTAATTAATTAATTAATTGTTTATTTATTTACTTATTTGTGAGAGAGCACAAGTGGGGGGCGGATCAGAAGGGGAAAAGAATCTCATGCAGACTTCCCTGAGCTCCACACGGGACTTGATCCCACGACCCTGAGACCATGACTGTGAGATCTTGACCTGAGCAGAAACCAAGACTCCATGCTTAACTGATTGAGCTACCCACGTTCCCCTTTTGTGAAGAAAGGTGAAAGATGAAAATGATATAATAAAACAGAGAAAAACTCCTATTAGGCACAAAAGTGATAAAAATTATAATACCCAGGGCAACTGTGTGGCGCAGTTAAGCGTCTGACTCTTGGTTTCGGCTCAGGACATGATCTGAGTGAGTGAGGATCATGAGCTCCGTGCTCTGCAGGGAGTTTGTTTGAGCTTCTCTCTCTCCCTCTACCTCTTCTGCTCCTGCTCTCTTCTCTTTCTCTTTCTAAAATAAAAAAAAATAAATCTTTAAAAAAATAATAATATCCTTGGTAAATATTTGATGGTAACAGAAGTATTAAAATATGGTAATTTCTATACAGTATTATGGTATAGTAAAATAAAGAAAGAAAAAGTAGGAAAAGAAAGAAAAAGTAGGAAAATTCTATATTAATACAATAGAACCAAAAATGAATGGGTTAATGAAAAAGAGAAAACTAAGTTCCATCTTATGGATTGTTAGTGACCTTAAAAAAGAGACCAGAATAAATGTAAAAGACAAATTATTCAAAAATGCACTAGAAAATTTTTTTAAAATATTAACTTGAGATTTTGTCATAAATGGAAAAGGTTCGGGCGCCTGGGTGGCTCAGTGGGTTAAAGCCTCTGCTTTCGGCTCAGGTCATGATCTCAGGGTCCTGGGATCGAGGCCCGCATCGGGCTCCCTGCTCAGCGGGGAGCCTGCTTCCCCCTCTCTCTCTCTGCCTGCCTCTCTGCCTCCTTGTGATCTCTCTCCCTCTGTGAAATAAATAAATAAAATATTTTAAAAATAAATGGAAAAGGTTCATTTTATAGTAGACAAAAAACCTAAAAGATACACTTAGATATAGTATAACATTTTTAAAATGTAAGCTTTTAAAAAATAAAAATATTATAAAAATTCTATAAAAAATGAAAAATTGCCTTGAAAAGGTTCTTTTTAGACCTCTTGATTATGTTGAAAATGAATAGGCAGCGGAATTTCTGAGCTTGGAGGAGGTGTAGGCAGGAAGGTTATGACACCAATATTCTATACCTGCCTGTCATCCATATCTGAAGCTGATAGGAAGATATTCACAGCCATGCAAGAATTCTGAAATTTTATATATGTATCTTTCGTGAATGACTCGTATGAAAACAAAATACTCAACAATGGGAAGATTGATACCAGAAGTAATCACACTGAACTCTAAAACCATTTCAACACAGAACGAATTCCAAATTACTGTTGTTATTATGCAAAACAGAATGCAAATATAAACCCAAAGTAATAACAGACATTCCTGAACTAGAAACGTATTTTATTTGTTTCTAAAAACTTTGAAATAGATGCCAAAATTATTTTTAAAAAATTAGTGATTTTTAACATTAAAATCTAAATTAATTTGGATGAATTCTCAGCATCCACCCACCTGCATTCTTGCATGGCAACTACCAGCATCGCTGAGGAGCAGCTACTCCTTAAAATTAGGCATATTCGTCCGAGTCTCCTCTGCTCCCCTTTTGCATGAATTTATGTTTCCTAACAAGCCATCGTAAGGATTTGAATGTTACCTTTCCTATAAATCATGAAAAATAATATATAATTCAAAATACACAAATTGAACAATTATAACTTGGTCAGAAGTCCTAAATTTATTAACAAAAACTGAGAAGGGGGAATAGAGAAATGTGAGAAAGTAAATATGGTTATTTCCTTATCTTACATGGTGAGACTATAGTACATACAGTTTTATTTTTGATGTAGAGAGTACATGTTTGTTTAAATAAGAACTTAAGTTTGATACAGTTTCTCAAAATAGATATATTTTACCTTAAATACTAGAGGAAAAAGGAGAAAAAGTAAAGTTTATTTTAAAAAGATAAGACACATAAGGGGAATATACAAATCAAAAAACAAAATGGTAAAGTCATATCCAAAAGTAAAGGCAATTTATGAAAATAAATACAATTGGATTAAATTTTTCTGTCAAGATGTATAGATTTTAATATTAAATCTTAAGTAAATCAAACTCCACAAAAGATATACCTAAGGTAAAGCAAAATGAAAGTTTAAAAATAAAAAGAAGAAGAAAGTTATACTAGGAAATCAAAATCAAAATTGACATACGGTTCAGGCCTTTGAATGGTAGATAGCAATGAATGATGGTTAACAATGAAAATTACTATTAAATTTGATTTTTTTTTTAGATTTTATTTATTTATTTGACAGAGAGAAATAGAGATCACTAGTAGGCAGAGAGGCAGGTGGAGAGAGAGGAGGAAGCAGGCTCCCCGCTGAGCAGGCAGCTGGATGCCTGGTTCCATCCCAGGACCCTGAGACCATAAACTGATCCAAAGGCAGAGGCTTTAACCCACTGAGCCACCCAGGCGCCCCATAAATTTGATTTTGTAAGATTTGATGGTGACTCTTTTTTTTAACCTTCAAACAAAATGTCACCACTAAAATTAAAGCTCCACAAGAAGCTTGGTTATGTGTGTAGATATATATATATATATATCTCACACCTTTTCACATACATATCTTTTTATTTAAGAATTGTTTTAAAAAAATAATTCCAACAGGGGTAGCTGGGTGCCCCAGTCACTTAAGCATCCAACTCTTGATTTCAGCTCAGGTCATGATCTCATGGGCATGAGATAGAGCCCCACATGCATCTGGTTCCACACTCAGCAGGGAGTCTGCTTGAGATGCTCTCCCTGTCCCTCTGTCCCTCCCCACTGGCTCATGCACACACACTCTCTCTCTCTCTCCCTCTCTTAAATAAATAAATCCTTAAAAATAATAATTCCAACAAAAAATTATGAAAAAAAATTTCAGTAGAAAAAAATTTACAGAGGACTAAAACTAATATAACACTGTGTATTAATTAGACTTCAATTAAAAAAAGAAAATATACAAAGAACTCATGACAGTTTCTAAATGAAAGGTACATATAAAATATACATATTTTGAAAGTTCATTATAGTAATCACAGAAATTACAAAGTAATATGATCCCATTTTTCTTCTAATAAATTAGCAATAATGTTTTTTAAACATGCCAATTTTAGTGACGGCTTGACTGTGTATTTATATCTTTGGCTAATATATTGTTTCAACACCTCTTAAAAAACAAATTGAACATAAGTGTATTAATATTTATATATATTATGATACAGAAATTGTATTTTTAATGTAACACTTTATAAAAAAGACTTGTATATAGTAAAATAAAATAAATAGTATAATTCCAAGTGGCAAAAATAAGCTATAAACAAGTATTTCCATATGATAACAATTAAAATTGTATATTTATCTAGATATCACATTTCTTTAACCACAGGAATAATTTTATTTCAACTTTATCTTAGTGTACTCAAGAAATCCAATCATCTGAGTAGGTCACTGAAAAATAGATTTTCAGGGCACCTGGGTGGCTCAGTCAGTCAAACATCTGACTTGATCTCACCTCAGGTCTTAATCTCAGGGTTGTGAGTTTGGACCCCACAAACTTAATTAAAAAAATAGATTTTCAATTCTCACAATAATACATAAAGCAGGATATTATTAGCCACATTTTAAAGACACTAAAACAGAAGCATAGTAATATTGATAATATCACAGCGCTGGTACATTCTTATCCATTGTTAAGCTGAACAGTTATTAGGATCCTAAATATAAATAGACCAACAAATAAGAAGAGAGCAAGGGAAAAAAGCAAAGAAGGAAGGAAGGGAGAAAGTAAGGAAGGGAGGAAAGAAGGAAGATTAATACTATTTTTATCTATAAAGTTCACTTACATTAATTTTGTTTTTTGTTTCTTTTTTTATGCTTCTAGAATTGAGCTTTTTTTAAAAAAAATTGAATTGCCATTAACACCCAATGTTACATTAATTTTAGGTGTACAATATGGTGATTCTACCTGGCTGTCTGTTTTGCAATGCTCACAAGTGTAACTACCACTGTCAACACACAAAGCTCTTACAATACTACTGACTATATCCTCTGTGCTGTACCTTTCATCCTGTGACTTACTCTTTCCAATACTGGAAGTTACCTCCCACTGTCCTTCACTCATTTTGTCCATGTCTCCCCTCTGGCAACCACCAGTTTGTTCTCTGTATTTATGACTCTGTTTATGCTCTTTTTATTTGTTCATTTGGTTTATTTTTTAGATCCCACATATAAATGAAATCATATGGCATTTGTATTTCTCTGACTTATTTCACTTAGCACAATATACTCTAGATCCATCCGTGTTGTCGCAAATGGTGAAATCTTATTCTTTTTTATGGATGAATTATATCCTATTATGTATGTAAATGACATCTCTTTATTTCATTCATTTATGGGTGGACACTTAGGTTGCTTCCGTATCTTGGATGTTGTAAATAATGCTGCAACTAACATAGGGGTGCATATATCTTTTTGGACTCGTGTTTTCTTTGGCTAAATACCCAGCAGTGTAACTACTGGATTTTATGGTAATTCTATTTTTAATTTTTTGAGGAACCTCCATCCTGTGTTCTACAGTGGCTGCACCAATTTACATTCCCACCAACAGTGCATGAGGATTTCTTGAACAGGTTTTATTTAATAAATACAAAAATGATTTCCTTAAAGACAGCTTTTAGGCTGAATTCTTAATTAGGAAGTGTTCTAACGCAAATACAGTCTACAGATACCACAATTGTGTGTTATTCTCATTCTTAATTCAAATTTGTTTTACTTAATCGGCTTTAAAAATTGAATTCTTGAAAAGTTAAGGAAAGAATAGTATAGAATAGTGCTATTTCAAACTATTTCTAGTTTCAACAACATTTGCAACCTATTTTGATTTATAACTCTACATTTATAAACAGTGGTGGTTGTTATGAAAAGCAGTAACCAAGAAAAAAGTGTTGTTCTTTATAATAAAGAAAAATAAATAAATAATTTTAAAATTTGTGCCTGAATTATTTTAACAGGTGTAATAAGCCAGCAATAATGTAGAAATCTTAAAGTTCAGATTTTTATTTATTTTACTTTTTATTCATTTTACTTATTAGATCTAGATAATGGATGACTCAGGTTACGAAACACAAAGTTATTGATTTCAGTGGAGTGTGCATGTGCCATGGAGGAATTGTGCTAACGCTTGCTTTGCTAAAGGTATTTTACTTTACCAAAACCAAATCTTTTTCTTTTTAGGTCTGAAGTCTTTCGCAGGGATCCTCATCCACTGCTTGAAGAAACTTACTGGGGTCATTTCCCTAACTCTGTGTTTTCTGAGTGTGTTTTCTCTAACTGGGATGGGGCTCTTCATGGGCAACCTGAAGCATAAGTGTTTGCGATGGCCCCAAGAAAATGAAACTGCAACCCTGCACAACAGAACTGAAAATCCATATTATATTCGAGGTATGAATCACTTGCCATCTATGTCAAAAAAGTTACAATTTTTCTCCGCAGCCAAGCAGCTTTCACAGCCGCGTTGAACACTCAACTTCAGAATGAACTTGTAAATGCTGTAGCTATGCTCAAGTACATGTATGCCCTGCTTTTTGAAAGTTCACACGATTGCCACTTAGCTTTTACCGAAGACCTGCATGAGGACCTGTTTTCGGGAACCAAAGGAAATCTGAAGATGATTTTTGCTTTTATGAAAAAGGCTAAAAGTAAAAATAGCATTCACAGTTTGTTTTGCAGCAAGCCATTACAAAGGGAGCATGCATCCCCTCAGGGGAAGGGCACGCCAGAGCTCCTTCCCCTGGAACCCCGCTCAGCCTCCCAACATCTGGCCACCATAGCTTTGAATTGTGTCTGTGAGCACCTATGCTTTATCTCAATTTATTTTGTGCGTCTGTTAGCAAGATATGTCCTAATGTATCCGAAAGCTGAAGAGAGGCTATGTTTGGGGCCTGGGAATGCCCA
The DNA here is from genome assembly GCA_002007465.1 of Ailurus styani. NCBI lineage: Eukaryota > Metazoa > Chordata > Mammalia > Carnivora > Ailuridae > Ailurus > Ailurus styani. Next base: position 675,275 of record LNAC01000498.1, on the reverse strand, counting down.
CAAATTTTTCCCTATAAACTAATGGTTAATTGCTTCTTTGCTTTATGCCATTTCTGTTCACAAAAGGTTTCCTTAGGACTGTTCTACTTTTGGATAGCGGGGGAAACCTCTGGTGATTTGGATCCGTTTCATTTATCAGAATTGCAAAGTTCCAATCTTCAGACAGTTCAGTGAGGGAGACCTAAGTTTGAAATTGTTAAATTTTGCAAATTTTATCCTTTAAAAAATAAATAAGTATGACCAAAGTTTTATTTGCAGTTTCATCCAAGTAAAATCCTCATAATACTACCTTTCTTCAATAAAGTTGTTTATTTAAAATATAAATTTATGTTTACTCATTAGAAATTTTAAAATGACATTGCAAATAAAAAATAGACTACATTACAGAAATTCTTACTGTTGTTGGATTTTAGTTACTGCTGCTCATTTTAAGTGTTTTGGGTTATCCTTTGGTAAATAATAAACATACTTCAGGCAAATAGTAATAATGCTAGAATAAATATTGCTTAGCTCCTATATATAAGTAACACATATGCCTAATCATGTATCGTCACCATAATCCTGCAGAGATGTGAATAACCCCTCTTACAAACAGAAAAATTGAAGTTCAGAGAAACTCAGTGAATGTTCCAGCATATTGTAATGACTCAGTAATAAACTAGGATTCTAACCATGCTCAATTTGGCTTTCAAACCCATTCCTTCTCCACTGGGCTATATTCTCTTATTGGATTTTTCACTCATATTAAAATTATCAGGTCCTTCTGACAGTATTTAGAAAAATATAAAATTATATTTTTAGACTAATAAACTGTTGATAAATCTTATGTAGTCCCCTATGTTAATTTAATTTTATTTGGATATAAGTCCCAAAACAAATCTTAATGAATTTTACTTCTTAGTTCACCACATAATATCATCATGCTGCAAATAATACAAAATTGTTGGTATATGAGTATGTGAAATATTTCCTTATTATATGTGTCTATTTCGTGGTCTTGATTTTAGTAGTGAGGGTAATAGGAAATGGATGTTAAATCTTAGATTCCAAATGAAATACTCTTTGGTTTCTTTGGTTATAACAAAAATATCTAAATTATATAAAAAATAAATCATTTTTACTACTTCACTGGTTATTGCTAGGGGAAAAAAATCCAGATTCTTTTCATCTTAGTTAAAGCATAAGTTATATTATAAATAAATCACTTTTTAAAAGATTACCACTTTGAAATTTGTCCAATTTCCTCTAAAATCATGTTAGGACTTGCTAAAAAGATTATATTTGTAAAATGTTATTTAACCTAATTGCCATGTCAAAGTCCTTGTATTTTAGAAGGGTATTTGGGACTGCTCTCAACTACTACTGTCAAATTTCATTTGAGTTTTGACTGCCATTTAAAAGGCTTGATTGACCAATGGTTCCTAACTATGATTTAAAACTTCTAAAATTGGGCGCCTGGGTGGCTCAGTGGGCTAAAGCCTCTGCTTTCTGCTCAGGTCATGATCTCAGCGTCCTGGGATCCAGGCCCGCATCGGGCTCTCTGCTCAGCAGGGAGCCTGCTTCCTCTTCTCTCTCTGTCTGCCTCTCTGCCTACTTGTGATCTGATCTCTCTCTCTGTGTCAAATAAATAAATAAAATCTTTTAAAAAAATAAAATAAAACTTCTAAAATTATTTTAGGTAACAAGTTAAAGTGACATTATTTGACATTGTCGTAATTCAGTTTTGTGTGTGTCTACATACTTGTGTCTATGTGTACAGTTTTTTACGTACACATACACAATTTACATTTTGAATGACAGCGGATAAGGATACCTGAATGAATTTTATGGGCTATGATTCAGATTAGTTGGGATTGTGGTTAGAATTAGATGACACCAGGGCGAGTAACTGGCACTGGATGCTCAGTATAGAAAAATAAGCTTCGAAATGGGAAGAGAATGACATTTAAATGCAGAGACAGAAATATGGTTTTTTGTTAAGGCAGATCACTGGGAATAAACCCTGGAAGAAAAGGTCTGAGCTTTCAAACACTTTAGTCTTGGGAATTTTTCCTTCAGGGTTCTGGTTATAGCTGGCTCGTTAATATTCCCTTCCCAGAACTCTAGTTTTGAAAGTGATTCTCCTCTTTTTATGCTGGGTTTTGTTGCTTTTGGGGCAGGGAAGTAGGTGGATTGCCAGACATCTTTTGGTCTGTGCATCACAGGCTAGGATAATCTTGTAGGTAAAAAAGGGTAGACTATATGTTCTTTCCTTTTCACTGTAGAGAGAGATGTTCATATTCTATGCAGATCTAAATGGATATCAGATATGCTTTTCACTCAAAATTAGATGACAGAATATAATTTCCTTCCTATTTTTCAGAAACAGAAAATTTTTATTATTTGGAAGGAGAAAGATATGCTCTGCTTTGTGGCAACAGAACAGATGCTGGGTAAGTGGTGTTAATGTTCTTGTATCAAGTCAGTATCATGGATCCATAGTATTTATTGAATGATTATTGCTTTGGCTGATGTTTCTCATTTGATTGCTATTATTTCATTTTGTCATTAAAACCATGCTGAGAAGTATACAACATGGAATACTATTACCTTGATTTCACAGGAAAAAGCAATAAACCGACTACTTAAATGGTTTATTCAAGGTCATGAAGTTAGTAAATGGTAAGGCTGGGACTGAAATAAGGATCTTATTTTTTGTTTTCCGTGTACCCCAGAGCTAGTGGAATTATCAAGAGAGATGATGTAATCTTTTCTTGGGCCAGAAGCCTTTGAAGAGAAGAAATAGGAAAAATATGATATTATTTCACTTATTTCATGGCTTGTATGTCTTTTATGACTATAATTTACATTAATAAGAAGTTTATTAGTCTTAAAAATAGTACTAATAAATAATTCTTCAGTGATATGATGAAACTCTCAAGTTTTACTGTCCTATAATTTCAAATGAAGAGAAAACAAGGTGGAAATACAGGGCTTCTCAGCAGTACTAGCACTTGCTGCCCGGCTACTGCTGGGCTTCCGTTCTTTTCTCAAGTCCATATTGTGAGCCCATCTCATTGTGTCTGCCCCATCACACTCCAGCTAACCCTCTTCATGGACATCCCAAACTCAAATATGACCTGAAATACTTGTTGAAATTATCTGGTCATGGATAATCAGAATCACAGTGATGTATTTCAGGATCAGAAGAGAAAGTCATGCAATGTTTCACCTGTAGCCATCATACCTTGCTGCGTGGTAAACTATCCCAAAAGTTAGTGCCTTGAGATAAGAAGAAAATGTATTTGTTCAGATTCTGTGGGTCAGCAATTTCACAAGCCTAGATGTACAAGTACATTTTAAACCTCTCTTTGCATCACATTTGTTAACTATTACCAAAAACCCAAAACAAGTCACATGGCCGAAGCCAGAATAACATTGGAGGAAACTACACAAGGGTGTGGATAGAGGGAAGCTTGATTTATTTGGCCACCACTGTTATAACCAATCATAATATTCAAGGCCCCAGAAGATAAAAGTATAAAGACTCTATGAAAGGAAATAAGATAAATCTTTAACATGATCTTTCTACCATTGTGCAAGTACTGCTTATAAATTATCGGTGTGATAAGTGTTTCTCACCCTTAAATAATGGGACTCAAGGGCTTAAGGTGAGAGTATTTGGAAATTAAACCCTCAACGACTGAAGTTTTGTTTTATGATGGTTATCTCCCATCATGTATGCTTTCGCCTTGATACTGGGTAGCAAAGAAATCTTTAACAAGGATTGTCAACAAACCATTTGTGAGGCCCTTTTTCCTTTTAGATTAACACTGTTCGCTTATATTAACTTAAAATCTACCTCATTTGCAGCTTTTTCACTGGGCTTTGTTTAGACTGTTCCCTGTGGAAAAAAAGAACTCTTTATTATTCATGGGTAGATATTCTGTATTTATGATTTGGCCATAATCTGAAAGTCACTTAAGAGTAAGCAGTTTCTGTTTTCTTTGACTTCTTTAGTCAGTGTCCTGAAGGATATGTGTGTGTGAAAGCTGGCACAAATCCTGATTATGGCTTCACAAATTTTGACACTTTTGGCTGGGCCTTACTTGCCCTGTTTCGGTTAATGACACAGGATTACCCTGAAGCACTTTATCATCAGGTAAGAACAGAGAATCTGCGCTGCACAGAAAATGGTGCCATGCCCCTCCCTTTTAAAATAATGGTCAAACGTACCATGCTTTATTAAATTTGTATGGGGAGAAGAATTTGAGGACAAAAGAAAAGAGAATCAGAATTACTGAATGTCAAGCTCTATGCTAATGCTGTGCCCAAGTCTTTGCCCTTATGTATATCTCATTTAATCTTTGAAACAATCCTACAAGACCAAGCTATATCTGCTTTTTATGTGAAGACACTGAGATCAGAGCAGTTGGGTAACCTCTCCAAAGTTACAACACATGTATCTTCTAGAGATCACTGCCCTGTTCTATGATATCACACATTTGATATTAACTCAGGAAAGAACATTGGTAAGTACTAATTCTTTAGTCAAAAAATTTGAACCTATGAGATTACCATGTATTAAGAAATTATTTATTTAATGCCTACAATGTGTATTTCATTTCAGTTCTTTTATTTCTTCTCATTCCCCTTTAATATTTAACATGCTCTGATTATAACAGAAAGCTTGCTGTTCTGAGACTTGAAATTCAAATTCTGAAAGTCTCTCTTCATAACTGATGATTTATGTGCCACAGTTTCTCAGGAAGATACAATTCACATTAGAATGGTGACTTGGTTTTCTAAGAGAAATTTCATCACAGTGGAATATGCAATGTTAGTTTAGCAGCATAGTTAATATCAAAGTATATTACATAAAATGAATTACTTTGAATTTCCAAAGAATGTACAGTTGAGGAAGAACACTATTTTTTTAAACATGTACATACACTCCATACCTTTTATGATTGGATAGATAAATTATAGGGTGTGTGTGTGTGTGTGTGTGTGTGTGTGTGTGTGTGTGTGTGTGTATAATGACCTCTACAGGCCATTAATAATGTTAGAATTTTTAGCACAAAGGTTCATGTTATGTTATTAAATGAAAGTCAAGTAAACTAAACAGACATGCGGTACAATTATACTTCTAATAAGTACATGAAAGTATCAAAATGACTTTTTAAAATACAAAGTATATTTTTCTAATTTTGTAAGGCAAGTATTTATATTGTTATTTTGCAAACTTTGACAGGTATCAATGCCTCCTCCACAACACTAGGAGCTTCTTATTTCTAAAATCATCTTATCACGTTATCCCACTTATAAAAATCCTTCAGAGGTTTCTGCATTCCTGTGGGATGAAGTTCAAAGTCCAAATGCATGGTCTATAGTGCCCTTTAAAATCTAGTTTCTGCATACTTCTCCAGATGTATTTTCTTATTTATTTATTTATTAAGATTTTATTTATTTATTTGACAGAGAGAGAGATCACAAGTAGGCAGAGAGGTAGGCAGAGGGAGAGGGGGAAGCAGGCTCCCTGCTGAACAGGGAGCCTGATGCGAGACTCGATCCCAGGACCCTGAGATCATGACCTGAGCCGAAGGCAGAGGCTTAACCCACTGAGGCACCCAAGCGTAAGATGTATTTTCTAATGATATCCCAATATAAACTCACTCTCTGCTTTATTTGAGTATAGAAGAGACTTGCTGTTTCCTAAGTGAGCTTTTTCCCATAATTTCTTGTTTCAGTGTATGTTGTACTCTCAGCTTAAATTCAAGTTTCTTTCTATTTTCAGTCTCATACCACAAATTCATACCTCAAACCCAGAAGAAATCTTGAGCTTTCCTGCAAACACTCCTTTCACAGCTAGGCAAGTCCCACACGAAAATACCATGCTACTGTATAATTCCCTCTATTTTATTTGTTTATTTATTTTTGAGAGAGAGAGTAAGAGAATGCACATGTACACATGAAAAGAGAAGGGGAGGGACAGAGAGAGAAAGAGAATCCTAAGCAGGCTCCATGCCCAGCATGGAGGCCCACATGGGACTCAAACCCACAAGCCTGAAATCATGACCTGAGCTGAAATCAAGAGTCCGCCTAACTGACTGAGCCACTCAGGCCTCCCTAATTGTGGTTACTTTAATTGCTTGTTCAGCAGTTTCTCCCACTAGTAGATATGCTACCTGAGAAGAGTTTTTTGTCTCATTTAAATTTTTCTGTTCTCAGCATCAAACACATAGAAATGCTTAATGAAATTTTAATAAGCAAAATATAAATGAATATTTATAGGTTGTATCACTTTATATAACGTTTTCTGTTTTTTGGTTACAGCCCTCAAAGTACGTTAGCTAATTTTCTTGTTAGAATTGGTCTAAAGGAGGGTGCCTGGGTGGCTCAGTGGGTTAAAGCCGCTGCCTTCGGCTCAGGTCATGATCCCAGGGTCCTGGGATCGAGGCCCACATCAGGCTCTCTGCTTAGCAGGGAGCCTGCTTCCTCCTCTCTCCTCTCTCTCTGCCTGCCTCTCTGCCTACTTGTAATCTCTCTCTCTGTGTCAAATGAATAAATAAAATCTTAAAAAAAAAAAAAAGAATTGGTCTAAAGGAAATCCTTCCCCACTACTAGTGAAATGAAAAATCAGTGTGGGAGTACCATGGTGGAGTCCACATAGGACTTTCATCAATATTGTACTTTTGTTATTGACTAGTGTAGAGAAGGTTTGCTTTGATTTGGGCTGGATTTGTGCTCTCAGCATTGCCCCACACTGAACTGACTATAGCTGGGGAAATTAAGCAATTATTCCCAAAGAGTGTAGCTTATGTTTTAGAGAATACAGTTCTTGATTCATTCATCAAATGTTTATTTGATCCAAGGACTCTGTGATACACCCTGGGTAGAGAAATAAACAAAACAAAGTGTCAGTCCTAATGGACATAAACAAAATGTTATTTTTAACAATAGTTAACCTTTACTGCATACTTGCCATAGGCTAAGTGTGTCTTCACATGCACTATTTCATTTGATTTTCCTAACAATCCTAGACTTTGGGTACTGTAATTACCCCAATTTCAAACTAAAATATACTAGAACCAGAATGTGTATACTTTTCCATCGTCATAAAAGTGTTATTTTTATCCTCCACCAGCTTCATATACTGGGAAGAGCAAAAGTTTTGGGTTCAGCCTTTCTCCAAAGCTGTGAGAGCTTTGACATGTCATTTTTGTGGCATTTTGTGGCACCTAATTTTCATCTTTCTTCTGCATATTGGAAATAATAGTAAATACCACATAAACGTGGTACACAGAATTAACGATCTAATGAGCAAAGTATTTATTTACTTATTTATTTATACTTTATTTTTCTAGTGATCCAAGATTCCTTGTTTATGCACCACACCCAGTGCTCCATGCAATACGTGCCCTCCTTAATACCCACCACCAGGCTCACCCATCCTCCTTCTCCCTCCCCTCCATAACCCTCAGTTTGTTTCTCAGAGTCCACAATCTCTCATGGTTCATCTCCCCCTCTGGTTTACCCAAATTTACTTTTCCTTTCCTTTTCCTAATGTCCTCCATGTTATTCCTTAGAGCAAAGTATTTATTAATGTGCATGGCCTGCAGTATATCCCATAGTATCTATTACTAACTCTTGAATGTACTACTGTAGATGATAGCTAGTTTGGAGGGGAAACTATTTAACCAAATCCTAAATAGGTGACTCTTTGGGGGAAATAAGGCTTATTAAAAATGCTTTTAATGATAAATATTCTATAGATCAATAAGAAATTATTTTTGATTAAATGTTAGAATTTACTAATCTGTAAACATTTTTAACTTTGTTGTATCAAAATAATATTTTCTGTAAATAATGCTTATCTATTGATTCAAGTGGATGCTTAAAAATTAACACTAGTCTCATCTGGTTTTTTTTTTGGATTTTGTTTATATACTTTCAATCAATGATGATAAATTAGTGGCCTGTATTACTTACATAATGGACTATATCAATTACTTATAATTTTTTAAATTTTAAATTCTCTCATCTATCTTAGGTAATTATTATGAAATAAAAGCTAGCCAACGCTCAGTTTTGAAATCTAAAATCTTGGTTTTTTTCTATCCACAAATGACTTTAATAAGTGAACTACGTGGCTTTCCTATGTGATTTGTCTAAATGTTCTTCACCAAAGCAGATATTCTGACATAGAAAACTTTTTGTTTCCCACCTCTTTGAATAGACCTAAGTTTGTACGTTGTTATGATGTTTTCATAGAGTAATGATAAGATGAAACTTATCTCTAAGCGTTCATTCTCTGACTTTTGTTAAGCTTCATATATTTAAAGATTCTACTGTAAAGGCAATAGTCTTTACTTTAGACTGTCCAGCTTTCTTTATTGAGGAATGACAACTTTTTTCCTTTCAATATGTTTTCTTTGTTAGTGAAGACTTAAAAGCCAGATGCTCACCTTAATTTAATTCAATTACTAAATTCTTTGGTTTTGTACCATGCATTTTGTGCCTTACATATATATCTAAAATTGAAGAGCTTTTCTCTCATTTTTCCAGGTAGATCCAGTAAAACTGTCCTGTGATTACATTCCACATACATTCCACATAAATTATTTTCATAGCAAAATGTCTTTTGTTCATTTTAAAATAGGAGATTACGGGAAGACAAATAACATTTTCCTCTTTTGTCTTGTTTTCTAACTCTCCTTAGATCCTTTATGCTTCTGGAAAGGTCTACATGATATTTTTTGTTGTGATAAGCTTTTGGTTTGCTTTTTACATAGCAAGTTTGTTCTTGGGCATACTTGCTATGTCCTACGAAGAAGAAAAGCAGAAAGCTGATGAAAAAGCTAAGAAGATTGAGCCAAAATTTCAGCAGACTTCAAAAGAACTTCAAGAAGGAGACAAAGCAGCTGAGGTATAAATTTTTCTTAATGCTTCATAGAATCACAGAATTTGAGTTATTTTCTCAAGATCTTGGAGTATATTGTTTTCTACATGGTGCTCAGTATCTGTGTGTTGTACATGATAAGAAGATTAACAGTGATCTTGATAAGTGGGCTCACTTTTGCTCCATAATATTGTTTCCTCAGTACACTGTGGCAAAGGTGACCAACATCTTTAAATATTTCTTTAAGACAGTTAAATTTTTGTTCCAAAATGTGTATTACTACTGCTGATTAGTGATGGACCTATATTGTTCTTCAAACTTGACTTCTCTTTTTTTTTTTTTAAGATTTTATTTATTTTATTTGACACAGAGAGAGAGATTACAAGTAGGCAGAGAGGCAGGCAGAGAGACAGGGAGAGGAGGAAGCAGGCTCCCTGCTGAGCAGAGAGCCCGATGCGGGCCTGGATCCCAGGACGCTGAGATCATGACCTGAGCCGAAAGCAGAGGCTTTAACCCACTGAGCCACCCAGGCGCCCCTTGACTTCTCTTAATGCAGGTTTAGTTTATTAATTCAAACTTGCTTCAGATAGTACATCAGAATTAACTGGAAAATTTCAGTATTCAACTCAAAAGTGGTACTGTCTTCCATAATTTAGAAATCACGAAGTACTAAAAGCATAGATTAAAAGTACAGTACTGAAGTTGTAAAAAGAGCAAACACATGCACTCATTGGCTTTCTAGCTCCTTCAAGAGGAAATGCACTATACATCTTGATATAAGGAATTATTTTACCCGTGGAATAATTAAATCCATGATAGTAAAACATAATAAAGTTTTACTCTAATTTTCAATTATTTTTGTTGCTTTTGAGCTTATTTTCAGATTTTTAGCTTTATAGCAAAAGATTCAGTCTATAAATCTAAAAGTATTTACAGAAGTAATATTAAAGAAGTTGTAGAAATTACCTTTAAAAAATCAAAATTGTGCAATAAATATACTAAAGGAAGAGGACCCAGGAAAACAACCAGAAGTAGCTTTCTTATATTCAGTAGGAGCTGGCAGTCTCACACTTCTTTCTCAGCTGGGGAGGAAAGGGTTTAGCCCAGTCTCCTAACACCCCTACCTGGAGCTGGTAAGGTGTGTGGTGGGCAGGAGTCAAGCGACCTGGGGTAGGATACATTCCTTGCCTCTTGCAGATGTTGCTCCCTTCCCCTGCATTGTAAAGAACCCTGTTGCCTGGGAGCTTGGTCTTTGGGGAGTACTGGGCTCAAAGTGGCCACAGTCAAGTTGAGTTCCCCTGGACTAGAGTGGCTTAGTTACAGGAATTCGCTTGGGAGCGGGAGTCATGCCCTGCCTACTTTTTCATTCGTTTAGATTTGTTACTAACACCTGCTCATAAAGATTGTCTACACTGGAAAAAAAGAAACAAACTTGATGGTAAAATGACAGATTAAGGGAGCAGACAAAGGATAGAAAGGGGCTATATATGCGAACACCCTGTCATATGAAGAGAATAAAAGGAGATGGGGAAAAGTAAAGAGCCAAGATACACTCTGGCACTAAGTGGAATGCATAGTAAGGCTGGCTAAAATGTTCATTAATATTACAGGTAACTTCTGGGTCAAAAGGAGGTAAAATGTTAACTTCCCTACATATAAAACTCTCTATTAAGTCATCATCATTGAAGAAGCTCTAGAAAACTAGTTCTACTAAAAATGTGGGAACTGAAGAACATAATGTAGGATCTCACCAAATTAAAAGTTATTGATAGATACTGTGTCTACATGGTTCATAACATGCATACCATTGAAACAAGAAGCAATTATAGACAGTATGAAGAAAACATGTGTAAAAAGAGGCTATTGAGTGTAGCCATTATATTATCCATGAGGAAGTCATAGAAAAAATTACAAAAGATTTCTGTCTCTAGAAATGAGTGTGGGGTCCTTCTGATTGAATGATTATGGTCTGAATGATATTTTGAATGTGTAATTTGTTTTGAAGTGGTATTTCAAATGTCAAGGGCTACACACAAATGTATCCAAGAGCACAATACTTCTCTTATCCCAAGATGAGATGCCCTATTAACTCTGCTTAGGAAGAACTTGTATTATTTCCCAATTTCTTAATATCTCCATTCATTTGGCTGCTTTGGGTCACATGAAGTCTTTCTGGTTTTAATTAAAATCTTTCAATTGTAAAGGATTTCTTTTCCTGGAAGAGCAATAGAACATTTTGTCATGAAAAACTTTTTGAGGGAAGTAAGAGTGAAGGTCATTTTCACAATATTTACTTTCTTTTCCTTTTTTATTTATACATAAGAAAATACTGGAAAGAGAAGAATTTAAAATGGAACATACTGAGGACCCTTTAGGTGACTGATCTGATTTAAGACTAATCAGATTCTAATTCTGATGTTGGAATTACTGAGAGATTACTTAGATGCTTCATATCTCACATTGTAGGAAAGCAATAGATCATTTTGGCTAAAAGCACAGTTCTGCNGATTACTTAGATGCTTCATATCTCACATTGTAGGAAAGCAATAGATCATTTTGGCTAAAAGCCAGATAAAAGTCAGATAAATATAGATTTCAGTCTATTTTAGCCACTTGGTAGATGTATAATATTTGCCAAGTCTGTTAACCTTTCTGAACTTCAGCTTCTTTGTCTGCAAGATGTATATAATTGTAGTATCTGTCTCATGTTGATGTGAGATTCAAATGAAATAAATTCTTGTAAAGCAGTTGGCAGTGCTTTGAGTTTACTGAGCGACTGAAAAAAATGTTAATGGCTAATTATAGGAAACACAAGAAGGCACAGCAGTACCTAATGGAGAATACTCCATCAACATAAAACTCTCAAGTTTTTGACTATATCCCCCTTTTAGGGTCAATTAAAATAATAATAGTGATAATAGTAATAATAGTATATAATGTTTATTGAGTGTTGATTATGATAAGCATCTTCATGAGTCCTCAAATCTTATCTTTATTTAGGAGTTCCAGTTGCAAAGTTTGACCTGTACTTGTTGGTATCTGATTTCTCAAACTTTACTTCATTTTTCACCAGTTTATTTTTCTGGAGCCTTAATGCTGAAACTATATTATTCATCAATTACACAGTTGGCAGATGAAACTTTCTTAAGAATTGCCAGTCACTGTCCAAACCTCGAGAAGAGAATCAGATATATACAACTGTAGGAATATAAATATTTTTTAAAACATGTTCCCATCTAAAATGGCATCCTTATAGCTCATCTGTCTAATTAAGTAAAGCATTATTGACAATCTACTATATGCTAGGCATTATAGTAAGCATTGGAGATTTTAAAATGTTAGTAAATACATATATAGTAATCATCTTCATGAAGCTAATTGTCTAATGAGATAGACCATAAAATTATCGTGAACATAAAATTGTACCTCTCCAACTACCAGACATTATGTGTTTCCTGATGTTATGAAATGGGAGACATAAAACATGACTTACAATATATTCTTGCCATAATCTGAGCTAAGTCTATTAAGCCTCTAAATCTGTCTTTTTCTAGAGACTGTAAGAAAGAGAAGAGCACATTACATTACACTAAAAGAACCCAATATATCAAATCAAGAATGTGGAAAATTCTACAGTTATAAGTGATCCATTATCATCAACAAGTAAATCACATAGAAAAAATAAAGTCACAAGATAATCAGTAGACCTGTGAAGAAAATGCAACATGGGGATCTTTTTTGTATTTGATTGGAACAAATAAACTATAATAGAAAGTTTCTGAGCAATGAAAGAAAATGGAGCATGGCCTGAGTACTGGATACTATTAAGGAACTTCTACTTTTCTGATTGTGATCCTAATATTGTGATTATGTGTCTTACAAAGTTTATTCTGAGAATTATATGATGTCTGAAATATTTTTCCTGAAATATTTTAAATCAGGTAGGGTGAGTAATACATGAGAAATGAAGACTATAATGTTATTAATTTTTAAGGCTGGATATTGGGTACCTGGTGATTCACCGTATTATTCTCTACTAAAATAAATAAATAAATAAATGAAACTGTGACAAGTGCTATAAAAGTGAGAAACGTGATATTTTGAGAGCCATAATAAGGGACTTCCCTGAGTAATAACAGGGTTTTCTGAGGAACTGATGCTTGAACCAAGATCTAAAGAATGAGTGCTTGCTACGTAGGGCGAAGAAAGAGTGAGTCAACATCAAAAAAGCCAGTGCAGCTGCAGTAGAGAGAGCAAATGCGAGTTCAAGATGAATACTTCAGGTGTTCATTGCTAAATGCTAGAAATATCACTGGATTCTTACTTATTCATACCTCCTCTCTAGAGAAAATTTAAACCAGTTGTGAGAACAAGAATCCTAGGTCCTTTTCCAGTCTAATTTTAGCTTTAGATATGCCCTTATTAGCTCTTAGACTTCCAAACAGATTACTGAGTCAAGATCTTCTTAATTTGCATTTTAAAATGGTCCTGTCCTTAGTAGTTGGCTAACTTCTTGTGGGCATTCATTCAATATTTTTAAGAGCTCCATTTAGGTAACTATATTACTAGACCAATATGTAGTTTATTTATTTTATATTGTAAAATATGTCCACAGTTCAAGGCAAACAAGTAGAAATTAAATGTGACTACATCACTGATAACATTATTACTCTCCTCACTCTACCTGCTCCACACAGATGATTATCTTTACTGAATTGCTTCTTGGGGTGATTCCATCAGACATTGTCATTATCAGAAACATCCCTAGAGAGGCAATTCCTTTATATTAGTGGAAGGACTAGTGGAAGATATTATTCAGTTTATCACAAAGTATCATCTTTATGAAATATACCTGGGAAATCCCTGTTAGACTTTAATAAGAGAACAATTATGCTTCTGTTGGTTTTTGACTCATAGAAATTTGAAATTGTATAAATTATATATTTTTTATTATGTTAGTCACCATACTATAACTTATATTTTATGTAACCTTTTAAGTCAGTTAAAAAGTACTTTCTGGAGTAAGTTTAGTTAAGGTAAATAAATTAACCTCACATGCTGAGTTTTTTTTTTTTAAGATTTTATTTATTTATTTGACAGAGACGGAGATCACAAGTAGGCAGAGAGGCAGGCAGAGAGAGAGGGGGAAGCAGGTTCTCCGCTGAGCAGAGAGCCCAATGTGGGGCTTGATCCCAGGATCCTGGGATCATGATCTGAGCTGAAGGCAGAGGCTTAACCCACTGAGCCACCCAGGCGCCCCATGCTGAGTTTTTAGCTTACTTTTTTAGTAAAAAAATATTAGTAATGAGGGAACAGAGATCAGTAGACCCGAAGAATCTGTCATTTTCATGATGGAATCAGGATATAATAGAGTTGGTTTTTACCTCCTCTGACTCCAGTATTTATGAAATTAGAGGGAACTTGACTGATATCGAATAAGGTAAATACGATGATCCTTGTTATCTGTTATGCCATGCCACTTCAGAAAGACCAGAGCAGGGGCACCTGGGTGGCTCAGTTGGTAAAGCAACTGTCTTCAGCTCAGGTCATGATCCCAGAGTCCGAGAATGGAGTCCCACATCTGGCTCCCTGCTCAGCAGAGAGTCTGTGTCTCCCTCTGACCTCTCCCTTCTCATTCTCTCTCTCCCTCTCTCTCTCTCTCAAATAAATAAAATAAAATAAATCTTTAAAAAAGAAAAGCAAAGAAAGACCAGAGCAGAACCTGCCAACCAGGGTATGCTGGGTATCAGTTATCATTGAGCCCTGACCACTAATTCCTTCAGTGTTAGTGAAGCAGCACCCCCATCCTATTTACCTCTGTTCCAGAGCAGCTTTGCCTATTCAAATTTATTTACTGTTTATTTACATACAAATTTCATTCTCTTGTGTGCCAGATGTAAAAACTGTTGGGAACTCTGGTGTAATATATTCTACCCATTGTCAGTTTTTTTCTTTTGTGTGTGCACACATGCATGCACACACACGCATGTGGAGAGGAGGAGAAGAGGGAGAAGCAGAGAGAGAATCTTAAGCAAGCTCCACACCTCGTGCAGGGCCCAGTGCAGGGCTTGATCTCACAACCCTCAGATCATGACCTGAGCCAAAATCAAGAGTTGGACACTTAACTGACTGAGCCACCCAGGTGTCCCATCATTGTCAGTTTCTTAGAGTTTAAATTCAAATATAAATTATATTCTTGGTCACTAGAAACATCTGAGCTCTTTTTGTGACAACTATGATGGTATAGATGTTGAGACAGCTACATCAAACCCTAGGAATGTGTTTCCAGTGCAGGGCTTCTTTTGAACTCTGTGTAACCACACTGGCAAAACAGAATATCTTAAAACCGTTACTCAAGAGACATGACAGAAAGAAGTGATTCCTTTGGAATTGTCAGATATATTCTAGCCAAAACAATGCTTTTAAATCCATTCTTTTACTTCATACTATTCAAGATTACTTCATTACCACAAAACCAAGTAACTGATTTTTATCAAGGGAGTTTTCAAAGTTATAAAATACCTTCAAGGAAAATTTTAAGGTGTTTGAGAAATACTGTTATTTAATAGCATGTTTGTCAACTGGATATTTTGCCATAATCCTAAAGTATACATTGAATGGTTTATCGAACATGAGTAATAAAACCAGTATTCTCTATTTCCTCCTTTTATAATTGACCTCATAGCATGAAATGATTTTGTTGAGTTTCAAGTTATACACACTCATTACCAAATAATCCTAAATCATTTTAATACTGCCTGTAGTGTAAAGACCAGCAAATGATGAAACCCAAAAAATTTCTGGAAGTAAGAATCAGCATTTTAAAGAAGGTTATAAACCTTCTTGTAATTATAGTCTTGTATCTACAAAGGGAATAAGCCAGCACTGGACTCATCTAATTTCTTTTTAGAACAAGACCACACAAATAGAAATGAAGAAAAGATCACCAACTTCTGTGATCACTTCTTTGAATATATTGGATGATGCTACTACTGTTATCAGACATGAGGAAGGTAAAGTAAAAAATATTTAGACACTATGAAAGGTACTATTCATAAGATTCACTTTTAAAGGAATCCTGCAGTTTCTTTAGAATTTCAGATGATAACAAAAATTTAAGAATAACATAAGGATATTAAAATGAGAAATTCCATACACATGGTATTTTAGACATTGGTGTTTTAGACATTCTTATCTCTCACCAAAGAGTGCTAAGAAATTTTTTTTAATGTTGAAAGCAACAAGGAAGTATTAACTTATAACTAAAAAGCCGTAACAATAATATATTAAGATCCTTTCTGTACTGTCTGCTTTTTTATATATAACCAGTAACTCATTATCTTGGACAATATTAAAAGGCATTATTTTGTAAAGCATAAAAATCTAGAAATTATAAATCATAATACTCTGAACTTTATTCCATATTTGTTTTCTTTTTTTTTTTAAAGATTTTTTATTTATTCATTTGACACAGAGAGAGAGATCACAAGTAGGCAGAGAGGCAGGCAGAGAGAGAGGAGAGAGGAGGAAGCAGGCTCCCTGCTGAGCAGAGAGCCCAACGTGGGCCTTGATCCCAGGACCCTGGGATCATGACCTGACCCAAAGGCTGCGGCTTTAGCCCACTGAGCCACCCAGGCGCCCTCCATATTTGTTTTCTTGAGAGAAACTCTTATGTTTTGCTTCTAATGCACAGTTTGTCTTGTTTCATTTGTCTAATTCAGAAAGCATGAACAAAATAGAGGAAATTTGCTTTGCTTTTTATTAGTACGAAATATTTCTATTTGCTAATTTCAAATCAGAAGTCTAGTTTTAAACATCTCTTTGCCTGCAAAAATCAAAATATTTTATTAGTTAGGACTTAAACAATTTGCTAATGTTTAACTTTTTTTAAGATTTTATTTATTTATTTGAGAAAGAGAGAGAATGAGAGAGAGGGAGCATGAGAGGGGAGAGGTCAGAGAGAGAAGCAGAGTCCCTGCTGAGCAGGGAGCCCAATGTGGGACTTGATCCTGGGACTCTGGGATCATGACCTGAGCCGAAGGCAGTTGCTTAACCAACTGAGCCACCCAGGCACCCTGCTAATGTTTAACTTTTATATTTCTTCATTTCAGAACCTAAAAAATCCAGGAAGAGATGCCCATTGTGTTGGTATAGATTTGCTAAAACTTTCTTGATCTGGAATTGTTCTCCCTGTTGGTTAAAATTGAAAGAGTTTATCCATATGATTATGATGGACCCATTTACTGATCTTGTCCTTACCATATGCATAATTCTAAACATATGTTTTTTGGCCTTGGAATGTTATCCAATGAGTGAAGAAACCAACAATGTTCTCAGCGTTGGAAACCTGGTAAGGCTCTTGTACATTATTTTCATTTGCGACTTCAACTTTTCTTTAGTCATCATTATCCCCATTATTTTATTTTATAACTCCAGTATGTTACAAATGCATTATATGCATGGTAGATGAAGTACTATGTTCATACTTCCACAACTGATCACCCCCAGCCCTGCTTTGTAGGTGTTCTCATTGAATAGGTTTGTAGCTAAAGTTTCAAATAATGCCATTTAAGTTTGAGATTCTAGTCAGTTGCTTGGCAGTTAAGTTAAATGGAAATATTCTTTATTTTCTCTCCCTTCCCAAACATATCCCATCTTGGTACCATAGCTCCATAAATCAGAGCAGGGCAGAGGTGAAATAACAAATAGAAGCTCCTCACTGACACCTGAACTCTGAATCCTAACTACAGTCGCATCTGCCCTGTCTGCTCTAGCCACCTGTTTTTGCATTAGATAGGAACTTATGCTTTTTTTTTGTCAATACAATGCAAAAAGCAAAACAGATTACTGTGCATTTAAAAACAAGTCACTTTCAAGAAAATATACAATGTTCAATTTTGTTTGCTTTTATGGTGGTTGTTATTTGTTGCTCGGTATTAGTATAAATTGCCAAATTGCTACTCATTTTGAATCATACATTTACATGGTCTAAATACAATTTAGTCATTTCTGCCAGTATAGTTTTCAAGAGACAGTGTTCATAGGTTTACTTTTTTTTTCCTGATTCACATGTACTTTTTAAATTCTTTTACAGTTAAAAAAATTAAGTATCTTATCATATATTCCATATCCTAAAAGGAATCATTCAAAATGAAGACACTTTCACCTTTAAATATTCTTTTGTTGTCTTTAAGGATAGTTTTTATTAAATAATTGAAGATTTTATATTCAATGTTTGACATTAGACTGTTAAAAATGTGTGAGTCTATCCTTATAATACAGACTCCAAAACTAATCAGCTCTTGACAGAGGAACTGTGAAGAATGTGGCAGTGAAAAGTTATAGTTTTTGTGTATGAGGGTTCTGATAGTATAATTGGAAGCATATTCTCATCTCTGTGTTTTGTTTTTGTTTAGGTTTTTATTGGAATTTTCACAGCAGAAATGATTTTGAAAATAATTGCAATGCATCCGTATGGGTATTTTCAAGTACATTGGAACATTTTTGATAGCCTGATTGTGTTCCATGGCTTAGCAGAACTTTATCTAGCAAATATTCATGGAATGGCTCTTTTTCAAACATTCAGGGTGGTAAGTAGGATCCAAGATCGCAATTTTATTTTACGAAAATTTATCTCAGCTTCCATAGACACAACAAGGGAAGAATAGTAATACCTATCCCGTTGGGACATTTGGAGTAATAAATGAATTAAGTTTTATATAAAGAGCTTAGAAGGTGCTCCAGGAAGAATAAGCATTTTCCAATGCTTTCATTTGACCAAAACCTCAAAGAAAATAAGCACATATATAGCAAATTTGGGGTATAGTTTTAGGAATCAGGACCAGGGTGGCTGGTCGGTTGTGAGGAGCAGATAATGTGGAGTCCCAGAAGCAGAATGCCAGTGTATAACTAAGGAACTGGAATCAGCTGGGTATTTCTAAATGTAGAGTTAGAACTCTTAATAAAAGACCAGTCAGGCCAGGGGAATGTTATTATGAAAATTATTAAGTCAGAATTGGTATATACCTGTAATGTAGGGTGGTAGTAAGAATCAGAAAGCTAGCCAAGGAAATAATGTTATTAGAAGAGTATGTATGGGAATGTTAAGTACCTGATAAGTAATATATTCTGGTAAGAAGTTGAAGGAATGTAGGAGGAATCAAGTTCAATTAAGTAGATTTCATCTTATCCAAGTAATTTTTCAGGATACTGTCTTAAGCCCTCATCTGTAGATTTTTCTAATCAATAAGATAAACATATGCGAGATGTACCTATCAAATTTATGGATAAAGCAAGACTAGTAAATACCAAAAAAAGATAATAAAAGATAGTATCAAAGTATCTAAAGACTGGTGTGGATTGAATATAAATGATTCGGCTTTACATGGATAAATGTGAAACCCTACTCTTGAGTCCAGAAAGCCAACTCTATACTAGAAAAATTGGGGGAAGGTATAACATATATAAAAGGAGATGTTTCAGTTTTAGATGACTAAGTTCACTGTAATATGGTGGCTATAATTTTAAGGTAATCTTATCCTGTATCAATAGAAATAAAAAAATCTAGTGAAAAGAGAAATATTCAGACTAAATAGACTGCTGTGTTTGGCTTCTGACATGTTACTTTAAAGGAAAATACACAATAGAAACTTCAGCAGAATTTAATGGGACCTAACAGACTTTTTTCAATATAATCTATATGTCAGAATGTGGGAGAATTTTCTGTGTGTTGTGAAAAGTGAAACAAAGAATGGATAGTTGCCCTACTAGGTATTAAAACATAAAACTAGAGTAATTACAATCATATAATATTGAATGGAAATTGACAGATCAACAGAAGAAGATATGTATGGACCTAATGTAAAAAATACAGAATATATACGATGTAGTAAGAATTGTATAAAAATGAATTTTCAGTGGCTAGTATTAATATACTTAAAACTGAGTATTACATTAAAGACTATATGTGTGTGTGTATAATGCTGATAAAAGTCTTAAATGTACATCATAATAAATAGTGACCAGGCTTTTTGTTGTTTCTTATTTTTGTTGTTTCTGGTATTGCTGTATTAGTTGAGAATTTTCAAGTTGGCAAAATACTGGCCGACATTTAAGATCCTGATGCAGATTCTTAGTAACTCCTTGGTGGCCCTGAAAGACTTGGTCCTGCTGTTGTTCACATTCACATTCTTTTCTGCTGTGGTTGGCCTGAAGCTGTTTGGTATGAGTTATGAAGTATGTGTCTGCAACATAGACAAAGACTGTCGTCTCCCACGCTGGCACATGCATGACTTCTTTCACTCCTACCTGAATGTATTCCGGATTCTCTGTGGAGAGTGGATAGAGACTTTATGGGATTGCTTTAAGGTAGCAGGCCAATTCGGTTGTATTCCTTTTTACATGATGGTCATTTTAATTGGAAACTTATTGGTAAGTAATCCATGCTTTTAAATTTTCCTTGAAAAATTGATGTAATGTAGTCTGGTATTTTCATGATAGGATTTATGAGATCCAGTGGTCTGTTAACTCTGTTGTCCAATATGGTGGCCTCTAGCCACATGTGGCTGTTGGTCACTTGAAATATGAGTGATTCAATTTGAGATGTGCCACAAGTGGAAATACCCACTGGATTTGAAGTCTTACCCCAAAAAAGAGTGTAAATTATTTTATTAGTAATTTTTATATTGAATGAATTTTAAAATGATGACTTTTTAATATATTAAGTTAAATAAAATGTTAGTAAAATTAATTTCACCTATTTTTATTTATGCTTTTTTTAAAGATTTTATTTATTTAGTTGACACAAAGAGAGAGATCAGATCACAGGTAGGCAGAGGCAGGCAGACAGAAAGGAGGAAGAAGGCTCCCTGCTGAGCAGAGAGCCTGATGTGGGGCTCAATCCCAGGACCCTGAGATCATGACCTGAGCTGAAGGCAGAGGCTTTACCCCACTGAGCCACCCAGGTGCCCCTTTATTTATGCTCTTAATGTGGCTACTAGAAAGTTGCATATGTGACATGCATCATTTTTCTGTTGGATAGCACTGGTTTATAATCTTGCTACTCAAGTAACATTGGCATCGTGTGGGAGACAGTTATCAATCCAGACTAGTGGACCCCACCCAGACCTACGAAAGTGGAATCCACATTTTAACAACCACCCCAGGTTATTTATATGCACATTAAATTTTAAGAAGCACTTAAATATAACACTGGTTGTCAAACTTGGCTGCACATTGGAATAACCTGGAGAATTAATAAAACTATAGAATGCCCTGGATCCATTCCCAGAGACTTTAATTTTATTGTTTTGTGGACCTGGTCATCAGGATTTTTTTAAAGTTTTCATTTGATTAAATCGTGCAGCAAAGTTTGAAAAATCATTGGTTTATAAATCTATCACTTTTGAATTCCCAGCGATTGAACTGTTGTTACATGGATTGAGTAAGTAGCTTTCACTTCTTCCAAGAAAAGGGAGTGGCTTCTAAAAGAAAACTGCTCTTACCAGGAAAAAAAAGCGGGGGGGGGGTTCAATACTGGTTTTTATTCATAAAATCATAGAGATCAAAAATGTTTTCCATAAGACTAAAAAAAAAATCACAGTTTAGACTCCATTGTATCTATTGGTGCCCTTCCTCATTGCTTCTATTTTACCTTGGTTATAACCCCTGTCCACTTATCACTGCTGGCATTATGTTTAATTGTTGATGTACTTGTCTCAACCTTCCTTATTAAACTAAGCTCCACGAAGGAAAGGATCAAGACTATTCTCTGTATCATCAAAGCCTAGAACAGGGCTCAACATGTAGAAATATTTCAATGACTTCTGCCTCTGTAGCTATCAGTACACCTTCAATTCCCACTGACATAACCCTATTCTTACTGGCTGAAATAAAAATCAACATACATATCAGCATGCATAACTCAAAATGTCAGAGATAGATTTCACTTCAGTTGTGATATGACACATATGTTCAAACAAGGTCATTAGAGACAGATCTTTGCATATCTCAGATCTGTCTTCTGTATGCCCCCTTGCTGGCTAGTAGCCTCTGTTTTATCAAGAGGGCTGCTGCAATCTAAAGCTTCATGTGTTCATATCATGTCAAGTCTAATAGAAGAGAAATTCCTGTTTCTTTCCTGGAAGTCACAGCAAATTTCTCCTCTTATTAGCTCTGAGTCACATGCCTATTTGTAAACCAATCTCTATTGCTCAGGGACTGTAGAATATGTTAACATATTGTTATATTAAGCTACTCAGAACCCTGTCCTGGAGCTGGAGTTAGCATCATTCCAAAGCCAAATCATACAACTAATAATGAGATAAGGGTGATTTCCCAAATGAAATGTAAGTTTCTCTTCCCAAAATGAAGGGCCATAGTTCATGGTGATTGACTTAAATAACACATACACACACGTACACACACACACACAAACACATACACTTCACAAAGAAGAAAAATGCTGAGGCAATTATATAATTGTACTTATGTTTCTTTGTTTTTGAACTCCACTCTGTTTCTTATTTTTCTCATTCCTGCTGATCAGAAACTTGATGTCAATAGGCAGAGGGATTTCAGGGTAAAATGGAGTTACACGAGCCTCCATTTCCAACTGGTTGGTCATCATATTGCTTGGGTTGCCGAATCATTTAAGCTTTATTCCTCTCAACAGTCATCCATGTGTGGGACATCACGATAATAATAACACTACAATAAATACAAGGGAAAAAATGCAAGGAGAGAACCTGTTAGGCCATAGATATTTTCCCCCTGTGCTTCCAACTCATTGCATTATAGCATTGTAATTTCACACTAAGCCTCAAAATTGGTATAAAAAGAAGTATTTCTCATTTTTAAAATTTAACTTAATCTTATTTGCTCAACAAAATTACACAGTGATTCAGTCTTAAGTGGAAACATTAAAACATTATCATATAAAAAGCAAGTATTTAAGTGACTTTTAAATAGTTATAGGTAGTGTTGAATTATAGAAAAAACAGAGTTCAGATCCAAGAAAAAACATGAGTTCAAATTCTAGTTCTATCGTTTACTAATTAAATGGCTTTGTGCATATTACTCAACCTCTTTAAGCCTGACAATCTCTAATAGGAGAATCCTTATACAGTTACTGTAACTTAAATGATATTAACTAGCACTCTAAAAATACTCATAAATGTTTGTTTTCCTTTCTTTTTTTTTATTTTATTTATTTATTTGACACAGACAGATCAGATCACAAGTAGGCTGAGAGGCAGGCAGAGAGAGAGAAGGAAGCAGGCTCCCTGCTGAGCAGAGAGCCCGATGAGGGCCTCGATCCCAGGACCCTGAGATCATGACCTGAGCCGAAAGCAGAGGCTTTAACCCACTGAACCACCCAGGTGCCCCTGTTTGTTTTCCTTTCTTTAAACTCTAGGAAATTATAACTCCCACATCTATAGAATTGTGTTAACTAAACATTATTTAGAAGTTTCAGTTATGCAAACCCTCCAAGTGCTTTTACCTGCCATTTAAGTAGTTGCCACCAAGTGAATTGTAGTCTTTGGTTGAGGGCTACAAACATAAAAAGAAAAGAAATAGAAAACAATATAAAATGCAGTTGCTTTTTAAAAACAAAAAATTGATGATAAATATGTATGTTACGCCACATGTTTACATATTCCCAAATTAAATATATGTTAAGATATAATTGGAACAGTATTAAAATAGAACCTTCATACATGTTAAATTCCTTGATTACTAATCAAATAACTACTTGCATTTTTAAAATACTTGAAAAATGCTTGCAAAATACTTGGAAAGTACTTGAAAAATAATTACTTCAATAAATCTTGAATCTTCTTTCTCTTCCATACTACTTTATTTTGATAAGAATTGCTCAATTCTCACCTAACAGATACCCACAAGGTAAGGGGGAGGGCAAATTTCAGGGGAGACATTTAAATGTATTGTTTTATATACATTTTTTTCATCTTTTATCTTTTAACACAAAAACAAAAAAATGTTTTCAATCTCTTTATAAAAACACTGTGACTAAAACAAAGTTAATCTAAACTTATGTAATATATAATCTGTTTCCCCCTTCCTTCTTTATTCATGCTCAAATAAGAAGCAGTCAATCCTCTATAGCTTGATAATTTACACATTCTGTTTTTCCTTTTTAATCCTTTAAGACACTATTTTTAATTCCGAGCACACTTGAACAATACAGTAGCATCTTATAATATTGCAAAATTTTTCTTTATACCATAGTTCAGAGCATTTTGAATTTCATTGTCATCTTTTTAACATTTTTTATAAGATTTTATTTATTTATTTGACACAGAGAGAGAGATCACAAGTAGGCAGAGAGGCAGGCAGAGAGAGAGGAGGAAGCAGGCTCCCTGCTGAGCAGAGAGCCCAATGCACGGCTCAATCCCAGGACCCTGAGACCATGACCTGAGCCAAAGACAGAGGCTTTAACCCACTGAGCCACCCAAGCGCCCCTTTTTAACATTTTTACTGTATATGTAAATCTGCAGTTATTGTATGGGTGTATGTGTGTCTAAGATATGAGAAATCGTAGATATAAGCTCTTAAAAATACAACTATTGTAGCAAAATTTTTCCTTGTCCAAATCCTGTTACAAAATCTATTCTTTCATTCATTCTATAATTAACTTTTTCAACAAATATGTATTTATCACTTATTTTGTGCCTAGCACTGTGCTAGTTGTCTACTTAAAAGAAAACTTGGTTCCTGCTCACATGAAGCTTATAGTCATGAAATTCTTACCTAACATCCTTTCCTTATTTCTCACTGTGCCTAATAACCAAAGGAAGGAAAAGAAACAACCAACAACCTTAATATCCCGAACTCATTGTCTTTTAAGAATGATAAAAAAAAAAGAAAGATAGGAATCCTAATAATGTAATTTGTACAAGGGCTATAGAGCCCCTGCCCATATCTGTAAGTAAACTTTATATTAGCATCTATATATATTAGTTCTATATATATATATATTCTTAAACGTAATTCATGTCATTTGAACTTTGCCCATTAAAAGCTATATGTAAAAGATAAAGGAAATTAAATCATAAAAAGCTCAGATATCCAAAGAGAGGCAGAAAAACTTCCATAACAAGCAAGATGCTCAGATTATTATTTTAAGTCTAAGAGAATTATCAATATGAATCTCCAACTCTAAACTCCGAAAATATTATCTGTGTCCTATAATTACAAAGAAGATAAAAATATGATTCTCTGGAAACTAAGCTTGGCTTGATCATATCTTTCAGTGGTAATAAAGGTCAAAATATACACTGTCCTTGAGTTCGAATAACTTACAACTATTAGAAATGATTCTTCCATCATTTATCTATTTCTTATCTAACCAAATTTATTACTACAGAGAATCAATTAACCTACCCAGTCCCTGTGCTAGCATGTCACAAGAAAATTTAGATACAGGCTTCAGAACCAAGAATAGTTCTCTCCCCGTGATATTCCTTGTGGGTTTGCAGAACCTATGAGGTTGTCATCATACGTCTTCCAAGGATAGTGCTGAAGTGGTCAGCCACTTGAAGAGGCAGTTTGTTTTCTCATCTTGAAAGCAGTAGCCTGGCTCAATGAAGGAAAACAAGCTTTAGAATGAGACAGACTTGAGTCCAATCTATGGGACCTCAGATACTTGACACATGTAAGCCTTGGCTTTTTCTCCTATAAAAGAGAAACAAATGATACGTCATAGAATGTTGTGACCCTAAGATGAATTTTGACTGACAAACTCTTAGCCTAGCACCTGGACCCACTGTAAGAGCTGAATAGCCTAAATAGCATCGTAGTTTGTATTCTGTTGGCAAATCTCAGGTCAACTTTTAAAAAAAGATGTTTTATTGTTTAGAAGGAAACAAAAAGTGAGATAAACTTAACCTCCTTTCCTTCCTCCTTCAGATAATTTACCTGTTTCTGGCATTGGTGAGCTCATTTAGCTCATACATGCCTGCAACAACTGAAGAGGATGATGAAGCAAAAAATCTCCAGCGTGCAGTGGCGAAGATTCAGAAAGGAATAAACTATGTGATTTCTAAAATATTATGCAAAAACAAAAATGTTTCAAAGGAGACAATGGACAATGTAAATGCTGTATATGTTAAAGAGAATATTTCTGACCATACCCTTTCTGAATTAAGCAACACTCAAGATTTCTTCAAGGACAAGGAAAAAAGCAGTGGCACAGAGAAAAACACAATGACTGAAAATGAGAGCCAGTCACTTATCCCCAGTCCTAGTGCCTCAGAAACTGTACCAGTTGCTTCAGGAGAATCTGATATAGAAAATCTGGATAATAAGGAGGTTCGAAGCAAGTCAGGTGATGGGAGCAGCAAAGAGGTAAGTTGTTTGAATATTCTGATTGCTTATTATTGATTTATGGCATTATTGGTAAGAGAGTGAATTAGTGTTGAAGTTGCAGAGTTAGAGAACCCAGTCAATCCTAACTATAACACTCCTTGCTCCTAATTATATGCTCCTGATTAAGTTAACATTTCTGAGCTTCAGTTTCCTTGTCTATCAATTTTAAATCTATTTCTTAGGGAGGATAAGACTAAGAAAAATAGTTCAATGGTCCATAAAATAATGCCCAGTCTATAGTAAACACTTAGTAAAGTTAGATAATATAATTAGAAAATTTGGTAAGTCAATAAGCAGGCAGTATGGGATGATGTAAAGCATATAAAAGAAACCTAAGTTTTCAAAGTCAGTATGTATTATCAGACAATTCAGACTCTCCTGGGTGTTATCATCTTTGAAATGTGAAATTGGACTATAGGATAGTCCAATACTTTGGACTAAAATACTTTCTTACTTGCTAAAATTCTAGGATTCTTACCACTTTATTTTTGCAACATTTACTATAACATATATAATTGAGCTGGACTAAAACAATAAAGAAAACCCACCAGCTTGAATTATGAACAGTATGTAACTTTATCAATTCTGGGACAAACAAAACAAAAAAGCAACAACAACAAAAAACCCAACATGTTCAAAGAAGTGTAGATATTGCTATTAACTTAGCTTCTAAAATGTACACCCCTACTGGCATCAATCTTAGCATCTTCATTTGCAAGTACTACATATTAGTAGGAGATGTAATTTAATAGAAAGCTACATCTACAGAGATCACATTTGCTCTTTGAGCCTCTTGTATTGTACCTCGGTAGAGGGGTACTTGCACCGTCTCAGATCATTCACAAGCACTGGGGAGGGAAGACAATATCTCTTTCCACATCCCCAAAAAAGTCTCTGGCACCATCTTGTTTCCCAGATCTCTTCCAGCTTCGCAGCAGTTCTGCAGTAACTTCTCAAATTGGCCTAAAAGGAGTTGAATTGCAATTATTCAAAATCTTTCCAGCTCCTAGTAAAGGCATCTATCTTTGTGTTAGAGAAACACTTTCACTCCCAATATTTTTAGGCTCATCTTCCTTTAATTAATACCATTTCTAGAAAATAGGGAAAACTCTTCTCCAGCTACACTTACATGTCTTCACTTACGACTTTAACTACCACCTATTTCTGAGTAAAATTGCTCTTTATCACAGCACATCATGTTCAGATGCTCCGGGAAACTTCTTGCCAATCTCATTAGAAAGTCTGGGATATGAACATATATAGGGAAGATGACACTAAAAAGAATTATAAATGGTGCGGTTTCAGGAGTTGTAATTTATGCAGCATAATTATTTGGTCCTGTTGATTGATTAGCTACTCGTAGATTTATTCAGTTAACTGTATATTTAGTTATATATTTAATTTAGACACTTCAAAGATTATGCAACTTATGAGTACTTTAGGATGCTGATCTACTAAAAACCAAAGAATATAAAATCACGTGTGATCTGATAATTCTGAGATACGTTCTCTTCTTTCTTTAGTATTTAAACTTTCAGTCATTTTTTAGTTGCAACGTAACTAAATTTATATAGTTATAAAATTTTACATTGGGTTTTATAACTTTTTTCTTAATGCAGAGGTATAGCATGGTCACTTTCCCATGCTTTTAGTTTTCTGATAAAATTATTTATAATCTTGAATCCCAATTGACTTATTTTTAAATTTAGAATAATACATACTTGGGACACCTGGGTGGCTCAGTTGTTAAGTGGCTGCCTTGGGCTCAGGTCATGATCCTGGGATCCTGGGACGGAGCCCTGCATCGGGCTCCCTGCTCGGCAGGAAGCCTGCTTCTCTCTCTCCCACTCCCCCTGCTTGTGTCCCCTCTCTCACTGTGTGTCTTTCTCTGTCAAATAAATAAATAAAATCTTAAAAAAGAATAATACATACTAAAAACATTTAGAAAAATCACATCAAAGAGTTTATGTAAAAATTCTAAGGTAACATAAATGTAAGGTGTATAATTTTCATTTATTGAATGCATAAGCATTATATAATATTCATTTATTGTTTACTTTCAAATCAGTACATTGTTATACCCTTTATTTTATCAGAAATAAAGAAAATAAGAATTGATATAATAAAAGCAATTTGTTTAAGGGTAATCTCCTGATGGATTTTTTTTTTAAGTTTTTATTTATTTATTTATTTGACAGAGAGAGAGAGAGAGAGAGATCACAAGTAGGCTTGAGGTTGAGAGGCAGGCAGAGAGAAAGGAGGAAGCAGGCTCCTTGCCGAGCACGGAGCCTGATGCGGGCCTCGATCCCAGGACCCTGAGATCATGACCTGAGCCGAAGGCAGAGGCTTTAACCCACTGAGCCACCCAGGCGCCCCTGATGGATATATTTTTTTATTTGAGCACCAAATGTCTTGCTGACAATTGACCACGTAAGGTCTAAGGCAAACAGAGCTTCCTAATTATATTTCCTTGACATTTATTGTGGATAAGACCAATAGGTAGGACACAATATTTATAAATTTCCTTTTGATATACTTAGATCTTTCCTTAATTTTTAAGAAATAAGTATTTTTCCCAGATGTTTTAATACATTTATCTTATTTTTTCGTTAGAAAATTATCTTCCTGGGCGCCTGGGTGGCTCAGTGGTTAAGGCCTCTGCCTTTGGCTTGGGTCATGATCTCAGGGTCCTGGGATCGAGGCCCGCATCGGGCTCCCTGCTCGTCAGGGAGCCTGATTCCTCCTCTCTCTCTGCCTGCCTCTCTGCCTACTTGTGATCTCGCTCTCTGTCAAGTAAATAAATAAAAAAAAAATCAAAAAAAAAAAAAAAAGAAAATTATCTTCCTTACTAACTTTAAGATCTTGGTCATTTTAAAGGTTGATGTGTCGTTTATTTATTTTAAAGTGAAGTAAAATAAAGCATTGTGAGAAAATGATCTCATGTAAAAGCCATGCATGTCACACACATTATTACCGCATATACAAAGTCATGGCTACCTTATCTTAGCCAGGCTTGAAATTCAGTCCAGAGCAGAGTGAGAAAGAATGTCAATCCCTCCATAGTACTAGTACCACTTTGCCAAACCCTTATTCCTTGGGCCATTTCCTCATTTCACCTCAGGATAACCTCACATCGGTCCTGTCCTATCATGGTAAACACAAGAATATCTGGACTGGATTTTACCATACAAACTAAGAGCATTCTTGTCTACCCATCTTTAGCATAAAAGGGTAATTTATTCTAATACTGCTTCTCTAGCTGAAATGGCATATATGGAAATCTTGTGAATAATTTCAAGAGAGCTTTGAAACTCAAAGCCTTTTGGATACTGGAGATACAGTATCCTACACATCTTTAAGGAGAACAGTGTTATGAGCTGAATGTGAATATTTTCGCTTAAATGAATTTTTAATTAATTTTTTAAAACTTCTACTCACAGAGATATGTATGTATTTTAATGTCAGTCCTGAAATTAGACTAAAAATTCTTGAAATCTGATGAAAGTCTTTCTGTACAGAATTTTTCTTATTTCTGAAAATGAAATAAACTTGAACTCCAGTGAGAAGCTTTAATCACAGCTTTCTTGGTGGGACTTTACTTTTCAGAAGGTAAAGCAATCTAGCTCATCGGAATGCAGTACAGTGGACATTGCCATCTCTGAAGAAGAAGAAATGGTTTATGAACGCGAGAAGCCAAAGCATCTGAAAAACGGTAAGAAAAAAATACGTTCCTTTGATCGTTATATTGAAATGAGACTAAATTTCTCTTAACCTAAATAATATGGGATATATTTTAATTTTAGAGTTTATTAATTTGGTTAAGGAACACACACACACAAACACATGTGTGCATGCACACATATGAATCCATATGAATCCTGATAAAATTTATAAGGAATGTCAATAGAAAAGTCAACATTTGGAAAAGAGGGAGAGGACCTATTTCCTAGGAAGTTTAATATAGTAGTTAAGAGCATCAACTCTGAAACCAGATAGTCTGAATTCAAATCCCAGCCCTCCACCAACTAGCTTTTACTTACCCTCTCTCAGGTTCATTTCCTAATATGTAAACTGAGGATAATAATAAAACTTACAGGATTGATAAAAAGATTGAATAAGTATNTTTCCTAATATGTAAACTGAGGATAATAATAAAACTTACAGGATTGATAAAAAGATTGAATATGAGAATAGAATTTGTCCCCCACCCTACTGGCATCAATCTTAGCATCTTCATTTGCAAGTACTACATATTAGTAGGAGATGTAATTTAATAGAATGTGTATGTGTATGTGTACGCATTCATGTATGCATGTGTGTGTGTATTTTTATGCTTCATGGAATACAGTTAACATTCAAAATACTCATATGAAAACATTCTGCACCTTTCATAGGAAGACAAATCATGTAATCGTGATTTATTTTTATATCCCACATGAATATGAAGAAATGTATAAGGGTTCAGTCAATTGATTGACTCACGAGATATGCAACATACATGTCTTGATAATTTATAATTCCAATTAGTTTCCTAGCAAGATTAACAGATAATTACAGGTTTTGGACATTGGAGCTAAATGCTCAAATTCCTGTATTCAAAACAACGACTTGCTCTCAGTAGCTCAACTTTTAGGACTTGTTTCATTCAAGACGAAGGAGGAAACACTTCCAATACATTTTTTTTTACCAAAGATACGTAAATTGACAGTAGGTAAAATTCTAAAATGAAATACATTGACTTTAAACTTCACCTACCTCTCTTTCTCCATTTTCTCACCTGTTAAGCACTGTCTTCTCAAGTGTCAGGTTTTCTTTTTGCTAACTCTCTTAAACAGAAGGTAAAGTTCAACCCATGCACATGTACCTGACCCACAAAGTACCCTGTAATCCAGGGGAGCTCCTCAGATAGTCTCAGCCAGTATCCCCAATCTCATGCCATCTAAGACCTGACATCAATTTAACTCACTTAACTAATATTATACTTCTTAACGTTTCATTAATATCTACATACATAAATGAGAATGTTTATTATGCCCTGTGAAGCTTCAGAGAATGAACTTTCAGGCATCATACCAAAATGTAATATGTAGATGTATGTGTGTGGGTTTTGGGGTTTTTTGTAGGGTGGGGGACAAATTCTATTCTCAGACTCTGTCCCACAAGGGGGGATGTTCTAAGTCGTCTCTGCCTTTCACAATTTCCTTCCTCCTACTGTTCCCAAACTATTCACAAGTTAAGTTTTCCTTTCTTTCCTCAATGACTGCAGTCACAGAAGCAGGGGTAAAAATCAAATGTTTGCAAGTCAGAGAACACCTGTATTAGATTCTGTAAATAACTACTTGCTAAAGCATAGGGTAGAAAGTTTTAGATGTTTACTTTTTCATGACTTTTCAAGATTTTTCTTCTTAGCGGTTTCATTCTTGACAGGTTATAGACAAAGATCTTCACCTGGGCAACTTAGTAGAGAATCCAAGAAAGGAAGAATTTGGCAGAACATAAGGAAAACCTGCTGCAAGATAGTGGAAAACAGTTGTTTTAAGTGTTTCATTGGCCTTGTCACTCTGCTCAGCACAGGTGCTCTGGTAAGTAAGTATGTGAAACTTTTATGGGAAAAAATGTATCTGAAGTCTGTGACTTGAAGTCACGTGCCAAATTAGTTTTCCCCAGAACACTTATTTTTTTTTATTTTTTTTAAGATTTTATTTCTTTATTTGACACAGAGAGAGAAAGATCACAAGTAGGCAGAGAGGCAGAGAGAGAGGAGGGAGCAGGCTCCCTGCCAAGCAGAGAGCCCGATATGGGCCTCGATCCCAGAACCCTGAGATCATGACCTGAGCCGAAAGCAGAGACTTTAACCCACTGAGCCACCCAGGTGCCCTCCCCAGAACACTTATTATAGCAACAAATCTCATATTCTGTGATTTTACTTTTGGAAGATATATATTGCAGTTTCTTAAAGTCTGTATATGCTTCTTTCAATATTAAATAAATAAAACAATTTTGAAATATATGAATGACAGTGGCAAAGATGAATGTTAGATACCTAATTCTTATTTTAATAAAGTTTTATTTTTGAGACAAAGTTTAATAATATGCACATACATACTTTTGTACTGTGCTAATACTTTGGTACCAATTCAGTCAGGAAAGAGAAGTGCTGTCTATGATTTCAACGACCTTTGAACCAAAAATGTATTTACCTATTGAGTCAACGACCCTCATTCTGGGAAATTATCCTATTTGAACATGTATTAAAGGCATTTACAAGGCTATTCACTGAAGAATTGTTTATAATAGAAAAAGGTTGAAAAGCAAAAACAGTCCATAATAAGTGATTGTTTAAGTATGGTATGGTACAATCTCCCAATGGGATACTGTGCAACTATACTAAAAATACAAAAGCTGGGGTACCTGGGTCAGTTATTTAAGCTGCCAACTCAGTTTTGGCTCAGGTCATGATCTCAGGGTCCTGAGATCCAGCTCCAGATCAGACTCCATGCTCAGCAGGGAGCTTGATCCAAGATTCTCTCCCTCTGCTCCTTCCCCTGCTCTCTCACTCTCTTTCTCTAAAATAAATAAATGGATCTTAAAAAAAATACAAAAGGATGCTGATATTGCAAGATACAGTAATAAGTGAAAAGAGGAAGATCTAGAATAAAGCATATCTGTTAGACGTCTATTCACATTCATGTTTCCCACTGCCATTCATATATTTTGAAATTGTTTTATTTATTTAATATTGAATGAGGTATGCTAGATTTTACATAGGGAATAAAGAAAAATAGAATGTATATTATTTTCTTATATTTGATTGAAGAGGATCAGAGAAGGATACCAGAAATAGTTAATCGTGAAATGCTGAGAGCAGAGAAGATGGAGTCACAGCTGGGAACCAGACTTTACACTGAATACATTTCTTAAATAAACTCTATTTTATTTTTTTTAAAGATTTTATTTATTCATTTGACACACAGAGAGAGATTACAAGTAGGCAGAGAGGCAGGCAGAGAGAGAGGATAGAGGAGGAAGCAGGCTCCCCTCTGAGCAGAGAGCCCGATGTGGGCCTCGATCCCAGGACCCTGGGATCATGACCTGAGCCGAAGGCAGCAGCTTTAACCCACTGAGCCACCCAGGTGCCCTTAAATAAACTTTATATTGATATTTAGCACACATACTGAGAACCATGTTGAAATTCTAAGTGCATAGGCTAAAGAATTTTCACAAAGTGAATGCACCTGTGTAACTGTCACTTAGCTTGAGAATTAGAACATCACCAGGACTCCAGAGACACATACTCTGACCCCTAACAATTACTTCCACACTCCACATGGGTAACTGGTATGTGGACTTCAACTGCCATTGATTAGTTTTGTCCATTTTTTATGTTTTTTTTTAAATTGGAGACTTTTTTATATTTTCATGTTATTTTGCATTATATACTATTTAATAAATAAATACATGTAATAAAGTCCTTTTAAATCATTTTAGATATTTATGATTTGCTTATATAGACACTTTTACTCCATAATTGGTTCAACTGAAAGTCAGTAACTCTACTGTCATAATATATTTACTTTTATTTAACATTAGACTTATAAGAATCACACCATTATTTGTATATGATTATTCTTATCCTTATTTACATTTTGACCTTGATTGCACTTTGATAAAAGTCTGCTTGATGTTCTTTTTTGTACTTTTTTGCCTTTTTTCAGTGCTAAAATAAAAACACAAAATTGTTTTAAATGACATTGTCAGACTTTGCATCCTCTACAGTAAAATTAAGTTTGAGCTATTAAATCTAAGAAGCTTGGGAGAAATGATTACCATTTTATTTCATATCATGTGCTTCCCCTGGTTTACTTGATTATTTCTGCAGCAGTGCAAGTTTTGTGACTTTGCTTGTAACAGCGGTGTGGATATCTGAAGACACGTTTAAAAAAAATCTCTACTGCTCTATTAGCACCTAGCATGTATCTGTGAATTGACAACATGGAATTAGAGATAAGAACCAGTCAGATGTGAGTAAAGGTTCCACCTCTTATATTAAGTGTGATTAACTGACTAGAGAGAAGTTTTCTGGATCACTGTGGTGCCACGTTCAGTCTGCATAAGAAGAAGTTCTGGGACCAATTAATGATGTCTGCTACAGGCATGGGATCAGAAACTGATATGGATTACATGAATAAATCCAAACAAAGTGAACCAGCCCTTAAAACTACAACCTATGACTTGGCTCGCCATCTGCTTCCTAGAGAGGGCCTTTCTTTCCTCTCTATGCCAAAGATTTTTTAGAAATTACATGTACACTAATCCTTAAATTTTTTACCCACAGGCTTTTGAGGATATATATATTGACCAGAGAAAGACTATTAAAATCTTATTAGAATATGCTGACATGATCTTCACTTATATCTTCATTCTGGAAATGCTTCTAAAGTGGATGGCATATGGTTTTAAAGCCTATTTCACTAATGGCTGGTACAAGCTAGACTTCATGGTTGTTCTTGTAAGTATTTTAAAGAAAAATTTTTAAAGTTTATTATTTGATTTTCTTCTTTACTCTGATTCTCACTGAACTCTTGCTTTTACTTATATCTTCCTTTTTTCCTCTCTCTGTACATTTTCAGTTACCAAAGTCCCCTATATCTCCATTTGTAATGCTTAACATTTGTCCTTATCTTCTCATCCTAGTATTTTAAAAGTTCAACATTTCATTCCTGCATTATTCTAAGAATCACCTATGAACCCACTACTAACAGAATAGGCTTATTACACATCAGTATCCTAAAATATTTAAATTCTGTTGCCTCGATTTTTAAATCACATAATCAAAATTAGACAATTTACCATAACCTTCACCATCACCACACTGATCCAGGCTACCAAAAGTTCACATTTGAATCAGTGCAACAGATTTCAACCTGAGATCCCGGCTTCCACCACTGCACACCTTCATTCTGTTTTCCATATAGCAACTACATGCATTATACTGTTGTGAAATAGAAACCAGCTCAAGTCTCTTCTCTTCTTGAAACCCTCCAATAAACACCTCATTTCACTCCGAGTAAACAGCTATCTTCTCTGCAATCAAAGCTTACAAGTTTCTACATGATCCAGTCTTATCTCCTACTACTCTCCATTTCCCCCATCCCAGTCAACAGACTGCTACATCAACACTGACCTTCCTGAAGTTCTTTAGGTATGCCAGAATGACTTCCATCTTAATGTCTTTTCACTTATTTTTCCTTCCACCTGGAACTTTGGCTGGCTTACCTCATTTATGCCTGCTCAAATAAAAATGCTGAAGTTAAGTCTTTCTGCACTACTGTATTTAAAACTGCATCCACTACAATGCTCCCGTTTCCTTCCCCTGCTTTCTTCATCTCCATGGCACTTACTATTATTATATATTAATTGATATTCATTGTGATTGTTTGTCTTCCCCCATTGAAAGGTTAGCTCCTTTAGGGAAGAATTGTTTTCCCAGTATGGTTCTCTTCTTATCCTCAATGCCTAGAACAATTCATGTATCATAATGGGTCCTCAGTAATTTTTGTTGAATGAATGAATGGTTCCTATCCTATAAGCAGTGATTGAAGCTTCCCACTGTATAAAGAAGATGACTTACAATGTCTGGTCTCTGGCTTCTAAGTAAATTATTCCAAACTAAGCTTCTACTCCAACAAAATCACGGTATACTTTCAACCCACCTTCCTTTTTCCTAGTCATTGTTCTTATGTGTCTACATCCCTCCACACTTACATAATGATATGCTTACTTCAAAGCTCACTTTAAGACCATCTCTTAACATAGCATAAAAAAGAACAAATTTTTCATTTATGCTGCCTTGAAAATACAGAAAATAGGAAGATACTCTAAAAGTTAATCTTAACTCTACCATCTTGCTCAATCTCCATTAACATTTATTAATCCTGATTGATTTTTTAAAAGATTTATTTATTTATTTATTTATTTTAGAGAGAGAATGAGAGAGAGAGCAGGGAGAGGAGCAGAGGGAGAGGGAAAGAGAGAATCCCAAGACATAGGGCTCAACCTCATGACTCTAAGATAATGAATGAAGTGAGCTGAAACTAAGAATCGAATGTTTACCCACTGAGCCACCCAGGCGCCCCAACCCCGAATGATTTTTATGCATAGGCTTAAGTTAAAAATCACCTTAGTATCATTGTATACATTTTTGTAATTTGTATTTGGACTTAAAAATATTCATAGCCTCCTTGATGCCTCTTCTCTGAAATTCTATTCTATTATCTTAACCATATTTATGTATGAATTAATATGTAAATATATTCCAAATTTGCTTTTATGAGTATGTAGTATACTATGACTAGATGGCAAAAATTCATGAAACTGATTCTTAATCTAATTCCAAATTCAAAATTGATATAAATACTAACTCTTAATCATAAAGTATGTCAAATATACAAATTTTTGTTTATCTCAATAATATACATTCCTACTACCAGAAAATATTTGTTTTATTTTTTTAAAAATAATTTTAATGCAAAGTTATTTTCTGATACATTTCTGTAAGTCATTGTTAAGATATATGGAAATATACATTAAATCCTTTGCGTATTTCTTGGTAAGGTTTGAAATAGTTATCTTTTTTATAATAAATCCAAAGTTTATTTTACAGATTGTTTTGATTAAGTAAAAATTAAACCCTATTAACTCTTTTTTTCCTTAAATATATTTAGGTGTTTTGTCTTAGCTTAATAGGAAAATCTCGGGAGGAATTCAAACCACTTATTTCCATTAAATTCCTTCGGGCCCTCAGAGTTTTATCTCAGTTTGAAAGAATGAAGGTAAGAAAAAAGTTTTTAAGCTAATGTGTAGATTTTTATTTAAGATTACTAAACTTCTACAAATTAAATCTTCATAGTCTTCTCATTCGCATCATTAACAATATTAATGCAAAAACCTTATATTTTACTATTTTAATATATAGAAGAAAGGTATATTAGATATACTTATTAATATTTTAGGTCTTTATTAATCATAAGATATGAAAAATCATAAGAATAAGAAGAAAACCCCTAATAGTTGGGAGAGAATATAAAGTTTCAAAAAGTAATATCATTCTAGCTCACATGGATGTCTATACTGTTAAAATTATCTCAATGTTAAAAATATAACTGACAGAAAATGAAACTTTGATCACCTAGCTGTTTAAAGTTATAAGAATATTGTACGCACTAAGTAATTATACTGAATAAAAGTGAATTTTAAAATAAATTAGTTTTTTTTTTAAGTCACACTAACAAATTATCAATTCTTGTGCTCTTTCCCTCACCAATATGTTAAAACCTCTTCTGAACACTGTGAGAAAAACTAGGAGGTTGAGCCACGTAAAACAACTAATGTTCAATCTTTTGGGCCTATGATGGAAATCCACCCCCTATGGCTTGACCTAATAATTGAAGAAAACAGCATTGACAACCACCAGACATAGTATAATTATGTATATATACAGTGATCTACTGTGTGCAGAAATGGCAGAAAAAAATCTAATTTTACCTTTCTTTTCATAATCACACATCAATGTTTTCTTGCATTTTTCATTTACATAGGTTATTTATCATAAACCTGCTTATTTGCTTAGTATTACAGAATGCCACATTGTCAATATAGATAAGAACCAGTAAGAAAATTATGTTTAAGGGTATAAGAAAGGGCCCATTTTCATTCTTCTGCATGTGGCTGCTCATTTTCCCAGCACCACTATTGAAGAGACTGTTTTCACATTGTATATTCTTGCCTCCTTTGTCACAGATTAATTGACCATATAAGTGTGGGTTTATTTCTGGGCTCTCTGTTCTGTTCTATTCAGAGATTCAGATCTTAAGCTTCATCTTAACCTCTGGAAGTTCTGTAGTTGAATGACTTCTGAAAATATATCATTGGAGTCACATGATTACATAAGGAGTTACATGATTACAAAATTAATGCCTTCTATATTTAATAAGCTCTAGTCTTGGGTGCTCTGGTTACTGAAATATTTGTGTCAACTGTATCTACTGCTTTTATTCATACATAAGTGTGTTTTCTGATAAGCATAGAATTTTTTCTTTATTTTTTTCAATTTTTTTAAAAGATTTTATTTATTTTATTTATTTATTTGACAGAGAGAGAGAGAGATCACAAGTAGGCAGAGAGGCAGGCAGAGGGAGACGGGGAAGCAGGCTCCCTGCTGAGCAGAGAGCCCGATGTGGGCCTCGATCCCAGCACCCTGAGATCATGACCTGAGCCAAAGACAGAGGCTTAACCCACTGAGCCACCCAGGCACCCTAGAATTTTTTTCTTTAGAGGTATCAGTGGGCTTTTCAAAATATCTAAAATGCCAACAAAGGATCTGTGATTTAGTTTCAGAAATAAAATGAAATGTTACTGAAAGCACAGTTAAAAGTTAAAACATTTATTCAAAGCCAGAAGACTAAGGAATTTCAGCTAGAAAACACAGTAAAAAAGACATATATTTAGTATGTATTTAGTAATGTATTTAGTAATGGCTGAGGGAAGGAAGGATAGAATTGTAGCAAAGAGAATCGATGGTGCCTAATGAAAAAAAGAGAAAGAAATGAGGTTGGAAGAAGAGGAGTCAAGAGTGTAATGTTAAGGAAAAGACAAAGAAATAGCAGAGTGAAAATTTCTGTTGGCTGTAGACTGGCTTACATTTACCATAACAGCTATAGTGGAGTGATAAGAATAAAATTCTGATTGTAATATTCAAGAGAGAAGGGAATTGAAGAAATGGAGACAGTGATTCTAGACTATTACTGTTATTCGAGTCGAGGTGGGAGATTAATTTCCCACACCTCCTGCTCTGGAGTGGCTCACCAGCGACGTAGAGTGGTGCAGTGAGGGTTTTGATTTTGCAAGCTCCAGCTGCCCATTCCATGTTTCTTGACATAGCCTCTTGCCTTGACTTCATTGATCTACCATCTCTTGCTCTTCCTCTTACTTCCCCTGCCACTTCAGTGTCTGCCTTGTAGGCTAATCCTCCCAAAAAAGAATCACCAAGACGTAGAAGTAGGCTTGTTTCTTTCTCATTTTATGTACTTTCTAGTTAATACATACACATATATTCATACAGGTTCAGTTGTCTTTCTGGCACAATACAGGAAGTTGATAAATGTGTTGAATCAGTGAAATAATTATTTTTCTTAATCAATTCTGTTGCCTTTTAGTGATTGTTTTAGTAGAAAAGTTTTGGGACTATCTGAATTTTTAATGTATATTTTTAAATTAAAATTTATTATTTAGATTATTCAAATACTGGCATGTGGCTATTAAATCTTTAATAATGGCCTTTTTTGTTATTTCTGTATGACATTCCATTTAGTATTTCCAATTAAAGTGATTTCACATTTCTTATCTAAAGTTTACCTGTTTGTTTTTTATTATATGCCAGGTGGTTGTGAGAGCTTTGATAACAACAACTTTACCTGCTTTGAATGTGTTTCTGGTCTGCCTTATGATCTGGCTGGCTTTTAGCATCATAGGAGTACACTTATTTGCTGGCAAGTTCTATGAATGCATTGACCCAACAAGTGGAGAAAGGTTTCCTATATCTGAAGTCATGAATAAGAGTCAGTGTGAAAGCCTTGTGTTTAATGAATCCATGCCATGGGAGAATGCAAAACTGAACTTTGATAATGTTGGAAATGGTTTCCTTTCACTGCTTCAAGTAGTAAGTTCACTTCTGATTTTTTTAATCAAGGTTTTTATATGCTTATTCATATTATA
The DNA here is from genome assembly GCA_002007465.1 of Ailurus styani. NCBI lineage: Eukaryota > Metazoa > Chordata > Mammalia > Carnivora > Ailuridae > Ailurus > Ailurus styani. Next base: position 635,233 of record LNAC01000498.1, on the reverse strand, counting down.
GGTGGACATAAAGGACAAAATGTAGGTGATTACTAGAATTGGTTGTAACATATTTTAGCAATTATTAGCAGATACATGTTATGGGACATGCTACACCAGGCTTATTTGGAAAGACAAAAGTGAAAGACAGACCCTGCTCCGCTGGGAGATGGAAGTACAGGGGAAGGTAGGATTGACAGGGGAGATGGCAGGTACTGGAAACCTATTTCTACCATCATTGATAAGGTAATAGAGTCACAATTTTGGTCCAGCTCAGGGTACTACTTTTCGTTTCTACTTAGTGCTATGGCTCCTCAATCACCCAACATCTAACAGAAATGAAGGATAAATCATGCATTCTTGTCTTACCTCCCCCATAGAAAAGCACAAATATATCAGTTACAGTAAAGCGACACTTGGGCAGCATGTATTTATTTACTATTTATCTATCTACCTCTTTCTATTTATTCTATCTTACAATATTTTGTTATCAACTAAAATTAAGCTCCTACAATGAAGCTACATGGTTTTAAATTCATATTAATAGATAATATAAATGCAGTAATGAAAATGATAAAGGTCTCAATTACATGATATATTGAAAGGTGGTCAGCCTTACTAATCAAGTTTTACTATATTAATAACAAATTGAGTTTTATATTTTATTTGCCATGGAGCTTAAGACTTCCATAATAATTAAATACATGCCATTTTTATAGGCGACATTTAATGGATGGATCTCTATTATGAATTCAGCAGTTGATTCTATTGGCGTAAGTACAATATCATCTTAGAGCCATTGTTAAGGTTCAAGGCAAAGTGATTTTCTCAATTTGAGAACAGGGTATCAACAATAACAGAATAAATAACATGATAAAAGCAAATGCTTATGCTAGACAGAAATTAAAAACATTTTAGATTGAGTAGGTCACTGAAAATCAAATCCTTCTAGGATTTATATATAGTGGTTGAGGCCCAGTAGGCCCATTTGAAGGATTATCAGACTTCATTACAATCATTAAACCAATGCAGTAAACTTTAAAATCCAGATAAACAAAGCAATAATGTCACTTTACCAAAGAACAAAGTGGAAACATTACTGCATGTAGAACTGTTGATTTTTCTTGTTGTAAACTGCTTTATAAATTTTATGTTTTAAAAAGTTGGTGTATCAATATTTTGCTTACTTTTTTACTTTCTAATTTATTTTTATTTTTAAAGATTTTGCTTTTTAGAGCAGTTTTAGGTTTATAACAAAATTGGGAGAGAGGTATAGAGATTTCCCATATACCCACAGTCCCCACACATGCATAGTCTATTATCAATGCCACTCACCAGAACGGGGCACATTTTCACCAAGGATGAACCTACATTGACACATCATAATCACCCAAAGTCCATAGTTTATCTTAGGGTTTACATGGTGTTGTACAATATATGGGTTTGGACAAATGTGTAATGACATATAATTATCATTACAATATCATAGAGAATATTTTCTGTATGTCCTAAATCTGCTATGCCCTACCTTATTTTGCTTTTTTTTAACTTAACTTTTAGGTAAATAGGCAACCTAATTTTGAAGACAACATCTACATGTATTGTTACTTTATCAACTTTATTATTATTGGATTATTTCTTCCTTTGAGTATGCTGATCGGTGTTATTATTGCTAATTTCAACAAGCATAAAATAAAGATAAGTACAAATATCCTTTGTTCACTAATGCCTGAGAAAATCAAACACATTTATAAAAATGTCCTGATTCAAATCATTAGTTTGGAATTCAGCTTAATATTATTTTTACTTTACTTAGCTAAAATAAAACAGGTTGATATTCTTGCATATTGAGAAATATTGATAAAATGCTCATCTTTACATTGTTTTCTATATTCAAATGTAAATGAGCAAGTTTAAACGTTAAAATTTACAAGTGTTTCTATATATAAGTTTGTAAAAAATGACATGCTGACAAACAAGTAATATTGTGGTACATCTGCACAAATATGTGAAGAAGTTTAAGAAAAATAAGCTACACATTTTTACTCTCTGATACGTTCAAAGCTTCAGAGTCATAACCAACATAGACATCTTTGTCAGCACAGTAACTTTTCCACCTAGAAGTGGAGAGAATCCTAAATCCTTAATATATGGCCTAAATAGGAGTGCTGGAAACAAGTAGGAGACAATTCAGAGACCGAAGCGAGCAACACAACTGGTGCCATCTCCACACCAGACTTCCTTCAGGGCTTCTACAAATGCAAAGGCCTCAAATGTCCTTTAAGTCTGCTTATTTTAACCACAGAGATCTACGCTCCAGAGGTGTAAGGAAGCCTTCTAAAAAGTCAAAGAAAAGAATAGTCTAGTTTTGAAATTCTCTCTTCAGCCATGTCATCAAAGTTCAGCCATGTACAGAATCTGGTAAACAAACCACTTAGTCTCTGTGAATCAAATGGGATTGGAACAACAGTGTTCAAATATGCATTTGAGTGGATGCTTCAGCTTCTTGGGACTTCAGCCCAATGGGATGACATCCTAGGATTTGCTTCTGGACTTCAAATTCGTGATTTTTGTCTAATTTAAGTGACTGAGTCCTGACTTAGGACAGTAATAATTCCTAATTTCTAGATAAACTCAACACTAACTGTTTACCTTTTATTCACTTTATACCTTTGTATAAGATACTGAAATTAGCACGAGGACACAAAGATAAATAAACTCTAGGAGGTGCTATGAAGATATAAACTCAAGGTAAACACAAGGTGCTGTTGGCATAATAATATAAAAATATCTTCTGATAAGTATTATTTGGAAAATTAAGTAATATATCAACTTATAAAAACACATAAATACCTATTCTATTTTTTCCTGCTTATTAGAAGGTACAAACCAATTTTATCTTTAGATTTTGGGGGTTTTTGGGGNACCTATTCTATTTTTTCCTGCTTATTAGAAGGTACAAACCAATTTTATCTTTAGATTTTGGGGGTTTTTGGGGGTTTTTTTTGTTTTTTTTTTTAAAGATTTTATTTATTTATTTCACAGCAGGAGAGAGATCACAAGGAGGCAGAGAGGCAGGCAGAGAGAGAGGGGGAAGCAGGCTCCCTGCTGAGCAGAGAGCCCGATGCGGGCCTCGATCCCAGGACCCTGAGATCATGACCTGAGCCGAAAGCAGAGGCTTTAACCCACTGAGCCACCCAGGCGCCCTATCTTTAGATTTTGAATTCAATTTTTCTTAGCAAACCTTTCCATTTATCCCCCACTGTTTCTCCTTTGTCTCTGTTTAACATGAGATAGGCCTCAGGAGGATGAAAAGTTAAAAAAAAATGTTGACTGCCCACAAGAAAGTGCACAAGAAGATAATTGATATCAGTCATTACCATATATTCTACATGTGTTTAGTGTGGATTTGTGTGCAGAAAGTCAGATGTAGTTAAACGTGATTTAGATCATTGTTTATGCCCTTTGCAAAAGATGAAATCAGTAATTACCAAGCTTTCCAAAATGTATATTAAAGGGGTGCCTGGGTGGCTCAGTGGGTTAAGCCTCTGCCTTCAGCTCAGGTCATGATCTCAGGGTCCTGGAATCAAGCCCTGCATCAGGCTCTCTGCTCAGCGGGGAGCCTGCTTCCCCCCTCTCTCTACCTGCCTCTCTGCCTACTTGTGATCTCTCTCTCTGTCAAATAAATAAATAAAATCTTTAACAAAAAAAATGTCTATTAATGATAAGGTAAAATTTAGATTCAATGTGATTTTAATGTGTTTTTCTTTCATTTCTTTACCAGGGAGGTTCAAATATCTTTATAACAGTCAAACAGAAGAAACAATCCCATGCTCTGAGGAGGCTGTTGTGTGAGGACTCTCAAAAAACAATCCGTCGCCCTGGAGTAAGAAAACATCTAGATTTTTCAAACTTCAGAAAAAGTTTCTTTTGTATATTCTCTTTTCAAAATGAAAACGTGTTTTTGAAATTCTTCACAAATGCTTTTGACAAAATTTTAAAAATAAGTTCTTTAACAAAGTTTGGGTGGTCTTTTGTTTGTTTTGACTATATACACTGTAATTATAGTTTGGTGAAAAGTTAGGCCCTTAATTATTTTCCTGTTTATGCTAGGAGGGAAATTATAAATCTACAGATAATACGTGTGTATACATAACCTATTAATAAGACTATAGTAAATCTCTTTTTTTCATCCACAGAATAAATTCCAAGGATTCATCTTTGACTTGGTAACAAGCGAAGTTTTTAATGCCATCATTATGGCTCTCATTTGTTTTCAAGCAATAACCATTATGATACAAAGTGATGAACAGAGTCAAAATATGGACACTGCTCTCTACTGGATTAACTTAGTTCTTATTATACTATACACTGGAGAATGTGTACTGAAGCTCATCGCTTTCCATTGCAACTATTTCACCATCGGGTGGAACATTTTTGATTTTATGGTGGTCATTTTCTCTGTTACAGGTAAGATTTTTAGTCAGATTTTCTCGTATAGTAATACTAATTCAGGCAAGTTCTTATACTAAATATGTCCTGAGATACAGACAAAGGCAAACAGGCAAACAGAGAAGGGATCCTTCTTATTCCAGTAGGAATTTTTGCATTCATACATGTACACATACCTGACAGCTATAAGATATTCAAAAATATTTATTGAATTGATACATACAATTTACTTCAGAGGTCACGACCCCTTCAGTGTATCACATGGAGTATTTTCTTTTTTTTCCCCCTCCCCCCACCTTCATACAGTATTTTCTAGGATGGCTCTAGAAGGAGCTTTATGTCTTCGCATGATATAAACTTTCATGATCCCTATTCTTTTTTCTCTAATCTCTAAAACTGTTTACAACTTTCACAGCACTAGAGTGTTAGGATTTAATGAATTTATCACTGGTTTTCTCTTACCTTGGGGATCTCAGCCTTTTGTTTAACAAATATATTTGATTATCCCCTTTGTGAATAGACATTATGCTATATGCAAAGAATCTGCTAGTAAACAAGGTAGGCATAATCCCCATAGGCACATAGTTTACAACCTAGTAAGGGATACAGATGATTAAATAGTATATGTTTAATGTTGTGCTATTAAGGTTGTGATAAGGGAAGAAGCACAGAGTGTTACAGTGGCACAAAGAGTGAGGGGAACTTAACAGTAAGTGGAGGTCAGAGGAAACTGCATGGAGGAAGCAAAATCTAAATAGAGACTTATTGGATAAGGGGGTAGCCACGTAAAGAATCTAAGATAAAAATGTTTTAGGCAGGGAAAAGTTTGTTTATTCTCTGCCTCCCCATAAGACACATACTAGAATGTAAGCTCCATGAGAGACAATATTTAAATGTTTATTGTATCAAACATATTCTATATAATCAGTAGTGAAAATGTGGACAAACTATCTGCCCACCTGTGCTTCCAGAAAATTCAACCTATTCATTTGGTAGTAGAAGCAGTCCATCTATTGATAGACAAGCACAAGAAGCTTGAAAGCAAAGTACATAAAAGCAGGAAGCGGCTGTTAGGAAGAAAACAGAGGAATATGAAATTAAAAAGACTTTGGGGATTAAGGTGAGAGTTACTGAATCAGAGATCTTGAAGGAGAGCAAATCACAGTCAGAGAAAAAAGCTGTTTGATTTTGAAATCTCAGAAGGTGAAGAATCCTGGGTCCAGAATGTGGCCACAGCTGCATATGACTAAAATAAAATGATGGAGATTATTGCAGTTAAGAAAGTCAAAGAACAAGAGACTGGCCTTTCAATGAGTTGATGATAGTAAGTGTTGGGGTGGAAAGGGCGACAGTGAACCAAATACTAAATCTTTAATGAGTGTAAATGAGGAGGAATAAATAGATCACAGAGCCAAGAAATGGTAGGCAATGGTATAGTTCAATGGCATGATTCACAATGTATCAGGACAGAAAGTTCTTTTTTTCTTTATAAAATTGACTTAAAGTATCTGGAAATCACTTTGGAAAGAATGAAAGATGCTTGATCATTCCATTTTTCAATGCCAAGAAGTACGGAGCAGGATGAAAGAGCTGTCTGCACTTGACAATATCCAAGAGAAATAGTGTTCTTAAGATAAAGTCAAATTTTAGCTAAGAAAGGAGGTGAAGAAAATGTAGTGATGAGGATGTAGAAAAAATTGTCTGCAATTAAATGGGGGTACCTCTGGAATAATAGAAGAATTTGGAAGATTGTGAGGAAAACTGACAATTTGAGTCTGAGTAGAAGATTCACTATAACAATGTGGAGATGAAGATATAGGTAAGATAGAATGTCAGAGAAAATGTCATCATCAACAATGACCAAATTGAAGGGAAATATGAGACATGAGCCTTCCAGATTCAAAAAATATACCATCTCATTTAGAAGTTTCATGGGATGCTCTCCTCCCCACCTTCTCAACTCAAAATGAACCTCATTCTCTCCAGTTCTTCCAGAGAACATCCCCTATACTATTAGGGTAATTGTAACTTTACCTTGTTTTATACTGATAGCTCTCACTCTCATAGTTCCCTCAACTACCTACAACTGCTAAAAAAAAAAAATTCTAGGCCAGGACTCATTTACTTAATTCCATTTAAAGCTGCTAAGGGCCCAAATATTATTTATGAAATAAATTAATTAAATTATAATCTGTGAATAACTGAATGCCAAACATTTTTGTAATTATATTTATCAACTAGGTCTTTCTACCTTGCATTATAATTACTTTAAATATCCACCTCTACTCTCTAGAGTATAAGGTCTTTGAGGACAAAAGTCAGGTCACTCATCTTTGCATATTTGCATGACATCTTTATTAGATATCCAGTAAAGGCTGGATTGAACTAAATTTCTTTATACAACTATAATCAGAAAATAATATGACTACTATTCTATATTATGGAACCATGCTATCTGTGATTCCAGAAGTACTTGACCTATCGTACATATGATGATGATACAAATAATTCTCTTCCGAATTTTGCCAGATACTCTGAAAATTGCCACTCTTAGTGTTTGGCTAATCCCCACTTTCAATATGTTCTGTTATTTGGGAAGGATTAATAAAATGATCTTAACATATAGAAAAAATGATATAATAATAATTAAAATAATAAGTAAATAGTTGATATAAATCATTAAAATAATAAATGAAATAAAATAATTTATATTCCTCTAAATATAATCATATTTAAATAATTGTATTGTGTGTTTTATCTTCTCCCACACCAAGAACTATTTCTGCCTGTAACGGCAGGATACTACCTTGTGTCTCCTTCCATTATGGAACTGATAAGACTCTCACGGATTATCCACATCCTGCGTCCTGGGAAAGGACCAAAGGCATTTCGTGATCTGCTGCTCCCTTTGCTGTTGTCTCTCCCAGCATTGTTGAATATCAGTCTTCTCATCTTCCTGGTCATGTTCATCTACGCCATCTTTGGAATGTACAGTTTTGCCTATGTTAAAAAAGAAGCTGGAATTAATGATGTGTCCAACTTTGAAACTTTTGGCAGCAGTATGCTCTGTCTTTTCCAAGTTACAATATTTGCTGGCTGGGATGGGATGCTCAATGCGATTTTCAACAGTAAATGGTCTGACTGTGATCCTGATAAAATTAACCCTGGGACTCAGGTTAGAGGAGATTGTGGTAACCCCTTTGTTGGGATTATTTATTTTGTCAGTTACATCCTCATATCATGGCTGATCATAGTAAACATGTACATTGTTGTTGTCATGGAATTTTTAAATATTGCTTCTAAAAAAAAAACCAAGACATTAAGTGAAGATGATTTTAGGAAATTCTTTCAGGTATGGAAGCAGTTTGATCCTGATAGGACCCAGTATATAGACTCTAGCAAGCTTTCAGATTTTGCAGCTGCTCTTGACCCTCCTCTTCTTATGGCAAAACCAAACAAGGGCCAACTCGTTGCCATGGATCTTCCCATGGCTGCTGGGGACAGAATTCATTGCCTTGACATCTTACTTGCTTTAACAAAGCGAGTTGTGGGTAAAGATGTGAGGATGGAGAAAATGATTTCAGAGATGGAATCAGGGTTTGTGTTAGCCAATCCTTTTAAGATCACATATGAGCCAATTACAACTACTCTGAAACGAAAACAAGAGGCAGTCTCAGCAACCATAATTCAGCGTGCTTATAAAAGTTACCGCTTGAGGCAAAATGACAAAAATACATCAGATATTCACATGATAGATGATGACAAGGAAGTTCAAGCTACCACAGAAAATGCCTATTTTGACAAAGCTGAGGAAAAGTCAACTATTTAACGCCGAATCTAATCCCACTTTACTACATTTTCACCTTCTTCTTCACCTTCTAAAAATGTCAGAAGTTTGAATCATAAATAAGAACAAAGGTCAGAGAAGTAAAGATTTTACTTACCCATCAATTGTTTACAATCCATGGAAGTTAAGCTTGGGTTCGCAAGACTCCATATCAAGTTTACTTTTTACCTTTGTATATCCAGTCTAACCAATACAACCCCTTAAAATCACTTCAGTGAGTTAAAATGGCTTAAAATTGCCATTTGATAATCCAACGCTTGTTTTCTCTCTCTGGCTTTTATGGTGTGTGCTTCTTCTAGAGGATTGGGAGGTGATGGTAGAGATTAGTAGCAAAAGAGCTTCCTTGTATATTTTGTCTACTTTATGGGATTTAAGTCACCATTAATAGGAATTAGCAACAAATAAGCAAGTACAATAAGTACTTTCTTAAGGTGGGATGGTGTTAAAAAATACAGTGCTGCAGGCCATTAAATCATGAACTTGCCTAGACAGATGCCAACCGGGGGAAGAGAAAAGGAAAGTTCTTAGAAAGTTCCTTTGAGATCAACCACAGATATTCTTGGGCTGATCCAAACCATGTTTGGTTGACTGGAGCCTTGGTTTTTGTTTTTATTTTCTTTTATTTTTGGTACCGGGAATTAATATTGTTTGATTATTTCGGGATTCCTGGGTTTTCATCTCTTTGGCTAGTCATACCTAAGCTCTAGCTCTTCAACAGAATGAATTCAGAGAATAAGAAACACAACAGGAACTATAATTATGGCCTACATTTTCCTAATTTTTTTTTCACATTTATACTTTTTTAAAGTAGACATCTGCTAAAATGATATAAAAACTGTTAGTGGACTCATGTATTATCTTATCATAAAACTGATATACTTTTACCATTTATCCATAATGTAACATTGAGTAGTACGATCTGGCAAACGAAAGTCATAATATGAATTAGAAGAGTCAAGGGTTGCCATTATGTCTAGGGATTTTCACAGTCTTGTTCCTTACTTTGGAGACTGTTCCACTTTGAAATACTTTTCACTGTACTTTATGGTTCTCTATAACATAGAGAAAGAAAATGACCACTGAAACTGTGAGGAGCCTGAATAGGAAATCAAAGTGTAAGTTTGTTGGTGGTGGTGTTTGTGTTATGCTAGTGTATGCAAATTAGTTTTCACTTTCTCATTTATCTTTCTAAGTTTGTTTTTGCTGTTTTTAACCCATCGCACACACACTCTGTAAAATGTTTTGTGTTTGAAAAACTCAAAAATCCTAAATATTAATTTTCACTATTGAAATTGTCTTTAAAAGATAGGCACAAATAGTTGGTTTTTGACATAATCATAAAAATGCAGCCACTTGCATCCTTGTAATATGAGATTCTGATATTTGCTCCCTTTGTATGAAGATTGATTTCAATGTGCCTACAAAATCCGAAAGGATTCAGAAAGAAACTATGTATACTGTTGACTTAAATGGCAAACTTTAAATATGTTGTATGACATTCAATATCAGTTAAACGTCAGTAATTGTATTTTATTATGAATGCATGAACTTGAGCCTTAACTATCATAATCTATTTCTGCCCCTCAGAAATGTATTAACTTGACCAAGATGCCTTTGGGGGAACCCTTAAGTAAATGTAATTTCAGGGTTCTGTTTCTTTTTATAAGTGTTCCTTCCCTTTCTCCTGTTCTTCATCATGTGATGGGGACCAGTGAGGAACTAGCGTTAACTTGGTGACATGGTGACAGCTGGTGCTTTATCTAAATTTTTTAGTTTTCTATTTCTTGGAAATGCTTTAATGTAGAAACTGCTTCAGATATTTAAACTTAACCTTAACTTGCTTCTGTAAATTCAAGACCATTAACTGATTTTAATTTGAAAATTATATCTTTTACTTATAAACCATGTTTGCCACTAACCTTCCAAAAACTGTGTAATGAATTATTTTTAACAAAGTCTTACAATATATTCTACTTTTTAGAAACTATAGAAAATAATAAATACCACCTGTTAACCACAGTAAGCTTTGAGTTTTTTTCTTTGATAAGTCAGGTTGTCTACTTTGTATGATAAGAACTTTGTCAAATGAGCCTAATCATATAAAAGCTTACTCATTCAGGCTCAAAATTCAAAACTGACACAACTGTGCTTCCTTTGGATTCAAAAAGTTTTGTAAAATTATTGTTAGTAAGCTTAACAGAGACCCTTACACACTGACAAAATTTACAAAGTACTCCTCCTATCAAAGTCATAAGTTTTTTAGATATATCGCAGTATTAATTAGAATTTGCTTTATGTAGGATAATTCTGAAATTAAATTGATTGGTGTGCTTCTTTAAAAATTTTCTTTCTGCTTCTTTAACAAATATAATGAATATACTTTAAAATGGTTTTAAAGATATTGGAAATAAGTACCATTTATTGAGCAGACTATTGTGCCCAGACTTGCTCCAAGTATTTATCATACATGAATGCAGCATTCACAACAACTCCTGAAGCAATGATAATTTTCAATTTATAGATGAACAAAACAGAATGGTTATAAGAATTTCCATATGTCACAGAACTTGTAAGCAACAAGGCGAGAACCTCAAACCAGGTCTGGTTTCAGAGCTTTGATATTTAACCCCTATGTACAAAAACTGTCTAGTAATAAATGACCGAGCTAGAGGCAGAAGAAGTTTAAGACGAACTAAATTGTTGAAGAGAAATAAGTTCCCTCTCTCTCTCTCTCCCTCCCCCTCTCTCTTTCTCAGTCTCTCCATTGGTGGAGGGGATTTTAAAAGTAGAAACAACCCCTGGAAGAAGGAAAGACACAAGGAATAAAACTATGGAAGTTTTTTCATTCAATATTTTTTGTATGCTAGATACTAGATGTAAACCCGGAGCCTGTATAGATATTTGTTCAAACATACATACCTAAATACCTACATACATACAAAGATAAATCTGAGACTAGAGAACTTGCTGACTACTGAGGGAAAACAGCTAATTATAATATATGGTAATTTTTATACTACTGGTGTAAATTGCAATATGTATTCAGGAAAGAAGGATGGGTTCTACATTGAAAATTATAAAGGAAGTTAGTAAAGTGAGCCCATGCTCACAAACACAGTTCAAAGTTGTGGCAGTTTGATGCTGAGATGCTGAGTGTAGCTCTAGGGAAGGAGCTTGGTGGGGCTACTCTTGCTGCCTGGATAACAGCTTATGGCAAAACAAATGCTATTTTCACTTTTCCTTTAATTTTTAATTTCCTTTCTTCTGTTCATAAAAGTGAAAATCCTCTTTTGATTTCTTTTGGTTAGCGAAAACAGGTACTAATGTAGGTCTTTTGTGAAAGGAAAGTGACGCAACTCAAACTTTTGAAAAGCAAGGGATACCTGTATACAGATTTATAAGAGGAAATTTACTATTACAGGAAATGTTTCCCAGGATTATAGAAGCTGAGGTATGTGGCAATATATGATGTACCAGTGGAGAATCAGGAAAGTCAGTGGTAAAATTCAATCCAGATCCTAAGGCCTGAGAACAAGGGGAGCTTGAACAAGTGTAGGTCTTAGTCCAAGGTGGAGGCCAAAGAACGTGAGGGGGAGCACTGGTGTTAAGATCTGGAATTTTTAGACCCAGGAACCAGGAACCTGTCCAAGGGCAGGAGAAGATGAATGTCCTCACTCAAGGACAGAGAGAGAACTTACCCTTCCCTAATCTTTTTGTTCCATTCAAGCCCCCAGTGAATCGTATGATGCTTGCCCACACTGGTGAGGGCAGTCTTCCTTTTTTTCATCCTTTTACTTTTTTTTTTTTAATTATTATTTGCCCCAGGGGTACAGGTCTGTGAATCATCAGGCTTACACCTTTCACACACTCACCATAGCACAAAGCCTCCCCATGTCATTGGATTTGGATTTGATGTGAGTTTTTTTTTTTTTAAGATTTTTTAAAATTTATTTATTTGACAGAGAGAGAGAGAGATTGCAAGTAGGCAGAGAGGCAGGCAGAGAGAGAGGAGGAAGCAGGCTCCCGGTCGAGCAGGGAGCCCGACACGGGACTCGATCCCAGGACCCTGAGATCATGACCTGAGCCGAAGGCAGAGGCTTTAACCTCTGAGCCACCCAGGTGCCCCGATGTGAGTTTCTTATAAGTGGTAATAACTGGGTCACATTTTAAAATCCACTTTTATTGATGTATTTAGACCATTTACATTTAAGGTAATTATTAGTATGTTAGTACTGAAGGTTTCCATTTATTATTTGTTTTCTGCTTGTTATTTCTGGTCTCATCTCTCTATTCCTGATTTCTCTGTTTCTCTTTTCTGGCCTTCTCGGACAAAACTTGAGCATGTTTTAGGATTCCATCTTGATTTATGTGTAGTGTTTTTAAATATATCACTTGGATATCTTTGATAGTAATCATTCTGAGTATTACTAATCTATCTATATATGAATTATACCATTCACTAGCATCAACATTTTACCACTTTGAGTGAAGTGTGGAAACCTCATTCTCATTTATATCCCTTTGTCTTCCTCATTTTTAAGAATCATTGTCATGGGAATCAGATGATGCTATAATTTTTTTAAAGATTTATTTATTTAGAGAGAGAACGCATGTACAGGAGTTAGGGGAGAGGCAAGAGGAGAGGGAGAGAATCTCAAGCAGACTCCATGCTGAGCATGGAGCCTGTCGGGGGCTTGATGTTAGGACATATCACAACCCGAGCTGAAATCAAGAGTCGGATGTTTAACTGACTGGGCCCCCTAGGTGACTGTGATGCTATAGTTTTTGTACCAATCATCATGGTTTTAAAACTCATGAGGGAATGAATGGTTCTTTGAACATACCCATAGTTCTGCTCTTCACATTATTCCTTCTTCCTTCCTGATGCTCCATCACTCTTTCTTTTATCAGTTCCTTTCTGTTTGAAGAATTCTGTTTAGCAAATCCTTGAGAATAATTAATAATAATTTATTAAGAATATTTTATTTTTCTTTAATATTTTTATACTTATGTGTTGAAATAATAACATTTTTGAAACATTGGGTTAAACAAAGTATAATACTAAATTTTAAAAAAGAATATGTGTGTTAGTAATAAATTCTTTTAGCTGTTCTTTTTTTTTTTTTTTTTTTTTTTTTTTTTTTTTTTTTTTAAAGATTTTATTTATTTATTTCACAGCGGGAGAGAGATCACAAGGAGGCAGAGAGGCAGGCAGACAGAGAGGGGGAAGCAGGCTCCCTGATGAGCAGAGAGCCCGATGTGGGCCTCGATCCCAGGACCCTGAGATCATGACCTGAGCCGAAAGCAGAGGCTTTAACCCACTGAGCCACCCAGGCGCCCTAGCTGTTCTTTTTCTGAACCTATTTTTATTTTTCTTTCATCCCTCAAGTATGGATTCACAGAATATAGAATTTATGGCTGACAGTTCTTTTATTCCAGCACTTGAAAAATATGCCACTTTTTTCTGGTTTCTATGACTTCAGATTTGATATCCATTATTGTTTGAATTGGTATTTCCTTGCAGGTAATACTCATTACCCTCTAGTTGCTTTCAAGACTTTTTCTTTGTGTTTATTTTTCAAAATTTTAACTATGGTGTATCTTGGCATGGATTTCTTTGTGTTTATCCTGCTTAGAATTTACTCAGCTTCTTGGAATTACAGGTTAGTGTCTTTTACCAAATTTAGGACATTTTCAGTCAATACTTCTTCAAAGAACTTTTCAGCTGCCCCTCTTTTCTACTTTCCTTCTGGGATTGCATTGACATGAATGATGGCTCTTGTGTTACTGTCTCGTAGGTCCCTGAGGCTCTGTTTGTTTTTTTTCCAGTTGATTTTTCCCCTCTCTGTTGTTCAGGTTGGGTGAATTCTATTGTTCTATATTCAAGTTCACTGGTTTTCTCCTGTCATCTTCATTCTATTCTATTGAGCCATCTATTCAATTTTTTATTTCTGTCATTGTATTTTCCAGTTCAGTAATCCACTTTTTTTTCTTCAGAGATTTTCTGTTTTTTTAATTTGTTTCAAGAGACTTTATAATTGATTGTTGAAGCATTGTTATAATGGATGCCTTAAAATATTTTTCAGATAAGTCTGACATGTGATTCATCTCAGTATTGTGTCAGCTAATTGTCTTTTCTCCTTCAAGGTGTGATTTTCTTAGTTCTTAGTATGTTGAATGATTTTTTTTTCATAATACTCAGGGAATTTGTCTAGTATGGTGGGAAATACTGGATCCTTTTAAGTCTTTTAGCAGGTAGTCACACTATTTAGGTTTAACACATAGGTCTTGATTCGTTTTTGTGAGCTGTGGTTCCCTTAATTTTTCAGAGCCTTTGTGGCGCTATTTTGATCTTCTTTGTTTATCTGGTATGGCTTGGACTCCCACTGGTTTCTGTTGGTGCTGCCTAAGGGACTGGAAGAAGTTCCACAGGTCAGGCAACCCAGTTTTTCTTAATGGTGGTGGGAGAAAAGAGGTGTATCCTTCTACTTATAGCTCATGAGAAAAAGAAGCTCTCTGAAGCAGGCTACTTGTGGCTACATCCTCCTTGCTAGCTCTACCCACCCTTTATAGTGTCTCTGGACAAGAGAGGAGAGTCTCAGGCAGGCCTCTGGATCAAAGAGAGACTTTCTGGATCAAAAAGCCTTTCTGGATCAGGCCACCAGCTGCAGCTTGGTTTCTCTTGGCCAGTTCCATCCACCTGCTTCACCAGAAAAGGAACATCTCAGGCCCAGCAGAAAATGAGAGCTCTTCCCCAGTCACTTTATTTTTGGTAGGGCCCTCAAGAAATTCTTGTCAGTAGTGCAGGCTTGTCTAACGTTGCCAGAGGGACTCTCTTTAGATTCAGGGGAAGAATAAACCTACCTGACTACCTTCCATTTTTAGATCAAGTGTGGGTGAAATTCTGCTGTTGGGTTTTGGGATGCAAGATGCTTTTCACTGCACTGTATCTCCAGTTGTGTGTTTTCAAACCAGTTTGCTTTCCTTTTACCACCTTCAGGGTCCTTCTTTGGTTGTGTTTTGTGGCCTTCCTAGTTTTATTTAGCAAAAAAGAGCAGAGAAAATATGGTCTATGACATCTCGTCTCAACCAAAAGTCTCATAATATATTTTTAAAGGCCTATTAAAACTGTTAAAGGAAAAGTTAATGTAGAATGTTTCATTTTCCAATATCACATAAGTGAGACATCACTTTAATTGGACAATTATGTAAATATAGTATTAGCATAAATACTAAAAATGACTAAAATACTATGAAATTAGTACTAAATACTAAATATTAGAAGTAGTGTGAAATTATATTGCCACTAATGAGGATGCTAAGAATTATCATTATTAACAAGCACACTGTGGGCGCCTGGGTGGCTCAGTGGGTTAAAGCCTCTGCTTTCGGCTCAGGTCATGATCTCAGAGTCCTGGGATCGAGGCCCGCATCGGGCTCCCTGCTCGGTGAGGAGCCTGCTTCCCCCTCTCTCTCTCTGCCTGCCTCTCTGCCTCCTTGTGATCTCTCTCCCTCTGTGAAATAAATAAATAAAAATCTTAAAAAAAAAAACAAGCACACTGTAACACAAAGAATAATAGTAATAAAAATTTAAATAGGCCATCAAAAATTATGATCAATTTTTTGCATGGATAAATAAATCCTAACCTAGAAGAGTGGTTCTCAAAATGTGTTCCTCGGAGGTGCCTGAATGGCTCAGTCAGTTAAGTGTCTGATTCCTCATTTCAGCTCAGGTCATGATCTTGGGTTGGTGAGATTGAGCTCGTGCTCGGCTCGGAGCCTGCTTAAGATTCTCTCTCTCTCTCTCTCACCCTCTGCCTTCCCCTGCTCAAATAAATAAATAAATCTTTTAAAAAATTAATGTATTTGTAACCATGAACCATCAGCTGTCCTGGATATCTACCTTGTGTTCCACCAAAGCCATTCACCCTCCTTCTCCTTGCCCTGCTTTTAGAGGCTCACTCACAACATCTGCTTCCGTGGGTTCTCTTGCCCTCTGGCTTCCAGTTGGGTTTGGCCAGTAAAAAGCACCAGAAAAAAAGTGCTTTTTCCCTCCTAGATCACTGTGTTTCATTTCTGTTCTTTGCCTGTGACCACACCTTCTGTGAAGAACCCTTCCTTACTGTTAATATCTATTCTCTGGAGATTTCTAGTAACTAAGCTGCCTGTACCATTCCCTTCAGGCCTAGAAGCAGAATTCTTTGATTTCTCCTTACAACTTACCCATACCTTTTATAAGCCCATTTGCTAAACTCTCCACAAATTATCTTCTTGTACTATGACCTTTTTCCATGATAAGAGCTTATCCATATACCAACTAAACTTTTGGCCTTTTATAGTTTTTGAGACTAAAAGAACTCAAATTGTGTCTCCTCTAATAATTTCTGCCAGAGAAAGCTTACATCTCATTTCTCTTCATTAAACCAAAAGAAAAGGAAAAATGAGGGAATGAAGGAAGGAAGGAAGAGAGAGAGAGAGAAAGAAAAGAAAGAGAAAGAAAGACCTTATTACATGCTATGATACTTATGTTTTATCATTATTTGTTTAAGTATAATTAGCATAGTTTTTATTAGTTTCAGGAAAAGGGTAAAATACAGGGCAAAGAAATCTGAATTAATATCAAATAATGTCTTAAAATATGCAAAATAGAGTCTCATTTTCTTTTTGTGTTAAAATTCTTATACCAGGGTGCCTGGGTGGCTCAGTGGGTTAAAGCCTCTGCTTTCGGCTCAGGTCATGATCTCAGCGTCCTGGGATCGAGGCCCACATCGGGCTCTCTGCTCAGCAGGGAGCCTGCTTCTTCCTCTCCCTGTCTCTCTGCCTGCCTCTCTGCCTACTTGTAATCTCTCTCTGTGTGTCAAATAAATAAATAAAATCTTAAAAAAAAAATTCTTATACCATAGCCTGTCTTATATATGCCAAAAGCCAGGTTACAAGGTCATGTGCTTAGGTACAAAAATAAAATAAAATACAGACTCTCTGGCCTCTAAAAATTAAAATCCAGCCCAACAGACCATGAAAAAAGTCATAAAATAATTAAAAGTAGTATATGCTACAACTCAAATTATTAGTAGGTCAATGTACCACAGGTATGATCATGGGACTTGGTCTAGCCTTTGACCACATACACTATCTGTCTGCACATGATTAGAACAAACAACACTTTCACTAGTTTTAGCCCAGTTCCTCTCTTTCTTCAAGTCCTAGCTGTTTGAATCCCCCTGCTCAGAAAATCAACTTTTTGCTGCCACAACCCAGCCTGAGCACTTGAAACTCCATCACCAAGGATACTGAGTCTTACTGTTCTCACAGCTTCCAACCTATCCAGCAGAAACAGAGATAGTGATCTCCCCAAACTACAGACACCTCAAGGCAAGGCAATGAAAACTGTTCGAAAAATTTATTCTAAGTGTAAACTTCAGATGAGATAAAGGTTTATTTCCTCACTGTTAAAAGGACTGTACAGTTAAGAGGATTTTAAGTATATAAAAAATGACTCTTAGTTCCTCCAAATTTATTCTCCTCTTCTTCTGTGGTAATAGTGTTCTTAACTATTAGCTAAACATGGCCTTCTGGAATAAATACTACATTTTACAACCTCTTTTTCCAGTGAAGGCTGGCCATGTAACTGTATTCTTTTCTTTTATATTTCTTTCCAGCAATTGGAACCTGGGTGAAGAGATGGGCCAACTGTAACGAAACAAGTAAGGCCAATAATCAATGAACGATAAGCAACAAAATAGAAATGCCTGGTTCAGATAATTATAAAGTAGTAACAATTAGATCACATTTTGTCTCCTTTAAGAAAAAAAAGAACCTGTGCATCACACAGAAGTGATATCCCAAACTTCTTCCTTACATTTCTAGGCAAAGGTCCAAATCTTAAAAAAAAACAAAACAAAACAAACCATGTCATTATAGCAAGATCACATTCTCTAGCATTTAGGCCTAGAAAAATTGTTAGACAGCAGTGCAGTCAAGAAAAGAGCAATCTAATATGAGATCCCATTATAACTGACTCTGTTAGCCGTATGGGTATTATGGGCAATAGTTTCCAACTCTGCATTGACTTTCACTTTTGCTCAGAACAAACTTCTGCAAGATCTTAAACAACAACTGAATTGGAAGGGAACTATTATAAATTCATAAAATAGTGCACAGTGAGGTAGGAGTGCTTTTTGATCATTGGGTGCCTCATGCTGTTTCAGCTTGTGAAAGAGCTATCTTTGTTTGCTAAATACATATTTCTGTTTAATTGCTCCATCAATCATGCTTAGTAGTTCTGGTGAAGAAAAGTACCTATTCTCTCAACCAAGTGAAACTTCTTTGGATCAAGGTGGAGCACAGGCACATTTATGTCAAGCAAGGCTCGGCAATAGTGTAATCAGTTTGATGAGATAGACATGTTGACTTATTTTCTTTCATATCACAGAAAGTTACTAAGAGTTATCTCTAAATGTCTGCTTTTCTCCTGGACCTTAAATGATTAAGCATATTGCTATGTCCTCCCATTGCGTTTTGCAGAAGACACCGCATTCTTCCATTGGACACAAAGATTCTCTACTGCAGTGTAACTCAAGCCAAACCAGCCACAGTTTTCTGGGGACCTCTGCTGCTACAGCATTTGAGGCCCACAGGAAAGGTCTCATGAATAATGCAGTTATAAACAGGTGACCCTATCAAGATCTCTTCACTTAATGCTATTCCCAAACACACTCTAAGGAAAGTAATTGGATACCTTCAGTAGCAATTGATCTGTACAGGAAGAAAGTATGATTAAAAGCTTTGCAAGGCATCGATTGCATGTGCATTAGCTTGCATTGGCTTGCACTTATTTTCTACTGAAAACCCACGTAAACTGTAGCAAAAGCCAGAATCGTAATGCTAAAGAGAAATATAAAATATTTTAAGGCCGCAAGTATGAAAATCCAGGGCCATTCTTCCACTGCAGAGTAGGTAAGAGGCAAAAGCAGCGTACCAGGAGGCCACCTTATAATTAAGGTAAGTGCTGTGAGGCAGTGTCAAGCGTTGATGTGCTACCAAAGGAACAGCTTATAAAGTAGGAATCTACTCTCATCCATTTTCTTACCACCAGTGACAAGAAATGTCAGCAGGCTCCAAGCACCTTCCTGGAACAGCCACCATTAATCTCCAATATGATCACATTACCTTTTTGTATTTTAGATGAGAAAAAAATGGTGGCCCTTTTTCCCAGCCCCAATCACAGACAACATGTTAAACCTACAATTTAGCAGTTTGGGGGGCATTCCACCTCAGCCAGAACTATCAATACAATAGGCTGAAGGTCATTGCTGTTGTTGGTGGGAGCGGGTGGACGGCCCCCATGGCCAAGTTATAGATGACAGATATAAGCCTCTTGACTTAGTTAAATCTTCTTTAACAAGAAGACTGAAATGTGGTACACTCTCCTAACTGTATGATGAATTATTATGATTGTAAACATTTACGGGCTTTTGTAAGACAGCATTACAATGATTTTTGTATGTTTTGTTTCATTTTATATTGTTTTAGCTCAGTGGCTATGATAAAATATCGACTATATCTGAGTACCTTCTTTCTGAGATTATAAAGTAGAGTTATTTATTTACGTCCTCTGGAGAGTCTATGTTGGGACACTTTATTTATATTATTACCCTTTTACGGCTATGTTCTCCATATCTTAGTTATTCCTGCTTATCTTTGTTGGCTTAATGCATGAAAATTAAATATGTTAATGTGGAAGAGAAAAAATGAAATTTCAAGCTGTTATTAGTGTGAGGTGAAAACACTGGGGAAGAGGGATTTACTTAAGGTTATTTAAAGTCAGGATCTTATGCTTCCATTTATGAAAGATTAACTGCTGTGGGAATTGTCATCTCACTGTAAACCACAAGAAAACTTGACAAAAGGTTTAAGAGAAATATTTTTAGACAGTGAGCAATAGGCAGCACAGAACTGTGAAAGCTGACAGAAGGGTTCCTGAGACAACTAAGTTCCAGGATCCCTGCCCTATATTAAAGCCTGCTTCAGACCTGCTTTAAATACAATCCAATACAAGCCTCAAATTTCTAAGCTAATTTGAAAGTAATCTGAACGTGTGCCATATTTTAAGGAATATAATAAAATGCATCACTCACTAATGTAAAATTCACAATTTTCAGCATCCAATCAAAACTGTCAGACAAGGAGAGAAGCAGGAAAATATGACTCTTCAGCAGAAATAAGAAACAGTTTCAGTTATGGTATAAATTATGAAATAAGCAGGCTATAGTATTAAATAGTTACTTTAAATAATATAACTATGGATGAGAATGTAAAAGAGCACATGAGTTAATAAGGGGAAAACCTGAAAATACAAAAGAAATTCAAATGGAAGTAAAATTCTAGAGATTAAAATAAAATCATCGGAAACGAAGAAAAAACTAGATGGGTTTCACTGCAGATTAGAAACTGCAGAAGAGATGTGTGAACTTGAATAGGTAGGAATAAGAACTATGCAAATTTAACAAAGAAAGAAAAAAAACCCCACACAAACAAAAACCAGAGCCTCAGTGACTCGTGTGTGGGCCAATGTCTACCAATTTTACATATGTGTAATCTTTCCAAAATTAAGATAAATATTTTTTAAGAAAAACAAAAAATAAGAAAATGTATCACAGTAATGCTGCACTATATAAGAAAGGTCAAAGGACATTCTCTGGCTGAAGGTAAATGGCATCAAGTTGAAATGTAGATTTAAGCCATGGAATAAAGAATGCTAGAGATTATAAATATGTGGATAAATATAAAATACATATTTTCTCATTTAAATATCTTTAAAAATTGACTATGTAATGCAAAGATAATAGCAATGTATATTGTTTTTAATGTGTTTATGTATTAAATAAAAAATTCATGACTATAATGAAAAGGAAAAGACTGAATAAATAGAAGCATATGAAATAAAGTTTTGATCATGAAGAGATGCAATATTTGAAGTTAGACAGTGGTAAGTTGAAGAAACACATTCTAAATTGTAGAATAACCATTAAAAATATAAAACACTTATCAGTGGAGACATAGGTTGCCTCTATATTATGTCTATTGTAAATAATGCTGCAATAAATATAGGGATGCAAATATCTTTTCAAATTAGTTTTTTGTTCATTTATTTGTTTTCTTCAGGCAAATACCAAGAAGTACAATTACTGGATAATAAGGTAGTTCTATTTTTGGAGGGGGGGTTAGCTCTATTTTTAATTTTTTGAGGAACCTCCATGCTGTTTTCCAACATGGCTGCATTTACATTCCCACCAAGAAGATATACAGTGGAATATTACTTGGCCATAAAAAGTGAAATCTTGTCATTCGTGAAAACATGGATAGACCTAGTGGGTATTATGCTGAGTGAAATAAACAGACACAAACAAGTAACATATGATTTCATTTATATGTGGAAACTAAAAAAACAAAGCAAACAAACAAAGCAAAACAAAACAGAAAGAGATTCATAAATACAGAGAACAAACTGGTGGTTGCCAGAGGGGAGAGGGATGGATGGATGAGCAAAATAGGTGATGGGGATCAAGAGATACAAACTTCTAGTTATAAAATAAATTAAGTCATAGGCATGTAAAGTGTAGCATAGGGAAATAGTTAAAAATACTGTAGTAATTTTATATGGTGACAGAGGGTAACCACATTTATCATGGTGAGCATTTCATGATGGATATAAAAGTTGAATCATTACATGATACACCTGGAATTAATATAATATTTATTTAACTATATTGCAATTAAAAATATATGTATCTCACACAGATATATCCACATAAATGCACTATTATATATGTATATGTATGTGTGTATGTGTATATCTATCTCACAGAGAAGGCTAATAAACTAATATAGAGGAGATAGTGGCATCTTAAAAATTAGTAAAATGGGGGCACCTGGGTGGCTCAGTCAATTGAGCATCTGACTCTTGGTTTTGGCTCAGGTCATGGTCTTGGGGTCCTGTGATCCAACCCCATGTCTCAGGCTCCATGCTCAGTAGAGAGTCTGATCCCCCCCTCTCTCCTCCACGCCCTGCTCGCACACTCTCTCGCTCTAAAGTAAATACATAAATCTTTAAAAAAAAGAACTAAAATAATTTTTTTAAAAGGAAGAAAACTTAAAAACAAAGAACAAAAAATAACAGATAAGACAAATAGAAAACAAAGAGTAAGATAGCAAGATGATAAATTTCAGTTCAACTGTATCAGTAATTATGTAAATTATAAATAGTCTCAACACTCTACTTAAATGACAAAGATGTCAAATAGGGTTTTAAAAAATACCAAACCTTCTTTAAATGGGAAGACACAAACAGATCAAAGGAAAAAGATGGGATAAAATATATTATGCAAACCCTGACCCAAAGAACACTGGACTGCCTGTATTAAAATAAAAAATAAGTTTATTTAAGAGGGATATTATCAGAGATAAAGTTGTATGTTTTCTAGTAATAAAGGAATCAAATTATCAAAAAGAAATATCAATCCTAAATGTGTATGCATACAATAGCAGAATTTCAAAATATGTAAAGCAAAATTAATGAAACTAAAAGGAAAAATAAGCAATCCACAAGTATACTCAGATTCTTACACTTCTCTTTTAGTAATTGATAGAACAAGTAGAGAGAATCAGAAATCATGTAGAAGGTGTGAACAACCAACCTGACTTTATTTACATTTTAAAACACTCTGCCAACAATAGCACAATATACATTCTTTTCAAGTAAAATGAATTATGCACTCAGACAGGATAAGCTGAGACATAAAACACATCTCAACAAATTTGAAAGGACTGAAATTGAAAAATTAGGTTCTCTGACCTGATCATAATTAAACTGAAAGCCAATAAATGAAAGGTATATAGAAAATCCTCTAAATTTTTTAAAAAGTTGAAAGTCATATCTAAATAACCCATAGGACAAAGAAGAAATCAGAAGGGAATGATGAGGTAAACTTATCTTTATTTGCAGACAAAAACACTGTGTACATAGAAAATCCCACAGACATTTTTAAATAAAAATTCTAAAAGCTATTAACAGAGAGAATTTAGAATGATAAAAGTCATTAAGCAAAATTAAAGAATGTTTATTATATGAATTAATTACTGAGATATTGATGTTAAAGAGCCAATAACTGTTATATACACAAGATCATAAAAATGTAAAGTATTTAAGAATAAATTTAACAAACTATGTGCAATATCTATACTCTGAATATTGTAAAACATTTCTGAAAATGGAAAAAATACTCTTTAATGTGTTGGAAAATTTAATATTGTTAATATGTCAATTTTTCCTCAATTTGTAGAGTCAACACAATCCCAATCAACATCACAGTAAAAAATCATCACATCAATTATCAAATTTATGTGGAAATGCAAAGATCATAGAAAAAGCAAAACAACTTTGAAAAAGAATACAAAATTTGATGAGTTACATCACCTGATTTGAAAAGCTACTATATCAAGACAGTACAGTATTAAGGTAAGAATAGTATACGTGTATCTTTGGAACAGAATAAAGTCCAGAAATAAATCTACAACTATCCGATCAATTGATTTTCAACGAACTTACCAGGGTTACAAAATGGAGAAAGAAAATGTTTTCAACAACTGTGCTAGAGCAATAGGATATCACATTCAAATAAAAATTAATTAATTAATTATTGACTATACTGCCCACCATTTAAACAAAAATTACCTTGAAATAGATCTTAGATCTACACATAAAGGCTAACACTGTTAAAATTCTATAGGAAAAGTTACAATATAACCATTCTAATATTTGATAAATGAAGAATTTCTTAAACAAACATAAAAAAACAAAACTATTGCAGAAAAAAATGTATTACGAGGGCTGCATAAAATTTAAAACCATTTACTCATTGAAATCATTTACTCGGGTGCCTGGGTGGCTCAGTGGGTTAAAGCCTCTGCTTTCGGCTCAGGTCATGATCTCAGGGTCCTGGGATCGAGCCCCGCATCGGGCTCTCTGCTCAGCAGGTAGCCTGCTTCCCCCTCTCTCTCTGCCTGCCTCTCTGCCTCCTTGTGATCTCTCTCCCTCTGTGAAATAAATAAATAAATAAATAAATAATCTTAAAAAAAAAAAAGAAATCATTTACTCATTGAAAACACTGCAAAGAAAATATAAGTCCATTATGGTCTGGGAAAAATATTTTAATACATACACCTGACAAGGAAATTTTATTCATAATATATAAAGAACTCTTACATATCAATATGAAGAAAATAAACAACCAGATTAAAAGATGGCAAAAAAATTGGATACACATCTTCACGAAAGGAAGAGGTAAGTGACACATAGAAGAGATACAAGTAACAAATAAGCCCAACATAGTTAGACATAGGAAAATGCAAATAAAAACCACAATGAGAGACCAGTGTGTACCCACTAGAATGGATAAAGTTTTAAAGAATGACAATGGCAGGTGCTGGTGCTCTGTCATATATTACAGGTGAGAAAGCAAAATGATGCAGGCACTTTGAGAAATAGTTTGACTACTTCTTAAAGCACAGATTTGTTACCCAGAAAAACACTCCTAGGTATGTATCAAAGAGAAGTGAATACAAATGTCCATATAAAATCTTTATTGGGTGTTCATAGCAAGTATCTTCATAATAATCTCAAACTAGAACAATCTAAATGTCCATTCATTGGTGAATGGATAAACTGTGATATATTCATACAAGTAATATTATTCAAAAAAAGAAAAAAAAATAGAAATGAACTACTGATAACCATACTGTAAATGAATCTCAAAATGATTGTGCCAAATGAAAAAAAGAAGATGTAAAATATTACATATTCTATGATTCCATTTAAAACAAATTCTAGAAAAGGCAAAACTACAGTGACAGAAAGCACATCAGTGGTTGTCTGGGCCTGGGTATGGGGTGAAGGGACCAAAGAGAAGCTTTTTTGGGTGTTGGAAATATTCAATTCAGTATTTTACAGTTGAGGTTACACAACAAACTATACATTTGGCAAAACTCATTAAACTGTACATATAAGATAGAGAATTAGATATAAATTATATATCAATAAATTTGATTTGGAAAATGTATAATTTGTTATGCTAAATTATATAGACCCACATGTATGTAAGAAAATTCTGGAAAACGAGACTTTAAGCATTAATTATGGTAATCTCCAGGTAGCCTATTTTCCTGGCAAAAAGTTAGATATAATGAATAAAACATTTTCTTAGAAAAAATGTATACATGGGTAAGAAAATGCTATCAACATTTAAGAATAATTATCATAAGAAATTAAAGGAAATAAATGATATCAATAAATAGAAGGCAAGAAGAGAATAAAAAGAAGAAAATAAAAAAAAATCAAAAGTAAAATAACCAGGAAAAAAGTAAGATGCCAGAAATAAGTAATCACAGTAAATAAAATAGATACACCCATTAGAATAGTTCTTCATACAGTACAGAAAGGGGGAGAAAGGATGACTTCACAATGGACAATATGACAAGCACTACCTCGGTCAGATAGTGGTCAAGGTCAACAGTCATTAATCATGATGATAGTGTATAGCCCTGATATGATGTGACTAAAAAGGTACTTTATCTCTGTGATTTTCCTCCAAAAATTCTATAACCGCATTCTAATCATGTGGAAGAGATCAGGCAAATTCCAAAAGAGTAGCATGCTGTAGAATCCCTGATTAGTACTCTTCAAAATTGTCAAGGTCATTCAAAACAAGGAAATCCTGAAAAACTGTCACAGTCAAGAGAAGCCTAAGGAGACAGGACAAGGAAATCTTGTGTGCTACCCTGTATGGAATTTTGGAACAGAAACAGAGCATTTGGTAAAAACTAAGGAAATCTGAATAAACTATGGATTTAGTTAATAATTATCTATTAATATTAATTCATTTTAATTGTAACAAATGTACCATATTAAATTAATGCATCAATATTCAGGGAAACTGGGGCACCTGGGTGGCTCAGTCAGTTGAGCATCTGCCTTTGGCTCAGGTCATGGCCCTGGGGTGCAGAGATTGAGCCTCTCATTGGGCTCCCTGCTCCATGTGGCTAGGATCCTGCTTCTCCCTCTTCCTCTGCCTGCTGCTCCTCTTGCTTGTGTTCTCTTTCTCTCTCTCTCATTCAAATAAATGAATAAACTCTTAAAAAATAATAAAATAATCAGGGAAACTGGATGTGGGATATATAGAAAATCTGTACTACCTTCCTTTCTCTGTAAATTTAACTTTTTATAATTTTTTAAAAAGATTTTTATTTATTTATTTGACAGAGTGAGAGAGATCACAAGTAGGCAGAGAGGCAGGCAGAGGGAAAAGGGGAAGCAGGCTCCCCGCTGAGCAGGGAGCCTGATGCGGGGCTCGATCCCAGGACCCTGAGATCATGACCTGAGCAGAAGGCAGAGACTTAACCCACTGAGCCACCCAGAGGCCCTATCTCTGTAAAATTTAAACTGTTTATAGAAAATTTTTAATTTAAAAGTGTAAATCTGTATATGTACTTACATATGTATATATGAGAAATTAATACGTTTTGTATTTAGCTCAAAAGGCAAAAATTAAATAACAAAACAAAAACAAATCTTTTTTTAAATAAATAATAAAAAATGACAAAAATACACACAAGAACAAAAATAACTCCATAAAATTTGTTCTTAAAATGCAGTTTTAAGACTATATAAATAAAAGAAACAAGTACTAGATATGTGTTCCTCAAGAGATATACACATAAGAGGAAATTATAGAGTAAGATTGAAAAAAGAGAAAAAGAAACATAAACAAATGTAATTAAAAGTGAGGTGAAGTAATATTAACGTCACACGATATAAAATATATAATAAAAAGCATTCAAAGAGGTGACTCAGTCAGTTAGGCTTCCACTCTTAGTTTCAGCTCAGGCGGGGATCTCAGGGTTAAGAGATCTGCATTAGGCTCCACATTCAGCAGGGAGGCTGCTTGAGATTCTCTCCCTCTGCCTCTCTGCCTCTCTGCCCCTCTGCCTGCTCACGCACACTCTCTCTCTCAATGAGTAAGTAAATAAAATCTTAAAAAAAAAAAAAAGCTGAAGAAGGACACTACCCAATGATTAAAGGAAAAAACATAACCTAATAAGATGGCATTAAAATTAGTGGTGAAAAAAGCAACAGAATTGTAATGAGCAGTTAAATATTCATAGAAAGAAATATTTTAACATATTCATAGAAAGAAATATTTTTAAATATTTCTTTGAGAAACATTATGCAAAGAAATATTAGTAAGATTTAGAAGGTATGAAGAACACTATCGTGTTTGCTTTAACCTGTACCCTGCAATTAAAGAATATACAATTTTTCCAGGAACACAGGAACATTTACAGAATTAAAATAGTCTATTTTAAAAATGAACAAGATCATTTTGGAGAAATTTCAGAGAGCCAATAAGTTGTTTTATTTTTTTTAAGGAGTTTTTTTTTAAAGGAGTTATTTTTTTTATATATAAAAGGTATGCTGATGAAAAACCTCAAAATCAAAAAGATACAAATTCTCCTGAAATTAATTCCAAATAATGTTCTTGTTAACATTGTTGCTATTGTTGGAACCAGGCAAGCTTGATGATCCTGAAATTCGCATGAAAGAGGAATTATCCAAACATAGCAAAGACAATCATGAATAATAAACAAACAAATAAACAAAAGGGACAATTACATTTCCAGATACAAAAAATATCAGTTTCCTTCCTTCCTTCCTCCCTCCCTCTTTCCCTCCTTCCCTCCCTTCCTCCCTTCCTCCCTTCCTTCTCTCCTTCCTTCCCTACTGTCTTCTTTCCTTTTAGCTTCCCTCAATTCCTCCTGCTCTCCCCATTTCTCCTTCGATTCTTCCTTCCTTTCTGCCCTTTCTACTTATTTATGTATTGCAATCCAATAATGGAAAAGAGCAACTTCAGCCAAGGTATTGGAATACAATGTTCTTACTAATGACTTCTCACACATCCCACAGACTTACATTATAATTTCAGAACACTTTCTCTTCAGAAGTAGTCAATATTCTTTGGCTGAGCCATCAAATATATTCAAATGAAAGAGTGCCTTTGAACTAATGCTTTTGAATCACAAGATGGGTCCCAAGTTGGACTCTAGTAGGATTAATGATTTCATGAAATAGTACAAATCAGAGGATTATTGTAGATTATTAATTTAGATATTTTAATAAATCATAGGATATCTCACTTTATTATAGCACATACTAGTCTTACTCTTTTTTAAAAAAATATTTATTTCAGAGACAGACCACAAGCAGGAGTTGCAGGGAGAGGAGGAGAGAATTTCAAGCAGATACTGTGCTGAGCGTGGAGCCCTGTTCGGGGTTGGATTTCACAACGCTGAGAACACGGCCTGCACCAAAACCAAAAGTCAGCAGTTTAACAGACTGTGCCAACCAGATGCCCCATTAGTCTTACTCTTAATTCTGATTATGGCTTTCTTTTGTTAAGTCTACAGTGTAAATGATAGATATGCTAGTGGCAACTAATTCTTGGGGGAGCCTTTTATAAGCCGAATTAGTTACATGCAGATTTTAAGAAAAAAGTGGGGGGTTTTTTTTGCTATGTTTTTTAAGATTTTATTTATTTATTTGACACAGAGAGAGAGATCACAAATAGGCAGAGAGGCAGGCAGAGAGAGAGGAGGAAGCAGGCTCCCCACTGAGCAGGGAGCCTGATGTGGGGCTCGATCCCAGGACCCTGAGATCATGACCTGAGCCAAAGGCAGAGGCTTTAACCCACTGAGCCACCCAGGCGCCCCGATAAAAGCATTTTAAAAAAATCCATACTGAATGCTTTAGTCCTGAGAGTAATGAAGTCTTCGTAAAAGTAATTTTACATATTCTACTCCTGCCCTCAATGGTAATGAATAGCTAATAATAGTGGTTATTGTTTATTGAATGCTTACTGTAACCCAAGCATCTGTTTAGCATTTTATTTATATTACCTCCTTACAAAAAAAAACCATTGGATGGGTATTGTCATTGTCCCCATTTTATAGATGACTTAGGGTAGAGATAAGAATCAAGTCTATGTAATCAGACTCTATTACACTTTAGTACTTCTGAGTAAAAACATAGGAAGTGTCCATCTAGTTGGTGTCTTAAAACAGAAAAAACAAAGTCTATTTGTATAGATCCTTATTTGTACCCCATCTTGTTCTAGAATGGAGTGAAGATAACATTCAAAAGTACTCCTGTGGTAGGTTGTATTTATGGTCCCAATTCTTTGCTCTTCCCTCTATCCATGCCCTTTGCTTTGTGATATTATAGTTTATCTCACTATAGAGTGAGATAAGTCCATTTCTCCACCCTTGAATCTGAACTTGGCCATGTAACTTGCTTTTCTTCATACTAGGTCTGAGCCTAAGCTGCAAGAGATTCGCATATTTCCATTTGCTGTCTTCTTTGTGAAAATATGTATAGATAGCTAGGTGCTGGATGATGACAGATCTGTCCCATAGAACTGAACAGCCCCAAGTGCCCCAGCTGAGGCCCGTCCAGATCAGTCTAGACTAGTAACATTCAGCCAACCTCCAGATATGTGAATAAGCAGACATGTGAGTAACTCAGAGAGCAGAGCCACCTATCCAACCCTCAGTAGACTCCTGACTGCGGCAGTGAATACTGATTGTTGCATGCCAGTAAGATTTTTGACTGTGTGTTATGCATTTTTATGATGACCATAAATAACTGACAGAATATAGACGAATTTTATTAAGCAAGATTTTAAGAGCTTACTCCATTCCAGACACTCTTCTAGGTACCAGGGCTATAGTAGTAATCAAGAGAGTTGGGGTCCCTGCTGTACTATGGAAAGTCATAGACCCAAAAAATGTATGTGTACAAGATACTTTCAGATAGTGAAAACTGCATGAAGAAAATCAGGCTGGATGGTATAATTGGGACTGACTGAGAAATTGAAGATGTGAGGCATGAAGTGTGGGGTTAGGGAAAGGGGACATTTCAGCATGGCATCACTTTTGACTTGGGAAAGTTACCTTTGGGCAGGTACTTGGAGTACCAGGAATGAGCCATGCTAGGATCTGAAGGGTGAAGGAAGATCTAGGCTGGTGTTATGGGTTGAATTGTACCCTGCAAAAAGATGTGTTCAAATCCCAGTATCTGTGAATGTCAAAGAAGGTTTTATTAGAAATAGGATCTTTGTAGATACAATTAAGTTGAGATGAGGATGTGATGGATTAGAAATGGCTTATGAGAGGAAGTGCCTTTATAAGAAGAAGGAAATTTGGACACCACACAGAGACACAGACACACATGCAGGGAGAATGCCACATGAAGACAGACTTGATGACACATTTAGAAGCCAAGGAACACCAGAAGTGGTGGTTGTCAGCAACCACCAGAAGCCAAGAGAAAGACATGGAACAACATCTCCCTCAAGAACCTCCAGAAGAAGCAACCCTGCTATGGCTTCTGGCCTCCCGAACTGTGGGAGAATACATTTCAGTTGTTTTAAGGTGACCGGTTTGCGGTACTTTGTTACAGCAGCCCTAGGGAAAGAATAGCGCTCAGAACAGACTTCGTGGATTTTGAGGCCTGAAGGAAGACTCATGAGCTTGAATATGGAGAGTGAATGGGAGAGTGCACAAGATGAAGGGGAGGACACAGGCAAAGGCCACATCATTTAGGGGAATAAGCTATTGTTTGGTTTTAAAAATAAGAAAAGAAGGAAATGAAGCTAAAAGAAAATAAGGGAAGGAAAGATATAAAGAAATCAGGAATAAATTTAAGTAGGCAAGTATCCATGTCACGGGTTCCCCTGTGCTTGGTAGAATTAGCCTATGAGTTTTTTTTTTTTTTTAAAGATTTTATGTATGCATGTATTTATTTATGAGAGAGAGAGAGAGAGAGAGAGAGAGAGAGTGAGTGGGGGAAGGGGCAGAGAGATAGGGAGAGGGAATCTCAAGCAGACCTACGCTGAGCATGGAACACGACTTGGGGCTTGATCTCAGGACCCCAAGATCACAAACTGAGCTGAAATCAAGAGTCAGGTGACTAACTGACTAAACCACCCACGCACCCCTAGACTATGAATTTTTTATCACCCTGTGCAGGGAGAAGCTCATGAATCAAAGTCCTTGTAAGTTGACAGCTAACTAGTTACCTCATCACTGACAAAATCAAGTCTAAGCTGCATTGCACGTCACACAGATCCCTCTATGACTTACTTTTGCTTCTCTCTTCAATTTCATTTTCATTCACTCCCTGCCTCACATATAAGTCATGCAACAGATTTTAATTCTTAATGTTCTATTATATTTCTCACTTCCATGTCTGCACATGCTGTTTGATGGAATATATCACCACCATCTGCCCCACATTCACTTGTTGTCTTCTCCTTCTCCTCCTCCTCCTCC
>LNAC01000498.1:589729-603046 GCA_002007465.1 Ailurus styani | reverse complement strand
TCCTCCTCCTCCTTCTTCTTCTTCTTCTTCTTCTTCTTCTTCTTCTTCTTCTCATTTCATTCATTCATTTAAAATTGAGCTCCTTCTCTTTACCAGGCATCCTTCAGCATGAAGATAGAGTAATAAACAAAGTAGATATATTCCCCTTTACACAGAACTTTGGTTTAGCAGCCTAGGCTGAAAAATAATTAGATAATTACAATTGTGTCAAGCATGATGAAAGGTAAGTTCAAAGCATAAGGTGGGGAGAATGTGACCCAGTCTTGGGAGTTGAAGAATGGCTTCAGACTGAGATATAACTGATGAAAAGCGTTTGGCAGAGAATGGCGATGGCCTTATAATCAGAGAAAACTGCATGCTCAAAAACCCCTGAAATGAAAAGAAGTATTTCTTGCTAGCAATCTAAAGGAAACTACTCTTTTCTCCCTGTCTGCCCCTCTCTCTGTCTCCCCCCCCCTTTTTGTTCACTCTCTCATTCTCTTCCCCCCTTCTTCAGTTGTTGATTTTTGTCTCCACTCAGAAGAGGTAGTATAGCATCATTTGTTATTTGCGTATAACGTTATTTATTAAGATAAGCTCCAGTACCCTTACCTGTTCAATAGGAGTACTGAATGTGTCTAAACCCTGGTTTGTAATGAGAATTTAATGTGATTGTGTGCCCATGCCTGGGATGTCATGAATACTCAAAAACTTTAGCTACATATCACTCTACTTGTGTGTTTGTCATTGAGCCTTAACCATGCATTTTATAGGTCAAACCCAGTGTTATTTTTACAGATATGGTCTTATGTAATCTCACAGACTCATACAAGGCAGGTGTGACTGTTCTGAAGATGAGAGAACTAGAATCTAGAATGTTCAACACATTGACAAGCTTCACGGGACTCAAAAGCCCAGGCTTTTAGATACCACATAAGCTTCATCCTTTCTTAGGGTTATTCCATCTTCTTTTTTTTTTTTTTTAAAGATTTTATTTATTTATTTGACACAGAGAGAGAGATTACAAGTAGGCAGAGAGGCAGGGAGAGGAGGAAGCAGGCTCCCTGCTGAGCAGAGAGCCCGACGCGGGCCTCGATCCCAGGACCCTGGGGTCATGACCCGAGCCGAAAGCAGAGGCTTTAGCCCACTGAGCCACCCAGGCGCCCTCCATCTTCTTTTTAAAAGGGATAGATGTTCTTTAATACTGACACAAACAGGGACACCTGGGTGGCTCAGTTGGTTAAGCAGCTGCCTTCGGCTCAGGTCACGATCCCAGGGTTCTGGGATCAAGTCCCACATCAGGCTCCTTGCTCGGCTGGGAGCCTGCTTCTCCCTCGCCTCTGCCTGTCACTCTGCCTGCTTGTGCTCTCTCTCTCTTTCTGACAATAAATAAAATCTTTAAAAAAAAAATACTGACACAAACAGGGGTGCCTGGGTGGCTCAGTGGGTTAAAGCCTCTGCCCTCAGCTCAGCTCATGATCTCATGGTCCTGGGATCAAGCCCTGCATCAGGCTCCCTGCTTCCTCCTCTCTCTGCCTGCCTGTCTGCCTACTTGTGATCTCTCTCTGTCAAATAAATAAATACAATCTTTAAAAAAAAATACTGACACAAACATATTTGTTTAGTTTTGTTTATATAAAGGAATTTTGAACTTAAATGTAGGAAAGAAACAAGATTCCATTACCCTACGGCTCATTACTAGTGATACCACAAAGTTAAATCACTAGGGAAAATGAAAGAAAGCAAACTGATTGATAGAAGAATGTTAAAAGAAATAAATCAGTCAAAATGCAGGAATTATGTTTTTAATTCCCGAGAACAACAATGTCCTTGCCAACCCAGTTTGGAGATATGGATCATTTTCCAAGTATGTATATGGAAGACTTCCAAAAACCTGTAGGGTAGATCATTAAAAGCTACAATTAGCCAGTGACCATCATTTAAGCCTTCTGTCACCATCCTCTTCCTTCTCCAGGTCCCATGAGGCTGATGCTTGTGATAATATCCCTTAATGTGGGTTAATGGTCTAAGAGGTCAGGAAAACAATTTGCATCAATTGGGTACCAGTTTACAGTTCACTGATGGCTTGGCTCAGATACATATATTTTGGGGGTGTCCATAATCAGAAGTACATCCACGTGGTTGAATCTTCAGACAGTATCTGCTTTCTTTCAACAATGGTATTGAAGGAAAGAAAGTAATAAATTCTCTGACAAGCATCTGGAGTTCAAGCTATCTGTACTTATTAAGTCCAGATCTTTTGTGCATCATTTGATTTGGGGTGAATTTTGTGTTTTTATCATACTGCAGTCTATCTCCAGACAAGAGTCTGTCAGTGCTGGCCATGGTTGGTACAAGTCCATGACGAGTTTTCACCTGTCCTCAACGTCGGATTTCTCTATGCTGGGGGTCAGTGCGCCCAGCCAACAGCCTCATTGCAAGCAGCCATCTCCTTGGCTCAGAGGGCTCTGCAGTCTCCATAGTCCTCACAGATCTAACAATTAACCCATTCATTCCCTGGCCTCTTTTTGGGGGGACACTTTTGCTGGCACCCACACAAAAAATTATCATAAAATATGGTAAATGTTGTGATAAGGGGAAGTTTAGGAGATAATGGAAGCTTGGAGAAGTAGAATTTAAGTAGAATAAGAAGTAGAACCCATACTTGTTCATTAGTCAGAGTTTAATGAATGTGATATCTAAGATCTGCAGGATGATAGATGTGGGGTAAGCACAGGTGTTTGTTGTATCTTCCACCAAAGGAAGGCACAAGAGCAGAGCCTTGTTACTAGAAATAACAATGCATACATCTGTGTGTTTGACCATCATCCTGAAGGCCACCCATTAAAAAGGGAGCACGGAGAATTGATTCAAGTTGGTAATGCTGAAGGGTGACAGAGCAGGCATGGTGACCATTTCTGTAACTCAGATAAAAGTTCATGCCATTCAAGCTAGGATAGTGGGAGTAGTGATGGAAATAAACAACTTTGAGATACTTTGGTGTAAATTCCTTTCACCCCTAAAAAGAGATAAAGTAGAAATAAGAAAGAGGGAAGAAAGAAAAAAGAAGGAAAGAAAAATAAAGAAAGAAGGAAAGATATCTCAGGATAAAAGGAAAACATTTGCTCTATTCTTCTTTGCTTTCTCCTTTGCTTAGATAAAACAGAAAGTAAGTGTCTACTTCTCTAGAGACCACCAAATCTCCAACATTTGCCATTGACCTCTTCCTTCGTCAACATGTACTAGGATTTCTTTGACCATTTGTGGACAAAAGCCATTCAAAGCCAACCCTGAAGCAAAGACACAAAATTATGAAATAGTGCTTTGGTTATTAATGTTTTTTATTTTGTATTAAGATTTTATTTATTTATTTATTTGAGAACACAACAGAGAGAGAGAGAGAGCACAAACAGGGGCAGGGGCAGAGGGAGAGGGAGAAACAGACTTCCCACTGAGCAAGGCCCAACATTGGACTTGACGCAGGGCTCAACCCATGGGTTCAACCCCAGGACCTGTGATCATGACCTGAACCAGAGTCAGATGTTTAATCAACTAGCCACCCAGATGCCCCTGGTTATTAATGTTTTTGCATTTTATCGTCAAGGATAAAGATTATCATCAGATACCTCCCCACATATCCTTTACTTGCCATTACTTTTTCTTTTCTCCTCTCCTTCAAGAGTGTAGACCAACAAAAGTAGGAAAATTGAGAGGAGAAATTAGGGGCAATGTTCAAGTTTGATATCTGTTTAGAACTCTATTAAGGATTATTCAAAGCCTTACCACACTCAGGAGTAATTTACTTTTAAGATGAGTTCAGGCCCTAGAAGACAGCCAAGGCCCTGGAATTAAACAGACCTTCCTGAAAAGCTATATGTACATCTCTTCTAAAGAGCATGTGTGCCCCATGGATACTATCACTTACCTTCTTCACTCAATGCCATTTAAACAGTGATTTTATTCTACAGGCATCTACCTTTTCTCTCCTTGATTTCCTGCCTAGACAGTGAGCCTACCTGGTACCTCTAACCACCGTATCTTAAATTTCCTCCAACCTATTTTTTTTTTTTGTAATGGAAGAAGTAAAAATATCTTGTTCACAAATTTAAAAAAAATTTGCTTGAGATTTACTAAAAAATAAATTATGCCTCATAAAATGTTAATTACATTTAAATTTCCAAAAATTTAAATATCCCAACTTCTATACCTATTTATGCTGTCCCTCTTTTGTTTCAAGTTTTTATATATTTCTGAGAGCTTTTTCTTTTGCTTT
The DNA here is from genome assembly GCA_002007465.1 of Ailurus styani. Lineage (NCBI taxonomy): Eukaryota > Metazoa > Chordata > Mammalia > Carnivora > Ailuridae > Ailurus > Ailurus styani. Next base: position 598,794 of record LNAC01000498.1, on the reverse strand, counting down.
GTTGTAAATCAAGAGACTGTAACACAAGGTTCTATGATTTGAGGAAGGCTTTTCTATATCAGGTATAGTCTCCTTAAAAATAAGTTAAATGAATATTTGTGACAAAATCACAAGTCAAGAAGGAGAAGTTTGCATAAAACAATTACAAACTGCTAAAAATGTATCTGAACATTAAAAAATATGTATCTCAGGAAAAGAAAATAAACCTAAATTAAACCTGTCATATTTACCAGCTGAAATGATTTCTTTGCATATCACTCTTACAAATACTCAGAAGTGGTTCCCTTCTGCTCATCTAGAGATGGGTCTGAAATCTGAACATCAACAAAACACACTTTTTCCTTTGCTTCTCATGTAAAGAAAATCATAACAAGATCCATATGAGGAAAACTACAAAACAGATGAATAAAATCAAAGAACTAAATCAATGGAAAGAAACTCTCTGTTCATGGAAAGGAAGACTCAATATTGTCAAAATATTGATTTTTGGATCCAACTTGATCCATAGATTCATTGCAATCCCATCAAAATTGTATCTAGTTATTCTATGGATATTTACAAACTGATTCTAAAGTTTATGTGGAAAAAGGCCCAAGGCCCAGAATATCCAACACAATATTGAAGAACAAAGTTGGAGGACTGACATTACCTGACTTCAAAATTTACTATACAGCTATAGTAATCAAAATAGTGTGGTATTGGTGAAGCTAATATAATAATGGTAGATATATGTTTTATATATTTGTCCAAACTCAGAGAATGTACAACACCAAGAGTGAACTCTAATGTAAACTACCGATTTCTGGTGGTTGTAATGTAACAATGTTGGTTCATTCCTGGGTTAAAAAAAAATGTACCATTTCTGGTGAGTGATGGTGATAATGGGGGAGATTATGCATGTGTGGGGACTGGCAATATATGAGAAATCTCTGTATTTCCCTCTCTATCTTGCTGTAAATCTAAAAGGAAGGGAGGGAGGGAGAGAGAGAAGGAGAGAGAGAGAGAGAAAGAGAGAGAGAGAAAGAAAGAAAGAAAGAAAGAAAGAAAGAAAGAAAGAAAGAAAGAAAGAAAGAAAGAAAGAAAAAATAATGCAAAAGGTTTGCAGATGACTTCCAAAAATATTTGACACTATAAACACTAGGTGGCAGTAGATGTAGCACTTATCAAAAATGAATGAGGGAGGAGGAAAGCGACTTTGAACTTCACGTATGCAAATTAATATTCGCTGTATGCAGTGTGCTAGAATTTGTATTGGGGTACCTCTGAAGGAAAGTCATAATCCAGTACTATAAAGATAACTTCATATTTGAGACTATGGATTCTATTCAATTAAATCTCATTTTATTCTTTTTCTTAATTTGTATCAAAATACATTAATTAGTTATTTTGGCAGCACCTTCCAGAAGTGGGAGTCATAGAAAAAATATGAATACATGTTGTTCACAAATAATTTTTCTGGAGATTATACATTTCAATAAAAGGATTTTCAATTTTGCACATATTCATGTAAAAGAAATCTAAAAGGTTAGAGAAGAAAGGACCTTAAAAGTTATTCAGTAAAAACCTTTTCATTTATGCAGGAGGAAACTAAAACACACAGAGATTAGGAGACATGCCCATGAAAAGACACGGGAGTAATTGGTAAATTAGGAAATGACTTCTATCCTCTTTCTACTATACTATGAAGTGGTTTAACTTGTCTACATGCTTGATTTCAGTCAACAGGTTTAATTGTGAATAAATGAACTACTGAGAGGTTTACTTACCTATGTTTATACTGTTCATCTATATTTACCAAATATAATTTTTAATTCATAATTGTAATATAGCCTGGTCAGTATTTTCCAGATGCTTATATTATGAGACGAAGAACAGCCACTTGCTATGGAGGCAATATAGCTCGTTGCTTAAGCAGGTGGGCTCAGAGCTTGATAACTTAGGCTGACACCTTGGGTCTGCCACATATTAACTCCGCAAATTGTTTAATCTCTCACATGTTAGTTTTTTCACCTGCAAAAAAAGGGGATGGAAATAACACCTACCTCAAAGCATTGTTGTATGGATTATCTGGGTTAAACAAAGTTTTAAAAATAATATCTGGTACACATTAAAATTTCAACAAGTGTTATCATTAATCTCACCAGCAAGAACCAAAATAATTTCAAGAGTTAAAACTAATTACTTTTCTGAAATTTTTATAAAAATACACTGGCCATTAAAAAAAATAGTCTTTTTTAAAAAAAATATTTAATTTATTTGACAGAGAGAGAGAGATCACAAATAGGCAGAGAGAGGAGGAAGTGGGGCTTGATCCCAGGACCCTGAGATCATGACCTGAGCCGAAGGCAGAGGCTTTAACCCACTGAGCCATCCAGGCACCCAAAAAATACAGTCTTATTTACTATTCAACCTGTCTTTACTACAGTTCATATAATAAAGCATTCTAAGAATACCAATTTTGGGGGGATAATTAACAAATTTAGACATTGCTACAAAAGACCTCAAATTTATAATTTATCATATCTTATTCATCACTCTAAAATATGTTCTGTTTTAAGAAACCTAATTTCTTTTTTCCTTTTTCTTTTTAATTTTTGGTATGTGGAGGTGTCTTTCCTCAAAGCTACAAAAATTTGAGTCTATTTATTGAAGTGATTAAAACACAAGATTAAAAAAAATTAAATGTCAAAACCCCCCCACAATAGTGGTAATCAGATCATTTGAAAATCTGGGATTTCAAAGATAAACCTTAACTGATTATTATTTACATAATAAAATGTTTCAGTTTGAGAATCTTTTTAAAAAATAAGTTAGTACTTAGAATATGGGGATCTATAAGTTCCAAATAAGGTCTTAAAAATACAGACAAGACCCTTTGAACACTGAAAACTTGCAGACCTCCCCAAGCCTTCCCACTCTTTTAGCTCTCCAAACTTTTGATCCATAGACTGAGAATATTTATTCCATTGTTATTCCATTTATTCCATTCCATTCCATTCCATTGTTTTTTTAAAAACAAAACAAAATTCAATTGAATACTTTTAAAGATGAAATTGGCCTCATTAAACAATTCATGAATCGGACAGCACCCCATCTAGCAAACAGAAAGGAGCTAAACCAAATGGGAGAACTTTATAGGCAGAAGGGGAAAGGACAAGGAAAGAGATGATTATTTCATCTTTGTTTGGGTCTATCTGATGGCTTATCTCACTAGTGCAGACCAGGATAGTCCAGATTGACTAGTTTAAGATTATATTTCTGGGTGAGGTTGAAACTGCAATTAAGTTAGATATTAAGTCTTCATTTGCTGACCTGGGACTTAGCACGGGTGACTCCATTTTAGATCTATTGTCTTTAGTTTAGTTTTGTTTTTTTTAAGTTTCTTCTTTCTCAAATGTTCCATCCCCATATTTTCTTTAACATCAAAATTCAGTTATTATCACAACCTATACAGTCAAATTAGTCAACACTCTACTTTTGACAGCAGTCAAAATAACAACAAAAAGGATGCCTGTATTTCCAAACTACATTTTATGTCACATAATAGAAGTTACAATTCAGTAAATATAGTGAAATTAATACATTTAAATAGCTGTTATCCCATTTAAAGTAGCAGCTTAGGACATTATGTCTTGATTTCACTACCACTAATGCTGAAATATTTTTTTTAAGATTTTATTTATTTATTTGACAGAGAGAGATCACAAGTAGGGGGAGAGGCAGGCAGAGAGAGAGGAGGAAGCAGGCTCCCCACTGAGCAGGGAGCCTGATGCCAGGCTCAATCCCAGGACCCTGAGATCATGACCTGGGCCTAAGGCAGAGGCTTTAACCCACTGAGCCACCCAGGCACCCAATGCTGAAATATTTTTAAATTTCTCTCTTGGAAGTATCTTCAGGATCTTTTGCACATATCTTAAATGGAAGAAAATTTCTGATTCTTGAAGGTGAACTTAATAAATATAATATGTTAGGTAAATAAAATGCTTATCCAAAGCTAAAGATGATCACAGCTCCCTATGAATTATTATAATGGCAAAGCAATTATTACATTAATATCTTACTGTTTCAGATAATAATGGCATATTTATTTATATAGGCAAATTAAAGTCTGGAATGAGAGTAGTCTAAAAAGGTTGCACATGAAGTTTGGGATTACAGTGATCATGAATTTTCTATTTTGCATATATACATATGTTCTTTCCTCTTCTGAGAATTGCATTCATATACAGTGAATTTTCATTTCTGATACCATATTTCTTATATGTAGAAGTTTCATTCTGTTGTTTTTATATGTTATATTTCTCTCCTCATAATGTTCAGATTTTTCTCTATGATCTTGAGCATACAGAGCACACTTAAAATATGGAACCTAATGTCCTCAACTATTAATTCTATCATCTTTGCCATTTCTGGATATGTTTCTGTTGATTGGCTTTTCTGCTGGCTATTCTTCTTTGCATGCCTGGTAAGTTTTTAAATTGGATGCTAGTCAGTGTTAATTTTACATCATTAAGTCCCTTATAGAAAGTATTGGACTTTATTCTGTTAGAATATAAGCAAGTTGAAATCAACTGGGTCCTTTTAAGTCTGCTTTTAAATTCAAAGCCACTTTAATCCAAAACAAATATAGCCCAATTACTAAGACAATGTCCTTCTAAGGACTCTCCAATATCTCATGTGTGATGAGGTTTTTCCACTTTGGCTGGGAGAAACAAAATTATTTCTAGCCTATGTGAGGTCTAGGGACTCTGTAACCTACAGTTTTCCATTAGTTCTTTTCCTGGCCTTAGGTACTTTGGTTCTCACACTACCACATGTCAGTATCCACCAAAAACTTGAGAGCACTCTTCTGTAGATCTCTGTGTAGGTTTCTTCTCTATGGTCCTCTGCCCTACAAATTTGAGCTACTTCAGCCTCTCAAACTCCAGATTCCATCTTCTTGATTCAGGGAGATTGTGGGGCTCTTTTTGTATTTCCCCCTTCTTGTGCTACAGTCTGGAAACTAGTTTCCTGTAGTAAGTTGGGACCATCATAGGACTCCCCTTGTTTACATCCATTCTGTCAGTGATCACCGTCTCGTGTATCATGATGCCCAATGTCTAAAAACAAATGTTTCATATATTGGGAAACCTAGTCTAGTTTAAGTCTGCTGCAAGAAGAGAACTTTGAGAACAGTTTTGATGAAAAGGCATTCTATAGAAAGCATCTGATCAGCAAAGGCATTGTTTTGGTAAAGGACTTTGGTGGGCTGTTTGACTTGGTGGGAATTCTTCATGAATAACTAACCAGTCAATACAGAGCATCTACTACAGGCAGGAAAAAACACGTGTATTTTTCTTCACGTGAGTTTACGGGCACAAAAGCTCACACCATGTCAATAATTTAGAAGAGCAAATACTCTAACGCTGATACATTTAGGAAACTACATTTCTCTCATTTTATTCTGCATAATTTGTCCATCTTTCTTACTATTCCAACCTATGACTGATAATCTTCTTTGTGTATTGCACTGTTTTCATTGTAGTTCTCTCTTTTTAATCCTACTTTGAAATCTGACTTTTGAAACCTGCTTTTTAGCTATGTATACACAAAAAAAGTGTAAATTTATTCTTTCATTTTCACAATAGCATAATTGTTTTTACTCGAGTTAGAATATTGCCAGGTAGCAGATATTAGAAGATAAATATAGAATTATAATCCTATTTAATGAGAAAAAACAAACTCTTCTGGTACTGTACTGTGTAATTTACTGTCTTCGTATTACTGTCTATTTCTTTCTTCTCCAGAAACTTTATAGAAATTTTAACAATTGGAGAGGTAATTGTGGACAACATAGAAGTGTGGATCTCCATGGTATCATGAAGTAAAATAAAATTGTATTCCTATTCTGGCTTTGAAATATTGAAATGGTTAATTTCAACACATAAACATCTCTACTTTTCATGCCCAAATTATAGAACATCATTCGTGAATGGCCTTAGGAATTTACTGGTGGTTGGTTGGTTCAACCAGATCTCTTTTCTGCCTCCCAAAATGCAAGCCTCCCCTTTAACCTTCTCAATAATACAGGTGACACCATCACTTAATGTTTGATGAACTCTCAGGTATGTTTAGTATAATACTTAATGAGAGTTTCATTTCAAAAATCTCAGAGCTGCCAAAAAGGCAATAAAAATACAGACAGCATAGACTAAAAGCAACAGATTACAAAATGTTTGGGAGATTTAAAATGACACATAAAATAGATACGGGATAAATAGTTGAAAGGTAAAAGAGAATTGGGAAGATAATGTAATATACACCATGCTTTGCCAATGAGTTCATAGGCAAATCCCTCCGAGGGGGATCCCTTCAGACAGAGTGAGGAGGTATTGTTTTGGATGACCCGTAACAAGAATGTAGGTATATCAAGTGTAATATGTACTTGTGACTGTACTCTTAGAGTAGAATCTGTATTACTAACACTAGACATCGAAAACAAGATAATGTGAAAACGAAATTCATTTTTATTTATAGGTGTAACGATTCACGCACTGATAACAAAGAAGCAGCAATGCGATAGCTTCATGGTAGCCTAGACTATCTGCTAATGAGTGCATCATTATAAAATTTTTATGGCATACAGTATTGCAATTATAGTCATAATAAAGCGTTGCAAATATTAACATTCAATATTGTTAGGCTATGTGGTTCATCTGGGAGTTTTTTCAAATTGTTACAAATCTCAAAAGTATTTTCTAATATATATATTGAAAAAAATTGTACGTAAGTACACTTATGCAGTTCAAACCTATGTTGGTCAAAGATCAACTGTATATATGTACTCATTGACAAAGCATGGTGTATGGTATTCATTATTTTCTCAGTGGCAGAGGGAAAGGGACACCAAATTTCTTTCCTACCACACGGATGGGAAGTACTTTTTTGTCCACTGTTAAAAACTGCTACACTTCATTAAACAAATGGATCACCCAGTCCAATATTCCATCACTATCCTAAGTGATGTTTTCTGGGTAGTGGTATATGACAATCACCGAATGTGACCCTAACATTTTATAGTAATTCATTCCATATGATACCATTATGTATCAATTCATCTTGAATTTATTTTTATCTTCATTTTGCAACCTCTCTAGGAATAACAAATCCAATAGACTCGCTATATTTTATAATATGGTACTTTGGTTTGTTCTTGATTTGCTTCTCTAAAGCTTTGAGTATTTTGGAATTTGTTGATCAAATCTGTGTTAATTAAGTTAATAAATTTCATCATTTGGGAGGCATCAACCATTTTTTCAGTTGTCTCACTCAGCTAAAGTGTTTGAGTTCTAATTTATCCTCTTAAGGAAAAAAATGACATGATTGAAATCCTGCAGCTTTGAATTATTTTGAAGATTATATGGATTATTCCCTGATAGATATGAGATCAGATGCCAGAGCGCTTTAGGACAGAGGGTTGATTGAACTCATTTTACTTCTCTGTGACTATGCATTGTACAATTTAGTTGAGGGGGGACTTGAACATAGCCAGAAAAAGAAAGAAAAGAAAGAGAAAGAAAGAAAGAGAGAGAGGGAGGGAGAGAGAAAGAAAAGAAAGAAAGAAAGAAAAAGAAAGAAAAAGAAAGAAGAAAGAAAGAAAGAAAGAAAGAAAGAAAGAAAGAAAGAAAGAAAGAAAGAAAGAAAGAAAGAAAAAGAAAGCAGCACTAAGTCTAATAAAAAAGGCTGTCACTCCTGGTACAGTTGAACTCTTCGTTCTACATCTGCGACCAATCAAGGAAGAGAAGATGACTTGGCTATGATGCGGCACTGAGAATTATCTCCAAGTGACCAAGTTCACCCTTCTGTGGAAAGCCTATAAAAAAGGGATCTCCCGGGTGCCTGGATGGCTCAGTGGGTTAAAGCCTCTGCTTTCGGCTCAGGTCATGATCTCAGGGTCCTGGGATCAAGGCCCGCATCGGGCTCCCTGCTCAGCGGGGAGCCTGCTTCCCTCTCTCTCTCTCTCTCTGCCTGCCTCTCTGCCTCCTTGTGATCTCTCTCCCTCTGTGAAATAAATAAATAAAATCTTTAAAAAAAAAAAAAAGGGATCTCCCTTTCTGCAACGGCATGTCTTGCAAGTCATGAATGTAAGGCCCACGCCCCAGGGCAAACCTCAGAAGCTCAGTAAGCAGCAGGGACAGGTAAACCCTGGGACTTGTATTTACCACTTAGTATCATTGCCACAGTAGAAGGTGTGGCAGCAAATAAACTATAGATGCAAATGCACCTCCTTATGTTTATACTATACTGTAGACTATACAATGTGATTTGCCCTCTTTCAAGGCCTGAATCCAGAAATCCGCCCTACCCCAACATAACCCTTTGATCTTTCCTGCTGGTGGAAATTTCCCATTTCTTTTTGAGAAAAATAATTTGATCCTGTCTTCATGACTTTCCCTCCCAGCAGGCTGCTGTAGAAAACATACATACATACATACACACACACCCCACACACAAATTTTTATAAAGAGTCATTTTCACAGTCGTTCCTACCCCGCTCTAAACTCGGAACCTGTATGACTGATGATGGATCCAGATGAGCGGGTCCAGGTCTGGGAAAGCAACCTCTACCCCACGTCTCCCTCTTCACCCACAACAACCTCTGACTCCTCACTCCACCTTCGAAAGGAAACGCTTTCTTTTCGCCTGAGAAGATTCGGCAGCCCGACCGATCGGCTACAAACAGGGAAAAGAAAAATCGCAGCCTAGAGACAGGTCTTGAGTGGCCCCTCTCCCGTCTCCGTGGGCAAAGCCTCTGAGAAGGAACCGATTCCCGGTCCTGAATCCTTAGAGCCCTCGGCACTGGAGACACTGGTCAGGCCTTTGCTGTGGGTCCTCACCTCCTCCGCCCGGAGTTCTCCTCCGGCTTCCCCCCAAACCACACTCAGTGACTTCTCGGAAACGTTAGCAGATTGCGCTGAGCAGGAAGGGAGGAAGGGGTGAGGCGGGCGGGGGTGAGGTAAGGGAAGGGCTCTGGAGGCTGCTGGACGGACACGCGCACACACACACACACACACACACACACACAC
>LNAC01000498.1:436186-589384 GCA_002007465.1 Ailurus styani | reverse complement strand
CCCGCCGCTAGCCGCGGGCGTGGAGCGCTGGTCGCCCGGGCGGGGGAAGGGCGGGGAGGGAGGCGTGGCGGGGAACCAGCGGCGCGGCTGCCCCGGGGCGGGGGGCGGGGCTGCCGCTGGTCCGGGCGCGCCCCGGAAGGAGGGGCTCAGTGTCGGTGCTCGCCCTCGCCAGCGCTCTGGCGGCCGGTGTCTGGTTTCCGATTCCACCCTCTCGCCTGGCTGGAGCTGGGCTCGCCTGGGTGCCAGCGGCCGGTGGTGGCAGGCGCCCGCTGAGCAACAGGAGCCCAAAGAGAGCGGGACGAGGAGGCGCAGGGAGAACGCCGGTGGGGAGAGACCCCGAGCGAGGCAGCGTTCCCGAAGCCCGCGCCCTCCTCACAGGCCAGATCGTGCGGGCGGGCTGGATGGGCATCGCCGGCGGGCAGGGTTGCAGGTAAGTGCCTTTTCTGTTGCTCCGCTAGCGTGGCGGACGGGGAAGCCCTCCGTCTCTCGCCGGGGCTCGCCTCAGTCGCCACACCCACCTGTATCCATTTTCCCCATCCCTCGGTTCGGGCCACTTGGTCTTACGCCACCTGCAAAGTAGGGAGGAGAGAAGCTGGACGAGAGGTCCAAGCGACTGGAGAAAGAGGAGCTGGAAAAGGCACCTCCTTCCAGGGCAAGGCGGGCCCTTTGCGGATTTTGTGCGCGTTTGCGAGCAGGTTCCAAAAATGTGGACAGGAAAGGCAGTTACACTTGATGGTTGCGTCCGTTATTTCTTTGCATGCTAGCAAAATTGTCGGATGGGTTTCAGTTCCAGGGGCAGGTCGTATTCTTTGCGAGAAAAAAGCCTCTGTTGTATTTTCCATCTGCAAAGGTGGGCGTGCAGAACCAGCATAGCGGATCCTACCTGCAGGGGCAACGGAGCAGCGCCGCACCCCTTCCCGGCTCACAAACAGGAGTAATTGACAGTCCCATTTCTCAGTCCCATTTCTCGACACAAACGAATAAGCATTTACAGTGAAATCTAGAAAAGATTCGGAATCATTTTAGCTTTTTGTCGGTCTCAACTGAAACTATCACTTACTTTCAGGGGAAAAAATCGGTATTTTCATTACTTGAGTTAAAGACAAAGATCAAAACAAGATTACCAAACTAAAAAACTTTAATGCCAACTTTTGTGATTGTAACAAACATTTTACTAATTATTTTAGTGTTTCTTTTTAAATTATGGTTGCAGCCTTCCTAGTAGTGTGTATTTCCTCTGAAGCGAAGAACAATTTTTTATCTGAGAAGCTGGGGGGTGGGGTGGGGAAAAAGCTAACTTTAATAACTTCAATAAGATAAAGATCAAATCAACACAGGCTTTTCAAAAAATGGTGGATTTTCAGTTTCTGTGTGTCAATGTTGGGAGGTTCATTTCTTTTCAGAAACACAATTAATGTTATTTTCTATTTTTCCTCCTTCCCAGTGGCCAGGAGGAAGACATTGTTTTTCTTTCTTTCTTTCTTTTGAGAATTTAAAATATATGTTCATGATTTTTGCTTTAACATCAATAAACGTAATATATATAATCTGCAAACCAATGCAATGATTAAATAGTCCATTTTATTGAAAAGTCTTCACATTCTCTTTCCATTTTTAAAAATAATTAAACTAGAATTCACTTTCTTAGAAACTATGGTAAATAGGATTTAAAATTTTTTATTGATTATTCAAAGCTAGTCTTATCTGATTCTTATGTATGGAGTTATGATTGTTAGAATAGCTTATTCACAGAAAGGTAGACAAAATATGACATCTGGTGTAATACACATCTGGAGAGTGTGCTTTCAATTTAGTCAACTGGTAATAGTTTTGCTTAAGATAAGTTTTTGCATTTTGTATATGTTTAAATTACCTGTCTATTGGAGGTTCCCTTTTGGAAGTGAACCATTGTGCCATCATGGGACATAGTGACATATTTTTACAGAGGTTCAGTATACAATATGCCATGATTCCTATGGTTTAAGGCAGGGCCAACTGGGTACCTTGATGAGTCTACAGAATAAAGATGAGTCAGGTCTGGCTCTCTGCCAAGAGCATCCTTATGCCTCATTGTGTCCCCTAGGACCAGGAAATAATCATGGGAAACCTCCCATGGTAGTGCTTCTGTGTTTTTGCTACCTGTTGCTGAGGTGAGTTTTGGCAGCAAAGAAAAAATAAGAAATTCAGAGGTGGAATCAGTGGGGTCTTATTCACTGTATTCAGTATGGCCAACGCACTTTCTTTGTGGCAAGAAAAAAAAATAGACTCTGCATTTTGCATTAATGGTAGAAACTAACAGTTACCTAATTTCTATTCCTAGTAAATATATGAAAGAATGTGACATGCTGGAGGGATTTATTTGGTATTTTTCTAATCCAAGGCATGACCTTGCTGAGGAGCTTAAAGTATATTAATGTAAATGGATCATTCTAAATCTCGTAATGGTATGATTATAATTTTCTCTAAAACTATCTTAGATCTTTTCCTCAGTCTTTAACATCTGAATAAATGGCTTCACCATTCAAATGTTATTGCTCTCTCTCTTCCTCAAGACAGCATTTCATCCATAGCTAGTGCAGATTTAGATCTATCAGTTTTCTCTTCCAAGTATATCTCTATCCATTTATACTTCTCAGATATATCTCTTTTGCCTTGTTCTCTATGTCTACTGTGCCAGTAAATTAGTTCAAACTCCCATCATAATTTACCTGGATTTCTGCTACAGGCTTCCTATTAGTCTCTCTACTTCCATAGTTTCCTCCCCTGCGATTCACTCTCCATACACAGCAATACCATCATGACTCTCCTTAAAAACATGCATTAGCTAACTGTATAGAAAAAAAGGAATAAATGCAGAAACATAGAAATCAATCAAAACAAATTCCTTCTGTTAGGATACAGCTCTCTCTGATCTGGCCCTTCTTTATAACTCCACTGAATCCATCCCCTTCATTTACATGCTCCAGTCACACTGGTCTTTTAGTACCTGTAACGCATGAAATAATTTCACCCCCTAAGGCCTTTTTAAATGCTGTTCCCAGTGAGTGGACTGTTCCTCTCACTCTTTGAATGGCTAGCCCCTTCTCAAACTTTAAATCTCAGCTCAAAAGTCTTTTCCTCAGGTGATCATTCTTGATCACCTGTCAAAAGTAGGTTGTCATCTGTTAGTCTCTCTCTTGGTACTTGTTTGTTTCCTTCATGGTGCTTATAATAGCATTCAGAAATTTTGTGGATTTGAATAATGCAAGCTCTAAAGAAACAGAGACCGAGTCTTTATTGTTGGCCTAGTGTCCAGAACAGTCCCTGACATGAAGTAGTGGGTTTCCTAAATATTTATGTAAATAATAAAGTATAAAGATATGACTTATTTCACCATAGAGCACATCAACCCAGTCAATTTCTACATTTTATGATTCCATTTCTTATTTATTTGTTGAGTATCTGCTACATTTACAACCCTGTACTATTTTGAGGAAGCCAAATATCCTGAGATGGATTCCCATCTTTCAGCAGTGTACGAAAAAATGTGTTCAAAGGTAAGTAGATTATAGCATATCTTAAGAAAGCAGTAACCACAACTGGATTAAAATATATTTGGAAGGAAAATTGGAGTGCATAAGCCAATATGACTTTTGTATGAGTGACTTCTAACATGCAATGATGACCTTATTAGGTTTAATTCTGTATCTTTTGCCAAGAATTCGAGGGTCTTTCAGTAATCACTGAATTTAAAATATTGTTTTGTAATAAATATGGATACTTGAATGAGCTCAGTTGATGGAATTATGTTCAAATGAGGCTGAGGCCATAGATCCAGTGCCAGCATGATCCAAGTTGGTGATTACGTCAGGTTCAAGGGGCAAATTATCTCACAAATCCAAAGTGTCCACTCAGGAAGGTTCAGAGAGAGACCGTAGGCTAATCTGTGAAGATCTATCACTATTATAGGGTGTGGAGGAAAGGGAGCTTCAAAATTCATGCTGGTTAATGATAGTATCAGTTTATACTAGAATTTATACAAATATACACACTTTGTAATTTATACAAATATATATACTTTGTATATATATGTATATACAAATATACACACATTGTATGTATACTCACTATGTAAGTCCGCCCATTATTTTTTTTTGCGTCTGTATTTAAAGATACTAAACATTTTTGGTATTAAAATGTGGTTGGAAATCTAGCTTTCGGTTAGGCAAACAACTTTGATATTTTTTATTTAGCGAGTGACTAGCTTTTTGTCTTGTAAAGAATTTGAAGTCATATTTCTTCTGGAAGGACTAAACTGTTTCATGACTTGTCACCAGGGATTTTGTTATATTTCCTACTAAGGTGGCACATTGTGGTTGTAATGTGTGGGAGTTCCCTTGTGTACTAAGTGAAGATGTCATGTTCTACATGTCACAAATTAGCTAATTATTCTTACACAGAGGTATTATAGCTTTTTTCTTCAGAACTATGTAAGCCAGAATACCACTTGAGATGGTAATGCCATAGTAAAATGGATATTATAAGATTGTATAAAAATAATTTTCCTTTGAGGATTTATGGAGGAGCATTCACAGAACGTAGGTAGACTACTTTTGTAGAATGTGAGAGAACAGTTTTGGTATCTTGCGATCCTGCAAAACAAAATTTCTTCATTGAAGGTTTAACTGGCTCTTCCCTGCCCCCTATGTATAGCTGGAAGGAAATGGCTCTAGGCAACAGGGAAAGCCATGAGCTCTTGGCAGCCAAAGGTGGAATAAACTTTGGAGGAACAAAACTCTTCCGGTTGGTGAGGAAAAATGCCAGACCACGATAAAGAGGGACAGGAGGTGGGAATGCCTTGAACAGTGCCAATAAACAGAATCTATCACAGACAAATTTGAGTTGAATTATATATACAGTTGAATTATTTGATATCTTTTTAGCCATACAAAGAAGAGTTCTTTCTTCTTTTGTCTTTAGAATAACTGTATTTTAAGGGAAAACATGCTGTTATTGCTTCTTTTATACAGGAAATGGATTACCTTTGGATTTTCAAAGTGATATAACAGGGATCCAAAATGCCACATATTATTATTAAAATATACAATTTTTTTCATTGTAATTTCATTGCTATTCATTTTATGATTTCCTTTTGTTGTGTCAAATGTTTGAGAGACTGCCATTATTGATTATAAGTTTCTTTAAAATGTCTCCTTGGATTTTTTACAAAGCTTTCTGAATCATTTATCAAAATACAATGAAACTAATTGCACTGATTGTTCACTTGGAAATTTAGAGGGAGTAAGTACATTTATAATGTCATTAACCTACCATCTCTGCTCTGCGGTATATGCCTTTTTTCTATCTCTTTTTCTCTTCTCTACATATCATCTTCTGAACATTTGATATATATGTCAGTAATACAAATTTTGCTCCACTCTTTGGTCAAACTACTAATACAAATAATTGGAAAATGGAGCTCCTAAAGAAGGATTAATAAGATTAGACAGATGTATTAAAAAATAAGCACAAAGCATTTCTGTAGAGATTTTTAATGAAATTTTCTGTGTGTTATATGCCAAACTAGACATCCTGTGTCATCTGATTATTTTCAAAAAATAGGGGTGATTTTACTAGATGTAGTATCTGTCAACTGTGCTAGTTGCTCATAAACTGTGTATCTTAGAATCTAAGTAATTATTTTCATCTTCCTGAGAGCCTATAATTAGAAATTCAAAAAAGAGGTAAATGATAGATATTAAAATCCACACAGAAAAGTAGAAGAGGGGAAAATGAGAAAAATCTTATATGATAAAGAAATATCCTCTTATTTATTGATGTAACTCCACTAAGTGATTATTCTTTCAAGTCCAATGGACAAGGGACCATTCAGGGTTTAGGATAAGGATCGCTTATTTACTGTATGTACATTTTGCATAAGATACATAGAATATTTTATCGGTAAATTATGCCATCCTTTGCTTTCTCTGGATAATAGTATAAAATTAGAATTCCATATAGATGGATATTATGGGACTAATCTTTATAGATGATCCTTTCATGGAATAAAATGTAACAAAGTTTAAATGATGATTTTCCCCCCTTAACATAATACATATTCTTGTTACCCGGGACAAACTTGGCTCATGGTAATTCATATAGGAAGAGAAATAGTATCCTCAAGGGTGAAGTGGGAACAAGGTTCTTACAATCTCGTGAGATCATCTGGTAGACTTTCAGGAATGAATGTTTATAGGACTGTTATGCGAGACATCCTTAAAAATCCATATTACATCCTTACTATATTTCAGAATATTTATAAAATATCTTTATAAAGAGTTAAAATATATAGGGGAATAAATTTGTGTTCATGTTAGTGTAGTTAAAATTTGTTTTTCTAGATATTTCTCTAGCTCTATGTGTGGTCTTAGCCAAATACTTTTTCTCAAATGCAACTTCATTATTTGTAGGATTGGAAGTGTCTACTTCTAAGGAGTTCTATACAAATTAGGTTTCTATACAAAAAAGCTATTTCAGTGTCTCGCACATGATAAGGAGGTGTTCAATAATGGTAGATAGACATTTGGTGACTTAGTATATTATAATCAAAATGTATTCTATTTTGAATACAAATGATATACAGCATTTAAAGTACACTGTTGCTACATTTACTTTTAGTCCATTTTTAAAGACAGTTCTAATTATACTTCTCTAACAGGACCATTCCATTTTGAAATCTCTGTTGGTAAAGTTGTCAGTAATAAGCTATTACAAATAGTTTATGTGAAGTATCTAAAAACTTGTAAATAGGAAAACATGAAAGAAGTGTCTAAAACTCAAGAATTTGTTGACTATCAAGTTATATTTTCTTTCTATTTTTGAACCTGACCCATCAGAATTTTTCATTAATAGAGAAAAATTAGGATATCTGGCAGATATCCTAATAATGCATCTTAAAACTATCTACTTTGATAGGAATTTTTTAAAGAGCATATCGTGCAATTTCTCCCTTATGTGTGAAATCAAACTTACTCTAGTACTTTAATCATCAGGAATGTAACTCTGAATTTTTAAAGATGCTTATCCTGAAGGAAATATTTGCTAATATGGCCACTTACTTTATTTCATTGGTGATCATTAATAAAAACCAGAATCTTGTAAAGGAAATCATCAAACTAAGGGTAATAATTGAGTTGGTTTTATTTATAGTTTTCTTTAGCAATCCACAATTCTTCCTTAGTTATAAAGCTAGTAGACTATGCATTGCAAGAGGTGGGTCATGGCAACATTATGAAGACAGAAGATGAATATATGAGCAGGTACACTGTTAAAAAGAAAACTATGAGTAGCAGCACCATTCACATATTGTTAAGATTACTAATAATAACATTAATTTAACAGCCTCAAAATGGAGCTCTCATTTTTGCCAAGCAGTTCATTAAGGGATCTTCAAATGCTTCTTTTGAATCTTTACAACCACCTTTTGAGCTGAAAATACTAAGGCTCAGAAGTTGGCTAACTTCACAAAGACTTGAGTGATCACTAACCCAAGGAATGTGCACACTCTTTTTAGAGGCAACAAAATTGTGTTTATCCTGTGAATGCTGTTGTGCATATCCCACCCAAATATATCTAGTGGTTACATTACCAACAATTGAAGTCTTTTCAATCCATAAAGGTGCTGAAATAATCTCCATTTGCAATTAAAGCAAACTATGGATTGCAACACTAGAGAATAAGACAGACTGAAGATTGTTTAAATGTTCATCTTTAATACTGATTCTTGGGTAGTATATTTGTGTAAACCAAAGTTGACATTTAAGTAGAAGTTTGAAGACATTATGATATTATGAAATATACCAATACACTTAAAGCATTTCTGAGGTTGTTTTAAGGGTTGAGTGACTTTGCTTTCCTGGTCTAGGGATGCTATTGTATTGCTCTGACTTGACCAGGATTACAAGTTTTGCTTGTTTTATTTTGAGGAAATCAAAGGATTTCCTGATGTAGACAAGAGTTTGAAAGAAAAGGACTAGTGCCATTAAAAGGGATAGGAGTGTGAAATGTCGAGGCAAAGTTCACTCAGCCTCATGACTGATGAAATGGAGAAGAAAGAGGGAATGAAGCCATGTATGAGATCCTGGGTGTTAGGGGATGGACAAGTAGAGAAAGCAAAGTGACCTTATGCAGGGTTAGGAAAGAAGAAGATAGTGTTCATCTAAAGTTTTTATATCCTAGAAATTGTGACTATAGACATTTTTAATTAGAGGAGTGCAAAAAATTTTAGTACCCCAAATTGATACACTCAGATGTAATCTAAATCATAGTACTTATGGTCACAAAGAGACAATGATTTATGTTGATTAAAGTGTTTAACATTAATGATTCAAGGTGTTTACTCTTACGGGTTTTAAAACATGTCTGGAAAATTTATTTTGCGTTATATACAATTTTCTATTGCAAATGATCTTCTTTAAGTATCTAGTGTCTACTTAGATACTGTAGTTTGAGTGGGGTATATAAACGTGAAAATTAGAACCTTGAGTTCTATGATATATCAGAGTTCTAATGGTTGTTGACTGGGACCTTGTCCACTAGACTGTTAAGGTTTGAAGGGTAGAGACCATAGCTTGTTCATTTTGGCATCCCTGCATGGTGCCTCGTATGCACTCATTCTCGGTACAGATTTGCTGAACACTTAAATCATATTTATTTTGCAAATATATGCTTAACTCATTACAAATAGCTCCTTTTCACTGAAACATACTTTGTAAGTATGTGGGAAAGATAAGTTAAGATGAGTTTAGTAATTTAGACTTCTCAAACCTAGCTTTTTATCATTACTAGGTCATGATGAAAGAGTCATATTTCTTATTTCTTACTCAGGAAAGAATAGCACTCCTGCTTATTTTTTTGCCACAGTTTGGGTTCATCAATTCTAGATGACAGTATTTAGCTTTCTTTGCATAGAAGAGCCAAAATGTTTTAACATGTACTCAATTTGATGTACTACAAAGACTGACACCCTGATCCTTTCCTAAAAGTGAGAGTTACCGATTGGACAATTTGCTTAAGAAGTGGGCTGCCCCATCAAAAGAAACAAAATCTTGCGTTTGCAAAGACGTGGATGGAATTAGAGGGTATTATGCTAAGTGAAATAAGTCAATCAGAGAAAGACAATTATCATATAATCTCTCTGATTTGAAGAATTTGAGGGGCAGGGTAGGGGGTTGTGGGGGGTAAGGAGGGAAAAAAATGAAAACAAGATGGGATAGGGAAGGAGACAAACCATAAGAGACTCTTAATCTCATGAAACAAACAGGGTTACTGGGGGGTGGGAGGGTAGGAATAGGGTGGCTGGGTTATGGACAGTGGGGAGGATTTGTGCTATGGTGAGTGCTGTGAAAGGTGTAAGCCTGATGATTCACAGACCTGTACCCCTGGGGCAAATAATAATTAAAAAAAAAGTTAAAAAAAAAAGAAGTAGGCTGCCGTTCAACAGTAAAAGAACAAAAAAAAGTTAAAACTAAAATTTCCAACTCATTTGTTTGGAGCTGGTGATCAATCATTAAGCTGTATCTGGTTGGCCTCCAAAATGTGTAGGTCAGGAGTTGGCATCCAAATTGGCATCAGTGCCATTGAGGTTTGTGGGGAGGGAGAGCCTGGCAGAGATCCCAAGGGTAGCGGTAAAGGGAGGCGGAGTGTCTCCAGGTCAGCGCTTCAAACTCAGCATCACTGTTCTCAGCATTTATGCTTCTGCAGTTGAACAGCAGTACCTCCTTTCCTTCCTTCTACCTTTATTCACTCTCCTCCTTTAGCAGGTATTTACTGAGTAGCTACTCAGGCACTATTGCAGTGTAGATATAGCAGTGAACAGAACATGGAGGTCTCATGCTAGTTTTGAGACAGATAGTGAGTAAGTGAACAGAGCCCATTCTCTGTATGCTGTGGAGAAACACACAGCAGGACAGAGAGAATTGAGGGAAGGAAGCGTTATTTAATAAGGGTGGTTAGAAAAGCCTTTTAGAAGTGATATTTGAGCAGAGATCTGAAGGAGGTAGGGAAGTGAGGGACCTGGGGCAGCAACAGGGAAATCATTCCAGTCACAAGGAGTGGCAATTGCACCAGCCTGAAGGCGTATTTGATGTGTTTATGGAAAAGCAAGGAAGTCAGTGTGGCTGAAGTACTGAGAGCAAGGTAGAAAGTAGTAGAAGCTGTGGGACTTCTTTTAATTTGGGAAAGGTTACTAAGTGTGCCTAGAGGTCAGAGTGGGGAGATGAATTGTGCCCCCCCCTTTTTTTGGATCCCATTCTGAATATAGGCACCATGCAATCCAAATAAATATTTGGGAAACTCCTAATTTCCATATAAAATTAATCTTCTTGCCATTTCTTTGTGATTTATATGTAAATATCTTACAGTCTCTTCCCATCTGCAATGAATTAGATTTTTAGAAGCCATTATTACCAGGGCAAAAGAGGACAAAAGAGCTAACATGATGGAGGTTACAAATGAGAGTATCTGTAAATGTTTAAATTCAGGAAACTAAAGCGTGGTGAGAGGGCAGTAATATTTTGCATATTTTGATTGATTTTTTAGTATCTATTGTACAATTTCTTATGAAATAGTGGACTGCATAGATAGAAAGGAGTATTGCCTAGCAAAATAGATACCAAGGAAGCACACTTACATCCTGTTAAGCTTTACCCCCTGCTAACTGCTATGACTTGATACTGTAATAACTCTCTCTTCCTTACAGTTTTCAGCAAATTCTTGTGAAATAAAAAAAATTAATTGTGGTATGATATTTATAACATAAAATTCCCCCCTTTAACCATTATTAAGTGTGTATTTAGGGGCATTAAGTACATTCACATTGTTGTGCGACCATCACCACCATTCATCTCTAGGACTTTTTCATTCCACACTGAAACTCTATACCCATTAAACAATAACGTGTCACCTTGCTGCCCCTACCGCTGTCCCTGGTAATCACCATTCTACTCTCTTTACCTGTGAATTTGATTATTCTAGGTACCTCGTATAAGTGGAATCATGTAATATTTGTTCTTTTGTGTCTGGCTTATTTCACCGAGCATAATTTTTTTTTAAAGATTTTATTTATTCATTTTGACACAGAGAGAGAGATTACAAGTAGGCAGAGAGAGAGGAGAGAGGAGGAAGCAGGCTCCCTGCTGAGCAGAGAGCCCAATGCGGCCTCGATCCCAGGACCCTGAGATCATGACCTGAGCCAAAGGCAGCGGCTTTAACCCACTGAGCCACCCAGGCGCCCGAGCATAATGTTTTTAAGGTTTGTAGATGTTGTAGCGTATGTCAGAATTTCCTTCCTTTTTAAAGTTGCCTGGTATCTCGTTGTATGTATAGATCACATTTTGTTTATCCATTCATCAGCTGATGGACGTTTGGGTTGCTTTTACACTTTGGTTATTATGAATAATAATATTGTTGTGAACATTGGTGGACAAATATCTGATTGCATCCCTGCTTTAAATTTCATGGGTATATACCCACAAGTGGAATTGCTGGATCCTATGATAATTCTGTTTAATTTTTTGTAGAACTGCTGTAACATTTTCCACATTAGTTGCTCTATTTTACATTCCCATCAGCAATGCATAAGGGTTTCAATTTCTCTACACTCTTGCCAACATTTATTTTTTTCTTTTTTTAAATAATAACAATTCTACTGGGTGTCAAGTGGTATCTCATTGTGGTTTTTATTTACTTTTCTGTAATGATTAATGGAATCGAATGTCTTTTCATGTGCTTATTGTCCATTTGTACATCTTCCTTGAAGAAATGCCTACTGAAGTTCTTTGCCTGTTTTTTAATAGTTATTTGTTTGTTTTTGTTGCTAGGTTCTGGGAATCCTTTATATATTGTGGATATTACTTTCTTTTCAGATATATGATTTGCACATATTTTATCCATTCTCTGGGTTGCCTTGTCACTCTCTGACAGTATCCTTTGACACAAAAGTTTTCAATTTTGATGAAATCCAGTGTTATTTGTTTTGGTTCCTTTGTTGGCTCTACTTTTGGTACCATATCCAAGAAAACATTGCCAAATCCAATGTTTTAAAGACTTTCTCTTATGCTTTCTTTAGTTTTATAGTTTTAGCTCTTACATTTAGGTCTGTGATCCATTGGATCCATTTTTTTTTTCAATTCCCATAGACATTATAGAGTTTAAGAATCTCCAACTTCCCTTCACCTTTCTTTCTCAGAGGTCTGTTTTTTTGTTTTTTGTTTTTTTAAGATTGACTTATTTGTTTTAGAGAGAGAGAAAGAGCACACACTTGAGGGTGCACGCACACAGAGGGGAGGGGCAGAGACAGTCCCAAGCAGACTCTGCACTGAGCATGGAGCCCACATGGGGTTCAAGTCTTAGAGCATGACCTGAGCTGAAACCGAAAGTTGGAGGCTTAACCCGCGGCACCACCCAGGCACCCCTCCTAGAGGTCTAGTTTTTTGACTCAAATATTTCTTAAGCATTCCTTACTTATTCAGAGTAAGGTAAACATTTCTTACTCTGAATATTTACCTTAATTTTCAACAGCCCCTCATTTCACTTTTTTTCCCTTGTATGCTAGGATTAAAGTCCTTGAATTATTGGAAGACTATGCTAGCAACTTAGGGAGATTCCTGATATAGAAAGAATATCATATTCTGCTCATTGGGTTTATTCATTCTTTTGACCAATCCTATTACTGAAAACTATTTGGGTTTGGTCCTTCTATATAGTCTAGGGATTCTGATTCTTGCAAAATAGTTAATAAATCGAAGAACTGTTTACATTACAATCCTCAGTTTTAGATGATTTGATTAAGTAGAGCAAGATTAAGTAGAGCTACAGTTAACTCTCCTCAACCCTAGCACAGTGTTTTACACAGAGTACTAAATAGTACTTGGGTGAGTAAACAAATGGGCAAATGAATGAAAAAGACTGTCTTTTTTCCTAATTATTTAGTAAATCAATGACTTGTACTTTGTAGAATCTTAGATTCATTTTAATAAAACAAGTTTAAAAATTTTTCCTCTATTCCTTAATTCTTATGAAGATACTAATCTCTCAATCAACTTTGGTAGAAGGGTTAGGAGAGTTTGCTACTGAGAACTGAAGTTTGAAGGTTAGAGTTTGTACCACAAATGTTTTTTGTTCCATTAGATAGTCCTTGTGGAGGTTAAATCCCATAGGCAGTAATTTTTCCCTTTGGGTAGCTACCAACAAATGAAAAATGGTGACTATTTATGGCCACGCAAGGTGACTGAGTATGGTTTACATTGTCATGAAAATATGACATATGAACATCTTTTTGCTTATAAACAGTTCAGTGCACTAACTAGAATAATAAAAGAAGTAAAGCCTATAAGTAAAAATTAAGTACCTTTGTCTTTGAATTGTTTTAGACTCGTCTTGCCTCAATACTTATCTCAGAATCCAAGTTTCCTTGTTGCATATGTACTGGAATATAAATTTGAGGAAGGATAGGAATTATTTTCTTCCAATTTACTTGTCACTCTGTGGACACTCTCTAATCTGGAATTTGATCCACTCTTCTGTTTATATCTATTATGGAATTCTGAAAATCGTGTCGTGAAATGGTGAAAAGTAAGAAATGCTATCGTACATTAATTAACCCCTTTAAAAAATAGCCATACCCTTCATCGTCTATCTTTCAAACAATAACAACAACCTCAAAAGAGAATACATTTTGAACATTAGTACATGTATTTCATCGTCTTCCCAGATTAAGTTCAGGGCTACTGAATGCCTCACCCTAGTCTCAGCCTCTGTTTCCAGGAGGGAGTAGAGAATATGAAACATGGAAGTTCCTCTGTTGGTGCATATATTAGTTTGTAAAAGACTTGTTTGTCAATTTACATTTCTTATTCCATAGTACCTCCTTCTTGCTATTGATATACACTCTAAAGGAATGTCTACACCAAAAATCTTATAAGTTGATGACAACTTTTCTCAATGATGTCCGCAGATACTCCAAAGAATCTGTTGGCATGCGTACAACTTAACTCACTTGTTCTGATACTGAATTAAAGGGCCTTTTGCTATTGAACCATTCCTGGGCTGCCAGGAATATTTCATCAACAGCTGTCACTATTCCTGGATTTTACCTTCTTAAATGTCTATCTAGATTTCTCTTGATTTGTCAATTAAGTTTCTGATGAAGAAAATCCTCTGACCCTTGCTAGAATTTTTTTTTCTTTTTTTCAAATACTGTTTCTTTGTATCTTGCTGGGTATGACCTAGGCTCAGCACTTTTAACCATCACATGATGCTGCTCAGTCCTAAAGAGGCATTTTTACTGTCAGATGATTACTCTTTTATGAATTTGCCATATTCCTTATTTTCTTACGCTTTCAACTATTTTATTATTTCTACTTTGGTTTCAAATATCACAACACTCCCAGTGTGTTTGTGTTTAACAAGCCTGATAGATTTAATAATGTTCATCACCACTTAAGAACAGTACACACATTCTGTGTGCAATGCATGGACTTAGGAGTCTTATGTTGGTAGCAACTAAATGGCTGTGTGTGCCATCTGTTGGTGGAAAGCAGTGTAGTTCTGGTTTTGCAATGATCATAGTTTTCTTTCGTTTAAAATATCTGAAGTTGAAATAAATATCTTTAAGAAGAAAATGTCCTATATGTGTAATACGAAATCTATTATGAAGTCACCAAATTTATTCTCCATTCTTAAGAACATTAGGTAAGCAAAATCAATTTGTAAGAAAGTTGATAAAAGTCACTAATAATAATGGTTAGAATATATTACACACTTACAGTGTACCAGGAAATGTGCGTAATGATTAAAATGCAGTGTCTTATTTTTTCCATAGGATAGGGATATCCTTATATGATAATCATATTCAGCCCTGTTAATTTATGATGCAGAAACCAAGATTTATTACCAAGGTTAATTAACTCACCTACAGACACAAGTTAGTAAGTAAAAGAGATGAGATTTGAACCCAAGGGTGTCTCACTCTGGAGCCACAAAATTAACAACTCTATTGTGCTGTCTTCTTATTTTACTGCAGATCTAGATTTTCAATTAAAGCCACAACCATGTGAGGAAAATGAAATACAATATAAGCAGCAAATATTCTCCCCTCAGATTTTAATGAGGTTTTACTTTTATCCACAAATTCATGGTTTATCATTTAAAAATTACAGTATATGTGGGGAGAGAGAATAATATTGCTAATATTTATTTAGCTTAGGTACTGCGGTAGGTACAGAAACTGTTTCTGTTCTTCCTAATACTCTCGTAGATATTTTCTCTGCTTCATTTATGAGGAATTTGCATAATGTCACAGAGCTCCTTAGGTGTGTGTTTTTTTTAAGATTTTATTTATTTATTTGACACAGAGAGAGAGAGAGAGATCACAAGTAGGCAGAGATAGGCAGAGAGAGAGGAGGAAGCAGGCCCTCTGCTGAGCAGGGAGCCCGATGCAGGGCTGGATCCCAGGAGCCTGAGATCATGACCTGAGCCGAAGGCAGAGGCTTTAACCCACTGAGCCACCCAGGCGCCCCTCCTTAGGTGTTATAATCATGGAATTCAAACCTAAATCTGCCTGCATCAAAGTTATTATGCCCTCTCTCCTAAACCACGTTGATGTTTTGGGTGAGGTGGATACATGCATAATCAAAGAGTGGAAATGCACTATGTAACACTTTATAAAAGGTGTACAACCTCTCCTGCAGCTGTATTTTAATGACCTCAGAGGTTAATTCTGATTAATAGAGAAGATTTAATATAGGTTAAGAAATATTTTTCTTTTTTCTTCATACATCATTTGTAGATGGAGCAACATGAATTTTTCTGTTAACAATTTCGGAAATGCCAGCAATCGTTGACAATAAGCATCATTTCCTCCACAGTAATACACTTCTTGAATTATAAACATTAATTTCTAATAAACCTGAGGAAAATGGTATTTTGTAAGCCCACGAATAGAGACAGCTTCTGTCTAAGGTACAATATGAATAATCATTATAATGTGTTATGAAAGTCTCAGATAACAGTATTTTAAGTTGTCTTAATCAAAGAGTCTTGAAATACATCCCTAACTATCCATCTGCAACTCATAATATAAAATCACATAAACACCTTAAGTTTTTTTTATCATATCAATTGTTCAAATACTATAAAATTTCATAAAAACTCTGAGTAATTTTAGGAAATGGAATACTTAACTACTCTTTTGAAGTGATTAGACTAGTCATTGTCATCCCCTAAATTATTCATCTCTAAAAAATAATAATTATTTAAAGAATTTATTAATATGATTATCATGGTGCTAAACATGAAGGATGCAATGATAAATGTTCAGCTGTCAGGAATTAAATGATTGGTTACTTATTCATTGATTATTATATTTAATTTAGAGACCATGTACTTAACATTAGAGGCTCTAAAGTGGGTAGCCAGCTCAGACCATTTTTCTTATTATGATGGTATATTTTGTATTTATGATCTAAAGAGAAGGTATTAAGAAAAGGAGTTATAGCACATAAAGATGGCAGTTCTTTTTAGTTAACTTATAAACTTACTGCCTCCCGTCCCGATGAAAACAAAAGTAGGGTTTTTGAAATTAGATAACACAAGTCTAGTTATCTAGGACAATATACACAAGAAAGAGCAATACCTGATAAGGCTAAACCCATTAAACATTAAATCATCTTATAAAACTAGAATAATTAAAATGCTGTGATATTGATAAAATACATAGTGCAGTGGAAGAAACTATAATGTCCAGAAATAAACATAATTATATATGAGAATTATAAATGGCATCTCAAATAGGTGGGAGGAACTATTAGTTAATAAGTATCATTGGGGCAACTGGATAGCCATGGAGATAAAGATAAATTCAGATCGCTACTTCATAGCTTAACTCAAGATACGTATTAGATGAATCAAATAATTAAAATATAAAATGTAAATCACTAAGAAAAAGAAACATTACACAAGAAAACATGTAGATGGGGCACCTACATGGCTCAGTTAGTTTAGTGTCTGACTCTTGGTTTCTGCTCAGGTCGTGATCTCAGGGTCCTGAGATCAAGCCCTGCATCGGCCTCTGTGCTCAGTGGGCAATCTGCTTGAGATTCTCTTGGTCTCCCTCTGTCCCTCCCCCTGCTTTCCCTCTTTAAAAGAAATAAATAAAAATCCTTTTAAAAAATTAGGAGAAAGCGTGTAGAATTTTTTCAAAGTCTTAAAGTAGAAATTTTTTTCCCAATGTATAAACAATAGTCATTTAGAGACTTGTTAGAGAATTGTTGAATTCACTTTAATAAAATAGTAAATGCTTCAATTGGGCAAAATCTACCATAAACCAAAAAAATAAAAAGCAGCAAAGTGATAAAAATATTTACGTCTAATACTAGAGAAAAGAGCTAATTTTATTATTACATTCAGATTTCCTCAATAAGAACAGAATAGTAGCCCATTATAAAAATGGACAAAGGCTATGTACAGAGACTTCACAGAAAGGAAGCATATTTTAAGGATGTGCAAAGAACCCCAACCTTCCTCATAAGAAAAAATGCAAACTGAAACAAAGGAAGTTATCATTTCCCTCTTCTTAAAATAGCAAAGGTGAAAAAATTTTTATAAAACACCATGTTGAGGCTTTGTGCAGACAATCCCTGACATATTGTTTATGGGGAGCATACATTGGCAGAACATCTTATGAAGATTAACTTGGCAATACGATCTTATCCAAATTAAAAATGCAGATACAATTATGACCCAGAGATTTTACTATCAGGTACTTATCTCACAAATATAATTTCATATTGTGAGGCCATGTATGAGAAGATAATCATTGTGGCTTTGGGAAACAACCTAAATGTTCTGCAAGGAGGATTGGCTAAATAATTTTGGCATATCTTTGCAACTAGGAATTTATGAAACTGTTGCAAAAAGAAGGGGTGGCTCTATACATACTAATACAGAAATATTTCCAGGTTATATTTTTAAGTGACAAATGCAAAGTATAAAGCAATGTGTATACTGGGTATTATTTGTGTGGAAAGAAAAGTTAATAGGTGTATATGTGTTTATAAAAACACGTAGATGGATACACAAGGGATTGGTACCAGTGGTTCCCTCCAGGGTAGGAATCTGGGTAGCTGGGAAACAAGGGAGAGGAGGATTACTTTTCTTTATACATATTTTTGAGCTTCATGGCTATATTTATTCTTCAACAATAAATGTAAGAATGCTACTAAGGGAAAAAATGAGAGTCACAAACTGGCAGTTTTGCCCCAAGGATTCAACTTAAAAGTATTCTGTTCTTGGAGTTACTAACTGCTCTGAAGCTTAGGACTATCATCAAATGATAGGTCCTCAAAAATATGTCTGGAATGAATTTAAATGAATGAATGATGCAGGTAAAAGTGTTTTGTAAACTATAATGAGTAATAAAAATATACAATATTTTTATTTGCCTTCTTTAGAGTCATATGAATTAAAGACACTTCGCTATTCAAAATCACAAATTCAGAAAATGTTGTACAGAAGATATGAGGAGGTGTGTTCCTCAAACACTGAGAAAAGAGAAGAGGAAAAGTTTAGATGGTTCCATTTGAGGTAAAACGAGTAACCTCTCTCAGCCTCAGATAAGATTCCAGGGGTTGTGTGACCGTCTTATTCCTAGTCCTGTGCTTCCCAGGAATAGATCTTGAAAATAAAACTCTGTTTTCACACTATGAAAAAATACATATGAACAAAAGTGAGACTATTTTAATTACAAAGTAACTGCATAGTTCTTTTAAGTAGCAATTATATATTTTTATTTATTTTTAAAAACCAGGCTTACCAAAGACAAAAATTTAAAAAAGACAAACTGGCAAAAAATAGAGACTTTTGTGAAAAGGGATCAATATTTTTAGCATAAAGAGACCCCTTATCAAAGAAGAAAATAATGGATACCCCAATAGAAAAAGAACCAAGAAAATAAACAGATTTATCAAATAAGAAACAGAAATGTTCCATGGAATGTACATTTAAAAAATATATATTTTCTCCACCAAACTGGGAGCCATTTTTAAATTGCTATGCTTAATTTTGTTTAGGTATGGGGAAAATATGTGCTTATATATTGCTAGAGAGCACATAGATTTTTATAGCCTTTCTGGAAAGTATTTTGGCCAAAAGTGTGCACATAAAAAGACAAATACCTCAAAATAACAGCAGTAATTTTCTCCAAACAGGTTAATTTTATTTTAGTCTCTATGTTTTTCAATATTTTCTAACAATGAAAATTTGCTGTATTTATATTTAACCATATTAATAACCCCAAATTAATTATATTCACAACTTTCTGGAGAGGATTGTGTCTTGGAGTTAACTTGATCTACAAATTTTAAATAAACTACATTATTTAATAGCAAAATTTAAGTTAGCATTAATCAACAATGGGCACCTGGGTAACTCAGTCAGTTAAGCATCTGCCTTTGGCTCAGGTCATGATCCCAGGGTCCTGGAATCAAGTCCCACATTGCACTCCCTACTCAGCGGGAGCCCGCTTCTCCCTCTCCCTTTGTCGCTCCCCCTGCTTGTGCTGGTTCTCTCTCTCTGACAAATAAATAAATAAAATCTTTAAAAAAGAATTAACCAATAATCTACTATTATATCTGTGTCTGAATTTCTAAAACAATTAAGTTATCACTTTGTTAGAGATCCAGACTTTTGGTGATTTGTCCCTAATCAAACATACACTTCAAATAAAGTGTTTGCAGTTTTGGGAGGCTTAAGCACTGGTGAAAATGGAAAAAACACTTCTAATGCCTTTTTAACTTTTGCTAAGACTAGTGTACTTCAAAATTATAGAATTTTAAAGTATAATTAGGTTGTGTCCACCATATTGATCTCCCTTCTCATCCATCTGATTGAACTTTTAACTTTATTGTTGATGGTTGAAAGAACGCTGCTTTGATTAAACCCAAAGGCATAGTCAGTAGTTTTTATGTTAGTGTCATTAAAATGAGGAACAGACTATAACAGTAAAACTTGTATATTTCTTGCACATGTTAAGCTACCCATAAGGTTAGGCATTGTTTTGCTTCTGATACGTTTTAATTTTTCAAGTGAGAGGAAGAAAAATTGAGATGCCATGAATTTTTAAAGAATGCTTCTGATATAAAGTTGATGATAGTTATTAATTATTGTATTTGAAGATGCTTTCAAAATATTAAAAATTCTTAAAAATTTTTTTTAAGATTTTATTTATTTGAGAAAGTGAGAGAGAGAATGAGAGAGAGAGCATGAGAGGAGAGAGGTCAGAGGGAGAAGCAGACTCCCCACTGAGCAGGGAGCCCAATGCTGGACTCGATCCCAGGACTCCAGGATTACGACCTGAGCCGCAGGCAACTGCCCAACCAACTGAGCCACCGAGGCACCCCAAAATATTAAAAATTCTTAATAATAATTGAAGTAATAATAAGTAATAATTAATAAGTAATAATTGAAGTTTGCTTACACATCTGTGTGATATATGTGTTATCTTTTTTTTTAAAGATTTTATTTATTTATTTGACACAGAGAGAGAGAGATCACAAGTAGGCAGAGAGGCAGGCAGAGAGAGAGGGGGAAGCAGGCTCCCCACCGAGCAGGGAGCCCGAAGCAGGGCTCAATCCCAGGACCCTGAGATCATGACCTGAGCCAAAGGCAGAGGCTTTAACCCATTGAGCCACCCAGGCACTCCATATATGTGTTATCTTAAGGACAAGATGTTTACACTTCTTCAAGAATTTGGGTTTGGAGAAGTTGTCATTCATCAAGCATTTAACAGGTTTCCATGATGTCTAGATATCATGATATATATTGGTAATAAAAGTTGCCTAAATGCAAACTGGTGCAGTCACTCTAGAAAACTATATGGAGTTTCCTCAAAAAGTTACAAATAGAGCTACCCTATGACCCAGCAATTATATTACTAGGTATATACCCAAAGGATACAAAAATACTGATTCAAAGGGGCACATGTACCCCAATGTTTATAGCAGAATTCTCAACAATAGCCAAACTATGGAAAGAGCCCAAATGTCCATGAACTGATGAATGGATAAAGAAGTTGTGGTGGGGGGCGCCTGGGTGGCTCAGTCGTTGGGCGTCTGCCTACGGCTCGGTCCTGGGATTGCGCCCCATGTCAGGCGCCCTGCTTAGTGGGGAGCCTGCTTCTCCCTCCCATTCCCTCTGCTTGTGTTCCCTCTCTCTCTCTCTCTGTCTTTCTCTACAAATAGATAAATAAAA
Source organism: Ailurus styani (assembly GCA_002007465.1). Classification (NCBI taxonomy): domain Eukaryota; kingdom Metazoa; phylum Chordata; class Mammalia; order Carnivora; family Ailuridae; genus Ailurus; species Ailurus styani. The sequence goes on along the minus strand of LNAC01000498.1, from coordinate 568,099 downwards.
ACATATTTTTTTAAAAAAAGAAGCTGTGGTGGAATATTACTTGGCCATCAAAACCAATGAAAATCTTGCTATTTGCAAGGACATGGATGGAGCTAGAGTGTATTAAGTGTATTATGCTAAGGGAAATATATCTGTGAAAGAAAGAAAATCCATATGATTTCACTCATCTGTGTAATTTAAGAAACAGAACAGATGACTATATGGAAGGAGGGAAAAAGAGAGAGGGAAACAAACCATTAGAGACTCAATGATAGAGAATAAACCAAGGGCTGATGGGGGGAGATTGGTGGGGGATGGGCTAGATATGTGAAGGGGATAAAGGAGGGCAATTATTGTGATGAGCACGGGTTGTTGTGTGTAAGGGATGAATCACTAAATTGTACTTCTGAAACTAATACACTATATGTTAACTAGAATTTAAATAAAAAATAAAATAAAGTCATCAATAAAGATTTATAAACACTATAAAAAATAAATACAGTTAAAAGATGCCTAGGATAAGTTTCCTGTCTAGGGAGCTTAGAGTCTAGTTGGAGAAGACAGGCATGGAGACTAATGAAAGAAATGAAGCATTACTGCAGCTATGATAAAAAAAAAATGACAACAACAAAACAAGACAAAACCTTTGCTTTGCTCTCCTACCCAAAGGAGACAGGATAAGAGGAGAAGCTGATGAAGAGCTAATTTATATTTGATGGAGGGAGATAGGAGATGAAGTCAGATGTCTTCAGAGAAGAGATGTGGAACTGAATATTAAAAGAGGTGATCAGGATAGTTGAAACTGGAGAGAGGGAGCATCATAAGAAGGGATCATAAAATAATCTGGCTGCCCTTTGGGGAAATGAAATGTAGAGTGATGTAGCTGGAATGTGGACTGCAAAGAGGGAAAGCGAAGAGGCTGTCAGGCCCAGGTTAGGAAAAGCTTTCTGTGCCAGACCAGACACAGGGCAGGTTATTCTGTAGGTAGTAGAGAGCTAGAGGATTATTTTTTTTTTTAAGCAGAGGAAAATCATCAAATTTCCCATTGTAAAAATAGAATCTCCTGTGCCCTGAATGAACATTCTATAGTTGAACCAAACTTCCTTAGTATTACCAAGTGTTTTTAAGTATTTTCTACCACAGCTGGGTTTCCCCACCCCCACAAGAAATCTTGTGGTACTTCAATAAGAAAAACAGATAAAATGGGAAGATACGTCTTTAAAAGTTTTAAATCTTGGTATAGAGAAATCAATTTATTGTTCTAACAATTCCTAATGCTCCTAAATTGAAAACTACTAATGTGGCACAGAAATGACACCCAGTTTTCAACCGATGGGGGCAAGAGAGTGCAGCAGCACAGATACCTGGAGGTCCCTTTCAGGTGGAACACTGGGATTTCTAAAATAGGTTCTCTTTGGTATTTGTTCCTTTTTTTCACGTTTAATATACTTGAAAGTCTCAATAGCTCCTTACAAGCAATGGTACCTTGGTCAGGATTTGGAGAATATTTTGGGACGCCTGGGTGGCTCAGTTGGTTAAGTAGCTGCCTTTGGCTCAGGTCATGATTCCAGGGTCCTGGGGTTGTGTCCCACATCGGGCTCCTTGCTCAGCAGGGAGCCTGCTTCTCCCTCTGTCTCTGCCTGCCACTCTGCCAGCTTGTGCTCTCTCTCCCTCTCTCTCTCTCTGACAAATAAATAAATAAATAAATAATCAATCTTCAAAAGGATTTGGAGAATATTTTATGATGTTGTTATAGCCAAGGTGAAAAATTAACAAATTAGAATCAGTATTTTTAAAGAATTTGTTAAAATTCTAATGAAGATGATTTAAAAATAAACACAATAGGGGCACCTGGGTGGCTCAGTGGGTCAAAGCCTCTGCCTTCGGCTCAGGTCATGGTCTCAGAATCCTGGGATCGAGCCCCGCATTGGGGGGCTGAGCAGGCTGCCCGCTTCCTCCTCTCTATCTCTCTGCCTGCCTTTCTGCCTACTTGTAATCTCTCTCTCTCTCTGTCAAATAAATAAATAAAATCTTTAAAAAAATAAACATGATACATGTATTTTAGTTAATGTTTACTATTTTGTAATTGAGGATTTCTTTCCTAAATACTGCTATATTTCACAATGGGAAATAAGGTCCTTGCTAATGCATTATTTGGTTTCTTAGTTTCAATTGTGCTGCACTCTGCTCTTAAAGGTAGGTTTATGTTTTTAATTTGTCACTATCATTAATTTGCTGTGGTATTTCACTTTTTGAACTTGTTATTTAGATCATATTTTATATGCTCTATTTCTTATCTCAATAAAAGAATGCATTTACCAACCATGTAAATATTTGTTGAGTAGGGCAATCTTTAAAAGTACATCATTAAATCAGTATGGATTTATCTGTTTTACATTTTCTATTAAGCTATCATAAGTAGGGCTGTGTAAAAATGATACTCCTTTAAATTATGTTAGGAAAACTTACCAATCTTCTGAGTTAGCATTTACTTTTCCTTCGTACATGTATAAGTTTTGTTTTTTAGCCACATGAAGTTTAGTTTCAACATTGCTTTCATTTTTTTAAAATTCTTTATTTAAATTTAATTTAGTTAACATACACCGTATTGTTAGTTTCAGGGGTAGAATTTAGTGATTCATCATTTGCATATAATACCCAGTGCTTGTTACATTGTATGCGTTTCTTAAGAACAGCCTAAAGAAAGTGGACAGTGTAAAAGAGTATTTCTAATATTGCTTAGCCCTCATATTTTTTTACTATGTCTTACAACAGTAAAACAAAACAAAACACCATATCATACTATTCTGGAATTTTTAAAAAAGGCTTCTCAAGTGTTACTGTGTTATTTTGCATAAAACATACTCTTAGGTGGCATCAGATACACTGCTGATGTGTTTCGTGGTAATTATTTAAAACTCTTGAATGGGATTTGTTCCCATTTTAATCAAGAAGGATAAGGCATTAAAAAAAAATAACATCCTAGGTCTGTTCTTTTTGATTAAAGTTGACCATATGGGCACCTGACTCATAAGGTTTGGACGTTGTGAATCTACATGATTTTTCTACCCAACCCCCAACTCTAATGACTTGGATGATCATGTTGTATTCATTTGTCCATAGCAAAGACAGATGGATCAGCCAGGGAATTCTCCACTACCTCTGCCTCTCTAAAACCACAAAGTCAGGAAATGTAATCAGATTGCTGAGCTGAACCAGAGCAAGAGCTTTCTTAATGGATAACTGTGACTTGAGAAATCACATCCATTAGATAAAGTGATTAAATATACATCAGTCCTTTGGCAAGGGAGCCATGAGGATATTGCAAGAGAACAGCATTATGTGACCCATCTCTCTTGCTTGAAAAAGGAACACATCTTTACCTTTGACATGTATCATCTCTAAATTCCTCAGTTCAGTTGCAGGGAAACATTTTTTCATGATGAGATGTATGCAGTCCATGATTTTCTGTGAACTATAAAGTACTTGTGTGGTTGATAGCACATTACAAAGGAAATGTTTCTGACTTTCTCATCCCTCCATACTGTTTTTGTTTTATATTACTGTTCTTTATGTTTTAGGAATTTCATACTTTAGGTTATTTTTAAACATTCTGTGTTCCCAAATATATATGTCTTAAATATCTAATTAGAAAAAGTATATTTGTGTGTGTGTGTGTTCATGAAAATTTCCCTTGGCTTTAAGGTTTCTTTTTTTTGTTAAAATAATGTTTAAAAACAATTTAGTCATAAAGAAATGTCACATCAAATAGCATTAACCTTGATTATATTTAAAGTTCTAGAAATTCCTGTTTCTCATGCTTTGTTATAACTGTATTTGATTAATAATATAATGCCCCTCATATATTAATATACTTGCTACTAACCCACTTGGGGTAATGTATGCATTCATAATGATCTTCTTAAGCAATGAATAATCCTTCACTTTTTCCTTGGTGACTATCAGCAAGCAATTGCAAAACGACTGACAGACAACGTGTTTACAATCATGGAATCCTAGATCACTAGGTTGAAGGAGTCTTCAGAAATTGTGGTCTACCTCCTTATTTTACGCTGAGTCCCTAAGAATTTAATTTGATGTGTCCAAGATAATAGGAAGCACAGTTAAAGGAGTGATCAAAAGTAATTGTCATTTAAATATTTTCATTAATGAATTCCTGAGCACACCTCTATACATGCTAATTCCTACCACCCAAATCAAAATTTCTCCCTATTTTCTTAAATTTCGAAATCTTCAAAGTCAGCAGAGATGAAGGCAGGCAGCTCTGATTTTGTTGGGTTTTCTACTGCTGAGGCACGTATAGGGATGTCTGATTTCATGAGACCAAGTGGTGGAGCCATTACGCACGAAGAGAGGTGTCACAGTCAAAGCCCAGACAAGCATGACTATGGAGTGCCTGAGGGGCATCCTTACTAGCCTGTTTGGTAATCTCTGTGATTATCTAACATACTCAAATTACCTATAAATTATACATGCAGGAAAAATGGAATACAATTTTCATACTGATAGGAATTTTACAGAGATGTCTTAGTCAAAACTACTCATTCTACACATGTTTTTGGTGCCTAGAGATGGTTTAGCTACAGCACTGCAAGTTAAGAGTCAAGTCTATGAACCAAGAGTAGAAAGGCTTTCAACTGAAAATATAGCAGACCTAGCATGGTAATATGAAAGATTTTTATAGATATAATTTCGCTAGGTTCCTATAGAACGTAACTGCCAATATCTACTTAGAGTGTTTGGTAAAGTTGTGCCCTAATTTAAATGTAGTGGAGATATTCTAATTTGCAGAATTGATGATATTTTAATTTCCTCTGGCCACTGAGAATGTTTAATATTCCTAAATTATAAGATGAGGAGAAAGTGTTCAGTCAATAAGTACAATCTCCGGTTCAATACAGAAATTGAAATAAATAAAATTAATTGCACAGAAAGTAATAAATGCAAAAGGGAAAGGGAAAACACATTGCATAACTTTGTGGGGTTTTTTTTCTTTTCAGTTTTTGAGCTTTTTCTCACCTTTTATGTTCCCTTCTTTCTGAAGTAAGGAAAAGGGAAAAGGGTGTATATCCATGAATCAGTGTTTATTGACTACCTACTATGTGCCCCATTAGGCTAAATATTGAGAGTAAAAAGATGAATAAGATGTCAAATCATGATGAGAGTAGCTACTTTGGAGACTTAGGGAAGTGGTCCTTAGACAGGCTCTTGAAGAAGCCAGAGTCTTGGATAGGTGGGTGGGGGTGAATTGCAGGGAATGAGTCTGGGACCATTTAGGAAAGGCTCTTGTTGGGCTAATCTCATAAACCCTGGGAGAGTCATTGATGACTTAAGTAGAGAAGTGATGTGATCAGTTTTTGTTTGCCACTCTGATGAATATGTAGCGTATAGATAGGAGGAAAAGAAATGAAACCTAGAAATTAGGAGACTATTGTGATAATGCAGATAAGAGGCAAAGAAAGAAAGAGAAAAGCTGTGGGATGTAAAAGCAAATGAGTTAGGGATGATTTAGAACCTGATGTTTAGAACTTTAGACTTGTTGATTAGATGTTAAAACTGTTCTGGGTCCCTAGGTAGTAAATGTAGTCATTTCTAGCCCTGGCTACTGATTAGTAGTATCATTTAAATGTGCAGGGTAAAATAAGAGTATATGAAAAGTTAGATGTGTGTGCTGAACCTGAATGACATACCTAGGCTGGAAAACAGGTTTTTAAAAAATATTTGTACAGTGTAAAGCCTTTTCACTCTTAGTTTGTAGAAAACCATCTGTACAGTAATTCACAAACAGTTGCACATGTACGGAGGTGGCATGTCAGCTCATTTTTGCTGGCTCGTGAGTTGATTGCTGCCTGGTATCCTGTCTGAGAGTTGCGGCTTTCAGCTGTGAAATGGGCAGTATCTCTCCCACTTGTCACCCCTCAGTGTACATTTCATTTGAGTCCCCCACCATCTGGTAGGAAAAAGGCTCTGTCCTTCTGGATCGTGCTTGAGCAAAGTTGCCGGTTTCTTTGTATAGGTCCTGGGATTGTCTGAAATTCAAATTCAGCCGGGTGCCGTGAATTTTATCCAGTACACCTATCCTATGTTTTTCTTAAGTATTTATCCTTTTCTGTCTCCTTAGGACCCCATTATAAAAGCTCAAGATCAAAATGCACTAGACCACTTAAATTCTGGCACTTGAATTTCACATGCATACGAAGGATGGGGTTAGGGGAGGACAGTCTACCACCAGTCAATTCCAGGTACTTTAGACACCGATTCCTGGATTTATTTTCAGTGTTTTCATTTATTGATTACTCCACATAAAGGCTTAATGTGTTTATAATTCAGGAAGAATGATGGAATAGTACTAACAATGCTGCAGGTGTGTTTTGAGCATTAATTAGTTAATTATGAACACTTAGTTGAGAGGCATTCTAAATAGCATTGAACGGAAGGCTTTTCACCCCATTTGGGGGTCCACTTAAATAGCACTTTACTAAGTCGGAAAAAACAAACACGACTGGAACAGGAGGTACATCACCCACTAGGAACAGTAATCTCCCAGTGTGACTACTTGCCTGAAAAAAAAGTCCCCTGAGTGTGAAAGGCTTTCTAAGAGCAATGATTCATGAACCTCCAGGACCTTGGACAATGTTGTGAAATTATTTTCCTCTGTATTCTTAAATAGTTACTTGACATGATGAAAATATTTTACATTTTGATTCAGGAGTTCTAAGTGTAAGTGGAAACAGCAGAATACTCTAAAAATATCATATCCTGGAGAAGAGAAGGAAGAGGGAGAGGGCAGGGGTGAGGGAGATAGAAAGAGAGAGTGGCAGCACAGTGCCTAAAGATTTCCGACAAACTCACAGTGCTGATACTTCTTGTGCTGTCTACATGCCATTCTTATTGGGGCGCCTGGGTGGCTCAGTGGGTTAAGTCTCTGCCTTTGGCTCAGGGTCCTGGGATCGAGCCCCACATCGGGCTCTCTGCTCAGCGGGGAGCCTGCTTCCTCCTCTCTCTCTGCCTGCCTCTCTGCCTACTTGTGATCTCTCTCTCTGTCAAATAAATAAATAAAATCTTAAAAAAAAGCCATTCTTATTTAATCAGGGTCACCATCATACATATAAACATTTTAAAAAGTAGACCAGGCAGGTATCATCAAATTGATGTGGGAAATGTGGCAGATAACACAGATGACTCAGTCCAGGTTGCAGTTCCCCATTCTATTTTTATATGAAGTAGCCAGCTTTTGAAACAAACTGAGTTCTGTCCAACCTGAGGCTCAAATGATTTGAACGACGGTCTTAGAACCATCGTATAGATGTCTGTTTTTCTATGTTTTTGTTATCTTTCTGAGTCTTTCCTCTCCTGGCTTTTCTACCTACTGTTAGAAGTCATATACTTTATCACGTACTTTTATATATTATCTACCCTTTACAATGAGCTCGATTCCCACCTGAACCCATGCTGTAGAGAGAGAACAATGATAGGTTTCTCTGCACCTGCTCTGTGTTTAGTAAATTTCCAGTTCCTTTTGGTGTCAAACAATAGCAGATATCTCTGAAGTCCCTCAGGTCACTAATGTGCCGGTTTTGTTGTCAAGGTAGCAACTGAACCATATCTTTTCACAAACAGTTGGGCAGAGCACCTCTCATTCATTAGGAGAAATGCCCCTAGAGGCCTGTCTCTGTGTCCTCGACATAGCCCAAGCATTGTATACATTAAAATGCCTGATACATTTTCTGTTGTATAATATTGTTTTAAAAACATTAAGAATCTTGGCAAATTCTCTTACTTTTTTGAAGTGAATGAAGGTGAGTTCAGTTTGTGTTCAGTTTTTCCTGAGGCAAGACTGAAGTGATCTTTGAGAAATGCCAAGTCATGGTAGATTCATTTAGGGAAAAGAAGAGAAAAGCTTCATGGCAAAAGGTTCATGGTCTTTGGTATTAAGTTTTAGAATTAAGGTTGGAGCTAAATCATGAGAAGATTTTCATGATGATTTGTTCCATTTTTATATCTCCTGTCCAAGCCCATGGCCTTTGTGAGAAATAGACTAAGGCAGGAAAGAGGGGGCAAGTGTTAGGGCATCACTGAACCATCTTTCCTTGTTTGTTTACAAGTAGCGAGACAAATTACCTCCCACAGCAGCAAAGGTTAAGCAAGAGGATCAGAAGAGCAGGAGGATGAGACACTCCTTATTCATATTTCAGGACAGAATTCTCATCCATCTTGGTGGTTTCAAGGCAGAGGATAAGAGCTCTGCAGCCTATAAATCCCAGTTAGCAGATCTAATGGCATAGAACTTTATTGCATGTTACATCGTGGTTGCTTTAAGTGCAAAATATTCCCGAGATTCAGGGAGAATGCTAGGTCAAGTTCCTTTTCAGTGAAAATATGGCAGAGTGTAATTTACAATGCTTATGTTTAAGCAGGTTTTTTGTTTTGTTTTGTTTTGTTTTGTTTTTACGCTCTAGTAACATAACTTCTATGGTAAAAAGATGTCCTTTTGTGGTGAAAATAGAAGGATAGAGGTGAGGCACTGTAGTTTCATTTTGGGAGGTGGTGATAGTTGGGAACTACACAACCAAGGATATCATGGTAACATAGAACTCGGAGAGATCAGAAAGAAGGAAAACTACAAATACCTTCATCTGCAACAGGAACTTCTGTTAAGAAGTTAAATATACTTTAAATATATATATGTAATACATATATTGATTTTATATATTATCATATAATATATAAATTATATAATTATATATATTAAATATAAATTTATATTTATATAAATATACCTGTTAAATATACCTTTTTTAAAATTCCTCTACTGGATCTGAAATACCTATTTCTATTGTGTTTACTTGTAATTTACATCTTTGTCAATCAGTAATTGCCCTTTCCCTATTTTTTCCCCCTTTGTCAAGAGCCTGCTGACCTCGATGTAGTGAACACATTCAGCAGACGCAGAACTGAGTTTAAAGCTTGCTTCTGTCCTTTTCTAGTAGTATAGACTGACATCTCTAATTCTCCATGAATTGAAAAGAGGATAAAAACGTTCTTATGTTGCAGAAGAGATTACATTTCTAACACAGCATTGAACACAGAGTAACTTCCTCTCCCTCCCTCTCTGTCTATATAGACATAGACGTATTCATTTTGTTCCGTGGCACAACTCCACATACTCTCAGAAATTCTGTTCTTTCCTGATGGCCTTTACAGCTTTGTATGAGCTTCCCTATCACTGGCTAATTTTCTAGTCCACGTACACCACAAGTCAGTACCAATTTTGTCACAAAATGTCCTAAAGAATAGCCTAAGAATAGAAATTCTATGAAAGAACATTGGGCACCATTAAATCAAGACATGTATCATAACGCAGCGATTGGCTTAATATTCTCCCGTACGGTTGATAGCCGAAGTCCCTATTCAGACCACTGGGTTCCCGTTTTCCATGACAGCTGTGATATTTTAACTCCTGGAGTAACTCGGGGTGTATTTGCAATACAATCAGCTCAGATCTAATTTATCAGTTTTATGAGGTCTGAAACATGGTCAAAGCTCCGTTTTGGTGCCTTGAGAAAAAGCTGCTTGCCAAGATAACAAAGGACATGACTCAACTGCTTTCTGATTTGCACTCCTGCTTCACATCAGAGGCAGAGGATTTTATGTTTAGTGACCTTCTCCTCCCACATATTTTGGATTTTCTCATCTAAAGTCACATCTATGACATCAACGATGGAAATTTCCAGCTCTGGGTTTGTTAGCTTTTTTTTTTTTTTCCTGTCTGCCCTAAGAATTTTAGGTGGCTTTTGATAAAACACACATGAAAGGGATCACTAAAAGGAATGTTGAAATAAATCAGATGTTAGGTGCAGTGGAGAAAAAAAAATATAGCAACAGAAAATTGTGTTTTATCTTTTTTTTTTTAAAGATTTTATTTATTTCTTTCACAGAGGGAGAGAGATCACAAGGAGGCAGAGAGAGGGGGAAGCAGGCTCCCTGCCGAGCAGGGAGCCCGATGCGGGCCTCGATCCCAGGACCCTGAGATCATGACCTGAGCCGAAAGCAGGGGCTTTAACCCACTGAGCCACCCAGGCACCCGTGTTTTATCTTTTACAGGAGACCTAACACATAATGGTGGATTGCTAGTATGATGATGGTTTATACAGCTCAGATACAGCTTCTTAAAATTTATTCTCTAGTTTCTGTTGGCCAAGACCAATATTCTTGCAAGGTTGAACGATTTCCCTGAAGGACGACTAGGAAGACCCCTTTTAAAGCTAATGTAAAAATGACAAATCCTTAGTTTCATAAGATGCCTTCTCACCAAATAGCTTTACTTTGTGGTTTCTCGTGTTTCACATTTATGTTAACTCCTAGGTGATGGTTAGTGATCTCTTTTTCAGCAATGAAATGTTGTCAGGTTCAAATGAAATAGTAGATACTAAAAAGCTTTATGAAGTTAAAAATATATCAAAATAAGGTTTTAACGAGGCTTCATTTATTCTAAGTGATGTAATGTGGTTAATAATTTTTGAATTAAGCAGTTATCCATGCCAGTTTAGTTTGCTTGATTGGAATGTGGTGCTACTGAAGCTGAGACAATGAATTAGATTCCTTTAGGAACGCTTAGTATTTCTCTGTGGAAAGACAGATAGATGCTCAGACAATCCCCCTTGACCCTAGCCTGTTCTCTCACACAAGCATTGAATTGGCCCTTAGCATTTTGAGATTTCATATTTATTGAGTGCTTCTTGTGTTCAGCACCCCTGTCAGCACTTTATGTTATAAAGTATTTATCTGAAGTGGATGGTGTTACATGCATTACCTATTGTAATACACACAGTAACATGAGGATGGGCTCTATTGTCATCTCCACTTCTTAGATGAGGAATCTGAGGCTTAGAAATGTAAAGGCACTTGTCCATTGCACACAACTGGACTATGTTAGAGCTGGAATTTCAACCCAGGCTTGTCTGACTCATGGTTCCTAATACTATGCTGTATTCCTCAAACCAAAGCCTCCCTCTTGCCTGATTTTTGAAATATATAGAGTAATTCTTGGAAGATAAATAAAAGTAAGATTTTATTTATTTATTTTTCTTTCCTAGCAAAGTTATTTGGCAAATATCTTCCATCAGTTGAGGCTCTGTTTTTGAAACACCAACATTCCCAGTTCCCTAAAAAAATGTTGGCATATATAATATTTCTTAAAAGCTTAGTTTTTACAAATGTAAAGTCTTCTTGTTTTCTTTTCAAAATAAAACATGTTAGAATTCTATATGGGTTATCCCAAATATGTGAATTTCTCCTGTAAAACTAGCAGAGGATATGAAAAAAAAATTGTGTGCTCTCTTTTTTTACCACACCAAGAAAATCAGTCTTACAATTATTTCATTTGAATAAGAATTTTAACCTGCACTAAACTATACAGTTAATTTTACAACACCTAGAAAGATATTAAACAGAAAATGTTACAATTAATCTTGATATTGATACAGTGCTAGTTTTAAAACCAGATGTATGCTATGTGAAAAATGTGTTTTTGTGATATGAGGGTAAGAATAGATGAGGACACTTGTCAGAGTGCTCCAGGGAAGTTTGCGTAGTGGATGTGAGAACTAAGCTGAACCTGTCAAATAGGTTGGGATTTGGACATGTGGAAGGCATAATCTGTGGTCTCCAAATGGAATATGCACATGTAAGAACGATGGTAGAAGTTTTTTTTTTATCAGTGTCTTTAAATTTTCCATTATATGCATATATATTTTAATGTATATAATGTTCTACAGTTGACATGTAGATTCTTTAAATTTAATAGTATAAATTCATGTATTGGAAGATGCTCAATTTATTATTATTGTCATTGTTGTTATTAGTATTACTTCACTAGTAGAAATGAGTCAGGGACATTTTCTTATATTGAAAACATTATACTATAATTGTCAGCATTTTAAGGAAAGACAGGAAAACCACAGGAATTGACTGTTGACATGTTGTAGGGGTCATTATTGACTTATTAAATCAGAAAGTGACCAAGCATAAACATCTCTGTATGATATTTATTGAATAGTTTGGTTCTGCCATTGATCAAAATCACTTATATTTCCTGCACAAACTTGAAATAATCCAATAATTCTATATTATTTTCAAGTAATATTATATATTCTATACACGCAAGTTTATGTGTATCTATTTGCTTTTCTTTTTTCTATTTGAAAGACATCATATAATTTCTCAATTGTCAAAAGCAGTATCTTCATGAAAGATTTTTAGAAAGTATATATAGTTATTATTCAATTAATTATTACTTTGGTAGATATTTATGCCACACACACAAATGTAAGTCTGAGACATTTCCTATGTATTGACCACACTGTTCTGTAAGCATGCTTACAAGACAATATAAGCGAGGTGAGGATCTCCTAGTATTCTTAAAGCTAAGACCAAAATTTGCCTGATATTTCCTGAATGAAATGACAGGTTAATGTTATTGATGAAATGTTTATAGCTTGACTTCCTTGAAACATAAGCTGTTAGTAAAAAAAGCAATTAGGGAAAAAATGAAGAAATGAACCAGCAATTCCTCTCCCATTTTTCCTTCCCTCTGTATTATGTCATAAACAAAAGTAATATAATAGCTACTAATTATAGGAAACTTTTCAGACTTTGTAATTGGATCCTTCATTTTTCCCACAGCCACTGTGAACTAAGAATTTATTCACAGATAGACCTCCTGTCAGTGTCTCTTTATGATAGTTTTTAAACAAAGAGACTCATGTATGTGTTTAGGCATATTAGCTAAACTGGTGCCCCCCCTTTTTAAGAGTAAATATTAGGCTTATTGTTGCTGATTCTTCATCACCTACTATCATAATGACCTATCTTAGGTAGTATGAAGTGGTGGAAGGCACTGAACTCGAAGCTCAAAACTTGACTTCTGGTCATAGTTTCAATATTTCCCTAAACATGGCTTGGCAAATACTAAACTCTATAAACCTTGATGTAACCATTTGTATTTTTAAAAAAAGAAAAAGAAACCTGATAAAATATAAATTATAAAACCAAGAATCAAAAGAACTGAGTGAAAGAGAGAAAGCAAAACTGAGGGAGAAATAGCAGTGGAGTTGATGTAGAAACAGTGTTTGGTAAAAATGCGCATGTAGTTTGCTTTTAAAAAATCTGTATCAATGTGACAGTTGCATAGATTGGAAGAAACTCTATGTCAAATGTGGTCAATATAAACTCTAAAATTTCTTAAATTACATTCTTCTCAGTTTATATTATTGGGGGGTTTTGTTTTCACTCATTTTCATTAAGGAGACAGATTATCCCATTGCTTTCTTTTCTTTTCTCACTCTCTTTCTCCTTCTCTCTCTTTCCTTCCTTCCTCCCTTCCTTCCTTCCTTCCTTCCTCCCTCCCTCCCTTCCCTTCCTCACTTCCTCCCTCCCTTCCTTCCTTCTTTCCTTCTTTTCTTCTTTCCTTCCTTCCTTCCTTCCTTCCTTCCTTCCTTCCCTCCCTCCCTCCCTCCCTCCCCTCCTCTTTCCTTCCTCCTTTCCTTTTCTTTCTTTCCTTCCTTTCCTCCCTCCTTCCTTCCCTTTTTTCCTTCCCTCCCTCCCTTTCTTTGCTCCCCTCCCTTCCTTCCTCCTTTCCTTCCCTTCCCTCCCCTTTCCCTTCCCTTCTGTTCCCTTCCCTTTCTTTTCCTTCCCTCCCTCCCTTTCTTCCCCTCCCTTTCTTCCCTTCCCTTCCCTTTCCTTTCTTTCTTTCTTTCTTTCTTTCTTTCTTTCTTTCTTTCTTTCTTTCTTTCTTTCTTTCTTTTCTTCTCTTTTCTTTTCTTTCTCTCCCTCATTCTCTCTTTGTCCCATTCCTCCCTCCCTTCTTAACTTCTTTCCTTCCTTCCTTCCTTCCTTCCTTCCTTCCTTCCTTCCTTCCTCCCTCCCTTCTTCCTTCCTTCCTCCCTTCCTTCCTTCCCCCCTTTTCTCTCTTCTTAGCTGTGATGTCCTACAATAAAACTAACCAGTCTTGATTTGCCTTAACTTATCTCATGCCCTCTTCCTGACAGATTAGCCAGGTAGCTTCCTCACCTGTAGTACCTAGGTATCTGAGAGGATAGATCAATTGCTTTTCACAGAGCAATGGTAAAACCAACATGCTTTTGTAACAACAGAGCAGATATTTTAAATTATAATATGCTGCCCTTCTAGACAGTAGACTATTTTCAAAAAGAAATATTATAAAAATATACAGAGAACTAAGTTCTCATTTATTTTCTTACCATTTTATAATATAAAAGTTATTTAAGTAAAAAGCTGATTTTTCTTAAGGTGATTTTTGTAGTAACTATTTTTTTCTTTGCAATGGTGAGTTTGCAATTAATAAATACGTATTGACCAGACATTCAGATGCAAGAGACTCAGTTTTGTTGATATTAATGTATTTCTTTTTTATTTAAATTTGGAGACTTGTAGGGATAAATGTTAATAGGCTTAAGAAGCTTCTCCTCCACCTTCATAAATTCATTACATTTAGGGACAGGGGCCTATAAAAATGCAAGGACTTATAGATTTGTTATATATCAACAAAATTCTAAGAAAATGCATTTCCTTCACAGTATTTCTTTCTCTTTTTTTTAAGATTTTATTTATCTATTTGACACAGAGAGAGAGAGATCACAAGTAGGCAGAGAGGCAGGCAGAGAGAGGGGGAGGCAGGCTCCCTGCTGAGCAGAGAGATCATGACCCCAGAGATCTTAACCCACTGAGCCACCCAGGCACCCCCAGAGTATTTCTTTAATGTCCCCTTCTTCTCACCTGTTTTTGCATTTTTAATTTTAATTACTATAAGCTCTAAAGTACAAATTTAGAAATTCCCAACTTATGTTGCTATCAATAAAAGATTACTACCTACAAAAGGAGCTTTTTCTGTGATACATTCAATATCAGAGGGTCTGCAATTACTTGTTCATGCCTTTAAGGAAGTTAAAAGCAACCTGCTTGTCATTTTAGATTTGATTTTCAAAGAGCAGCATGCCAGAAATGTGACATAAACAAACCAACAAAATGTGGCTTCCAGGTGTTACTAATAGGTAGGCATTCTTCAATTAAGTTTCTGGGGATTGTTTTATTTAATTACAAGGGCAGTTTACCAAATAAACTACTTACTGATTGAATTTCTAAACTCAACCCTCCTGAAAAAAGCCAAATGAATCATCAATTAAAAACTTCAATGATTCAGGAATTGTTGAATCACTATATTATATACCCGAAACTAATATACCCTGTCTGTTCACTAACCACAATTAAAATAAAAACTTAAAAAGTGCCCCCGAATAAAAAATAAATAAAATAAAAAACTTCAGTGATTCATTTGCCAAGACCTCTTTGACCAGTATATATTCTAAGACATATACTCTTGCATTTTGACCTTTTAAAAACACAGACACTCTTCACCAATGTTACCCATTTTACCACAGACTGGGGATAAACAGACCTCAGTCCTAGGCTTGACTTTGCTATACACAGCTCTATCATCTTGAACAAAGTAACCTCTAGACGACGCTTCAATTTCCTTACTTTCAAATTGAGAGGTCTGATTTAGATTTTCTCTAAACTCTGGTCACTCTAGAGTAGTATTGTTAAATGGGATTTTTTTTTTTAAAGATTTTTATTTATTTGACAGAGAGAGAGATCACAAGTAGTCAGAGAGGCAGGCAGAGAGAGATTGGGAAGCAGGCTCCCTGCTGAGCAGGGAGCCTGATGTGGGGCTGGATCCCAGGACCCTGTGATCATGACTTGAGCCGAAGGCAGAGGCTTTAACCCACTGAGCCACCCAGGCGCCCTTTAAATGGGATTTTAATTTATTGTAGCCTGCAGATTTAATGCACGCACACACTCATGGTGGTAGACTAGAAAAGAGAACATGAGTATTACTTGTAGTAAGAATAAGTATTTTTTTTGTGAAACTTTGTCTCAGATATAAGTAAAATATAGTTTACACTGTGGAACTTGGTCACAAATTGTGAAAAGAACTTCTATAGAATTTTAACCAGCATTGCACTTTGTTCATAAGGAGTGGTTTACAGATGAAAACTTAACAAGTATCATCTGTCCCCCAAACAGAATTTTAATTGTCCCAGCCTTAAAAATGCCATGCCCCAAAACAATAAACCCCCAAATAAAGCCAACACGAAACAAGATATATATGATATAGAATATATATGAAATAGGGTTTTTAAAATTATCCTACATGTAGTCATGGAAAACCAGAAATATGTTTAAGGAACTAAATATTATTTGCCTTGTTAGAGTGAGGTGCATTTTTAAATATTTGCTGCATCCTTAAGTTGATTGATGGTTAAATTTTAATGTTGACTTTGCTGGCTCTATTCTTTCAGAAGGACGAGTCTGAAAAATACCACCTGATATTTGCATATTAAATCAGGATGATTAATAATTGTTGAGCTTCAGTGGATAGTAATTAATGTAATCTTCTTAAAGTATTCAAGTCTTCTTTTTATTTCTAGGCTATAAAATAGACTTCGGTACTTTTGGTCTTGGAAAACTTCAGTTAGGAAGAATTGCTGCCGTATAGTCATTTATATACAGATCATTTGGACCAAGGTCTTTACATGTTGTAATTGGAGTCTTATTAAAATATTATGTCTGTATTTGTGTGTATATTCCATAGAATTCTCTTATAAGTAAAACTAATATTTTGTTGTGCCTTGATCTTCTTTTGAATGGAACCTAAGACAGAGTTGCTCTTTGCTTTATATTTCACTTTGGAAAAATAATATTAATTATGGTGTTAAAGTTGTACAGTTATGGAATTGTTTTTCTAGCCCTCTGAAATTCATCAGATCTGTGCTTTTTGAGGGAACTCAAGCATTGATAAGATAATTTTTTAAAAGTAAGAACAATTGTGAAAAATTAAATAAAGTTTGGTATATGTAAAAGAACAGAAGCATACAAAATATGTTTCAGTGTTGTATGTGATAGTACTAAGTATAACTATATATTCTGAGTTATTCTGTTTAATTTAATAAAAATCAAATTAGTATCACTTAATTTGATAGCTCTTGAATATTGTTTCAGTTGTATTTGGAATTAGGTGTAGCTGCTAATATTAGAGAACTGAACACGGTAACTTAAAATCCCAGGTTTTCTCCTTTCACTTAACAGAAACCCAAGGTAGACTTCTAGAACTGGGAGTGTATGTATGAAGTCAGTGACTGCCCAGGTCCTTCTGTCTTTCTGTTCTGTTTCTCCTGACTTCAGTCTGGTCATGTTGTAGTCCATGATGATTTATTGTTGGAGTGCCAATATTCAAATTCAAGGCAATAGCGAGGAGGAAAGACTCAAATTCTCCTTTTTCAAGCATTTTCGAGGAAGTGTCATGCAACACTCTCATATTTCTCTTGTCAGTTCTCATCTCACCCCTACATGTTAGGATAACTGAGTAATGGAGCTTTTCCATTGGGCAAATTACTCAGGGTTCTCAGAGAAAGGCAAGAATGAATATTAGAACACATGTATCTCCTCTTTTGTTCCACATAATGGACTCAGTTTAGTTTATCTTTTATTTTTTATTGTTTCAAAAGTCAGTCTCATTATCAAATACTGCTACTGAAGGATTTAATAATCACCTACTCACACTATGCTTTTTATTCAAAATGTGCTGAACAGATTCTCGTTATGTCACAAATTCAGAAAAGTCATAGCTATTTAAATACGCTTTTTAGACCAGAAAAGAAATTCAAGATCATCATTTAACTTCTACATTTTCCAAGTGAGGTAACTGGTACTCGGTTAGTGGGTGATCTGCTCAGGGTCTCATAGGTGACCAAAGTAAGAGCCGCAACATAAATATAGGTATTTTCAAGGTTCATAATAGTACTTTTTCTGCTACACTATGATGGTATTAACTAAGTGATGGTGTGTTTTTCAGTTTGCCTTTTTAAGATCAAGACGGACATTAGAATATTAATATTTTTAAAAACCTGTTAATCTGATCAAATAAGATAGTTTACAGAGGAATACTTTTTCTATTTTAAGCTTTATTCATAAAAAGGAAAATTCTTGTCAGAAATATGCTATTGGGTTGCATTGTAGAAGGTTACTTATAAGGTGTTCATTCATAAGGCTTTCATTAGGAATTCAGAATACATTTTCCTGTAAGGAATATGTAATATTCCCCAACTGCCTCATGGAAGCCCATGTAACACTCGATGTATCTAGAATAGCATACACATAGCACTATAGAACTTACTGACAGGCACTGCCTTCTATGGGAGACTTTTTGGCAGTTTGTACAGTAATCAGTGTAGCACTGCACATCCATACAAGTACGAGGAGCTGAGGTTCATGGTGAACACAGTGGGAGTTACACCACTTAAAAGCTGTTTCCCCAGCTTTCCCCAATCAGTTGTAACGACCCTGCATGAAAGGGGCATGCCCACTCTCTAAGGGTGGCCCAAGGTAAAACAATGCCATCAGACATTTAGAGTTCTACCAGTTCAGATGGGCCCTGCCAATCAGGGATTATTTTTCATCTTTTGTT
Source organism: Ailurus styani (assembly GCA_002007465.1). Classification (NCBI taxonomy): domain Eukaryota; kingdom Metazoa; phylum Chordata; class Mammalia; order Carnivora; family Ailuridae; genus Ailurus; species Ailurus styani. The sequence continues at coordinate 549,555 of LNAC01000498.1, read as the reverse complement.
TAGTGTTTTTTATATTTAACTGATACTAGAGTTATTATAGACTGTCTAATGTACACACACACAACAGTACTATACTTAATAGCACTGTTATCTCCTCCTCTCCATGCAACTTTCGTTTATTTTTTAAACCTTTATTTTGAACAAGTGATTCATAATGCCCCTGTGTACCTTTGGCCCTTTTTTATTTCCCTGTCTCTCATCTGAGAACACTGTATTTACTCCTCCCTCCTACAACCAATGTGTTTACTTCGGAATCTGTTCTTTTCAGTGGAAGCACTCATCACACTTTGAATTATTTGCTTAATGTCTATCTTCCTGGCCATGTGGTCAACTCTGTGTGGGCAGTGACCAAGTTCATTTTGTCTCCAGTATGTAGCATAGTGCCTAGAACATAAATGTTGATATACATTAATACTATTAAACAAATAAAATAGAATGGTACCTTGATAGAGCGCTACCAAGTACTCCATAGGCCTCTCATCATTGCTTTAATTTGCTCTGTGTTCTGATGCATGCATTGATGCCTTGGTTCATTTTGTTCCCTCTTCCTGATTAATAATGACAATAACAATAGTAATCATAGGCATTTACTGTGATCTTACTGTTTCAGGTATGGTTCCAAAAAATTCATATTCATTAACACGTTTAATTGTCCAACATCCTTTTCATACTCATTTTATAGATGAGTAAATTGAGAGTCCCACTTAAGTAAGTTGACCAAAGAGACATAGCATCTAAATGTTGGAGGTAGGGTTAAAAAGAAGGTGCCTGGCTTGTACAGTCTAACCTTTACCAATCTGCATTCAACTATGTTCTTCTGTAGAATTCTGAATTATCTTTACTATTACTAGTTCAAACTCACTTCTATTTCCTTGTGTTCCCAAAATACATCTTAAATACTTCTATTTAAGTAATTCTCTCATGCCTTGTATATAGTTATTTGTATACAAGTCTTTCTTAAGACTGTTAACCTTTGGAGAGTAGGAATCTTCCTGGTCAATGTCACATAGTTCTTTATATTCTGGTGACTCCAAAGTTACTATTTCCAAGTGAGGCTCATGTAATGTGTTCTAGAACAGCATGACTATGTAATTACCCATCATTTTTCTTCCTTGGTCAAGCCTCATCCTTCTCATTTTTCTACCATATGGAATTATGGGAGCATTACTTGATGAACTCAGATAGCTGACAGTAATCCTTGCTTCTCATATCACTCCCGGAGTCTTACGACCAACTGTCATGATCTCTCAAATATGACCATTCCTCTACATTGCAGTATACCATACCCCAATCCTATCAGTTTCATTCACACGCTAGCTGATCTCTCTGCTGTAAATCCACCCTCTGCACTGTGGGAAAGGAGAGTTTTAGAAAATAGAGATTTGTTCATCTTCCTGCTTAAATCAATTCATAGTCATTGCATCTAGCTTCTTCCCCGATCCCCTTTCTCTCCACCTTATTTTTTCAAGGCCATGGTTCCTTATAAAATAATGGAAACAATCAGACAATATTTCTCAAATGAATTAGTGTCAATGTCCGAGGTCTACAGCTCAGTTCAGGTATTCTTTACAGAGAGTACTCTGATATGAGTACCAAATCTTGGACCAAAATGCCAATGACAGTGGAATGATTGTAATTGAAAAGTGACTAGGGGCTACCTAGTAGAGCCGACCCATGGGTGGCTCAGTTGGTTAAGCATCTGCCTTTGACTCGGATCATGATCCCGGAGTCCTGGGATCAAGCCCAGCATCGGGCTCCCTGTTCAGCAGGGAGTCTGCTTCTCCTTCCTCTGTCCCTCCCCACCCTGCTTTGCTTCCTCTTTCTCTCTCTCTCTAACAAATAAATTTTTTAAAAAATCCATTGAATGAAGCCTATGTATTTCTTTCTTTCTTTTTTTTTTTACTTTATTTTTTCAGTGATCCAAGCTTAATTGTTTATGCACCACACCCAATGCTCCATGCAATATGTGCCCTCCTTAATACCCACCATCAGGCTCACCTATTCCCCCTTTCCCTTCCCTTCCATAACCCTCAGTTTGTTTCTCAGAGTCCACAGTCTCTCATGGTTCATCTACCCCTCCGATTTACCCCAAATCACTTTCCTTTCCTTTTCCTAGAATCCTAGCTTTTATTCTCTGTGTTCCACAAGTAAGTGAAACCATATGATAATTGACTTTCTCTGCTTGACTTATTTCATTCAGCATAATCTCCTCTAGACCTGTCCATATTGATACAAAAGTTAGGTATTCATCCTTTCTGATGAAACCTATGTATTTCTTTCTTTTTTTTTTTAAAGATTTTATTTATTTATTTGGCAGAGAGATAGACAGTACAAGTAGGCAGAGTGACAGGCAGAGGGAGAGGGAGAAGCAGGCTCTCTGCCCAGCAGGGAGCCCGATGTGGGACTCCATCCCAGGACCCTGGAATCATGACCTGAGCCAAAGGCAGCAGCTTAACCCACTGAGCCAACCAGGCACCCAGCCTATGTATTTCTTATTCATAGTTTTCATTATCTGTTTAGCAATAGGATTAAGCAGCTTGAAAGAAGAGAATGTTATTGAGTATTCCATTGCTTAACAGAACTTGCTGAATGTATGAAAGAGAAAATTAGTGAAAATGTTGTCCCTTAAATGCCAAGGCTGTTTTTAAAAGAGATAATATTACCTAGGAATAAGTGGGGGGAAAAATCCATCTTGAAGAGAATAATTTAATGGCAATTGTCATGACTATATTTTGAAATGGATTTCATCCCTTGAAAAGTTTGATTCTCATGTATGGATGTTGCTAAATAATCTTACAGAATGGGAATAAGTAGAATCATCATGTGTAGTCATGAAGAGAATAAAAATTTATCCAATGTTCTGTCAGTGAACAACATTTTAAAAAGTCTTAGTCTGAGAGATACAACTTGAACCTCAAGAATACAAAAGGAAAAAAAAGAATACAAAAGGAAGTTATGTCATGAAAGATAGTATTTATATGCTTCAAAAAACTCACACGTCTTAGAGTTGTTGACTTTATGTCAATATGTGTTCAGTGTCCCAGCTCATAAAGCTAATGTTGAACAATTTTTTCTCATTAATGAATGTTCAAAGAATGAAATAAGTTGATGTGATTACTATGAAAGATATGTTACAAGGTAAACAGAACATAAACTTTAATTGCAAGAAATTTTATAAGCAAATTCTGCAAAACAAGAGGCTATTCATGAAAACCAAATCATTAAGGAAATATTCAGAAAAGATGTATTTAACTTAGATACTGATAACTTATTTCAGATAAGCAGTGAATACATTTTGGAATAAGTATATTAGATGCATATTTTTTATTTATCCCAAAGTGTGCACAGGCAACAAATAATAACTTAAATTAACTGAATGTTGTGATTTTTTTATTTGCTAAGCCTAGAAAGCCAACCTGAGGGGAGGGAGGTTGGGAAGAATTGCCCTATTGGGAACCTCTAGTTTAGGACAAGATCAAATAATATAGCATTCTTATGGTCATTATTTTAATAATTTTATCATTAGCATTTCTTTCTCATAATAATATTCCTGTATGTTACCAACTTTCTAAAGAGTGAGAAACTACAGTATTTTTAATGAAATGAATTAAAAATGTAATTTAAAAAGAAAATTTGATGTTGAAGATTTTAAAATATCAGAATTTTTGTTTTATTCTAGTCAGTTGACAATCTTTGTACTGCTCATTAAAGATTTATGGTCCTGTCAGGTTAGAGAATGGTCTTGAGTTCGTTGCATCTACTTGTTCATTATTCCATTTTCAAATGCTGAGAATAATAGTGGAAGAGATAAAAGAGCAGTATATTTAAAGTGAGCATAAAAGACTGAATTTAGATTGAATAATAGTTTTGGACTACTGATTTTTCAGAAACACTTTAAATAGCGATTGTAAGCAAAATAATTGTATCTTTTATAAACTAAACAGATAAATGAGTTCTACATTTATAGACTACATTATTTTTCTTTCACATTGCTACTTCTGAGCTCATATAATTATTTTTCAGATAATTCAGAAGGAATACTTCAATCACTTAGCAAAACTGCCCTGTCTAAAATTAGCTTGTTTTTGTCATAACCTAGTTTCTACACAGTGAGTCAGAAGTAATTTCCCCATATTAACAGGAATATTGGCTGAAAGTGAGAAGAACAAATATTGGCTGTCTCAAGCCAAAGAGATACTTATTGGAAGGTACAGGGTCTTCAGAGTTATCGGAAGGCTTTGAGAAGCTGGATGAGCTGAATGGGAAAATGAGCAGACCAAAGGGAGGACTGGAGGCTATTCAGCAGATCCATGTGGCAAGGACTGCTGGACCATTCTGCCACAACTAGATTCTACCATAGCTACACGAAGGCTCCAGCACAAAGGAATACCAACCAGCCCTTCCTTCATCTTGGCTTCACTCATTCCAGGGTCAAAGTAAAGGGCCAGTGAATCCATTTGGATCAGCTTAGGAGATGTGGCCTTACCCCACTAGCCAGAATGGAAAGGAAAGATATTTCACCTTAGGTTTCCATAGTAAGAGATGGTGCTTCAGTCCCATCACTGCTCACAGTGGGAAATCTTCGTTCACCCCAGAAAAGAAGGAAAAATTGAATGTTGGATAGGAAAAGTGTGCGTGTGTATGTGTGTATGTGTGTAGGTCTATGTACATAAACACATATGCATACACACATCTATAATTTGTTTTGGGTTAAAAAATGAAGCAAATTAATATTGGTCATGTTTGTACAATCAGATATTGAATGACGGAATATTTAGAATCAATATACCATAGATGCTTGAAGCAAAAGAAAGCATTTTTACTTCAAGTAGTATAGTTTTCAAATAGTGTCATCTTATATTTGAATATACATGCCATCTAGTGATAGTGGCTCCCCACCTATGTAATAGGTAATTTGTGGTGTTTTTCTAACTTGTGAAGTTGTGATTCTATAGTTTACAAAGTTCCCAAGTGATTTAGACCCAACTACACCTATTCTCTAATTTCATAAGTTAACTATAAAATAGTGTGTTATGAAGATATGAGTGCAAAAGGTAAGGCACTAAAAAGTAGATTGTATTAAAAAGAAGCAGTTAAAATTGAGGACATAGCACTTTGTCTTTTTTGTCAGTGAATTCCCAGATCTTACCCAGTATCTGACACAAAGCAGTTACTCATATTCTTTATTGGTGCTCCAAGAAAAGAAAAAGAAAGGAGAAAAAGATGTGTTTTCATTTCTAGAAGATATGATCGTCTATTCAGAAAACAAAATTGACAGGAAAATTAAAGATTGCTGGATACAAAGTAGCAATTACCAACTACAATGTATATATTTTTAAAAAATAGAACATCATTTATAAAAGTAACATAAAGCTATAAAGTATATAGATTAATGTATCTAGGAATTAATAGGATCTAACTAATAATAGGAATTAATGTATCTATCTCATTAGAGAGTCATCCTATGCTTTTGGATGGGAAGGTAATATTGTAAATGCAGAAATCATAAATTATTCTATAAGTTTCAGTTAGCTTTTTGCAGAAATAGATACAATGGAAGAATGAATGGTCATTTATAGGTAAGAAGTAAAGAGAAAAAGAGAGGACCTGTCTCAACAGGCACTAAGAAATATTTGGTGGGAGGAGAGGTAAAGAAGGCTGTATTAAGCAATACTTTCAGAACATTACAATAAGGCAAATTAAAGATACCTGTTCAATAAAAGAAAGGTACTACTGAGAAATTAATGACAGAATAGAAGGTATTTGAAATTCTGAAACTGAGATATTAAAATCTAATATACCCAAGGAACACCTACTAATCAACCAATAAAAGATGAAAATCACAATGGAAAAATTGGAAAAAGGATAAGAACAAAGAATTTACATGAGAAAAAACTCAGAGAGCAAATAGGCATATAAAGAATTCTCAACATCACTGTAGACCAGAGCAATGCTAACTCAGTACAAAAAGGTGGGTTTTTACCTCTTAGCCTGGTAAAAGTTAGAAAAATTTTGAGACAAACCCTCCTTGGGAAGACAATATTGTAAATGTACAAGTGAATAATGCCAAATATTGGTGAGGATGTAGAGATACAGAACCTTTCTACTCTGGTAGGAGAGTGGAAAAGTAAACTCATTCTGGAGAAGAATGTGGCACTGCTTAGTTCAGTTAAATGTATATGTACCCTAGGAACCAGCAGTTATCTCCCAGGTAACAATTTCCCAATAATTCTTACATAGCTCCCTACAGGGACACAATCAAAGTTGCTCATGACAGTGTTATTTTGTGCTGGTGACAAGTGAGTTTACTGAGGAAGGAGGAGCCTTAGCAATGTGTTCACATGGTTATCTATTTTGGTAGGATCTACAAAAGTAAGGTATCTTAATATAGTTTCTCTCTTACAAGTAGTGTTAGAGTAGCCATGGGCATATCTGGTTTGCAGCAAAGTGGAGTTAGCTGAGATATTATTAATGGGTCTCAATGGGATGCAGTTATGTGGTTTGCAGTCACTTCCATGTACATTTATCATGCACATTCTTAGAAAAACATTAAGTATATAGAACAGGTGCCATGTATAGGCCTTCCTTTAGTCTTTCTGAAGAAGAATTCTAGTACTTGAAACTGTAATTACTTTGGTATTCTTCAACAGTTGCATCTTTTTTCTTGTTGCATTTTATAGTTGGCATATTTTATTTTATTTTATTATTTTCAACATAGTATGTAATTTATTTTTTAATTTTTTTTCAGTGATCCAATGTTGATTGTTTATGCACCACACCCAGTGCTTCATGCAATATGTGTGCTCCTTAATACCCACCACCAGGCTCACCTATCCCCCCCATAACCCTCAGTTTGTTTCTTCGAGTCCACAGTCTCTCATGGTTCATCTCATATTTTAAGCACAAATGCCAAACTTGGAATTTCTGTGTATTCTGCCTATTATAAAGGTTTCCAAGCTACACATATTAGGTACAATGAAATTATAAAATATGTCTTTAAAGATTTTGTTGAGAAAAACCAAATGCAAATGAGGTACAAGACTCTAACCCTGAACATGAGAAAGCTCAAAAATGACAGTTTAACTACAATTTGGAAAGTGTATAAGAGTATTTTAAGTTTACAATTGCAAATTATTGAACATATAAAATATTTATGTATGTTGCACATACGAAAAGCACTTCCTTTGTCATCTTTAGCCTTTAGTATTAAAATACTGAGAGAAAATTCAGATACAAGATTAGTGGAATATAAAAACTTATAAGAAGCAATCAACAAATTATATATTAACACTGAGTAACAAAATGCAACAAAATGTTTTGTTAGAAGCAACAGTGAGAAACAGTGTTTCACTAAGAGAAAGAGGGTTATTTCTCATAGAAGTATTAAATAGATTCTTGGATTGTTTGGTAATTCAGGGAAAGAAGAAGAGTAAAGCATATAAATATATTGAGGGAAAAAAGATTAAATTTTATGCTGGTTTGCCATGAAAGACCCAATGCATGAGATAACATAAAACTCATCATACATTGCTGTTTAGGGATATCCATGACAAAATGGTTAAAGTATTATCAATTCAGAATATTTAAGATTAGCCATTGAACAAGGACTTTCGAAATGCTTTGTTACCTTACAGCTCATCTATGAAAGGAACTTAATAGGAGGCTTTACCAAATGTGACAGTAATTTTAAAAATTTATATGCTATTACCAATAATGAGTTGTAAGCTCAAAGAAATTTGCTCAACTATCAGTAATAAACACACACACATGCCTATATTTCATCTAGTTATGCCAAAGGAAAGATAAGATTGCCTCTATTCCCTCTGTTACAAAACCATTGCTGTATGGAGAGATGATCAGAGAGAACGAAGCCATAAATGGAGAAACAGGATTAAGTGTGCTAGGGAGTTAATTAAATTTTGGAACTTGTGGTGGTCTTGATCTTGGTTAGTTTTTTAAAAATGGAAATCCATTTGATTTCTGAACTCACATTAATATTCATTTTTGTACCTAATTTTTGTTTGTAATATGCATTTTATTCTCAGTGCCCCCTAGTAAAAAATTATGTAAGCTATGGGCCCGTAAAACCTGGATCTGTCTCTGGGTGGCGGGGCTGGGGGGACCCTAGATGGCACCCAGGTGTTCTAAGAGCAAATAGGTAACATGTCTGATAATATACATTGGAACATTATGCAGTAGTTAGAAATACAAATTTGAATTATTTATAGTAAACTGGGTGGATCTTTAAAACCATAGGGCTTAGTTATAAAAAATAAACAAAATGAGTCATATGGCATGAAATTTATGTAAATTTAAGATACAGCATCCAAGATAATATTCAATTTTTAAGAAAACATAATACAAAGATATACAGTAAACATATAAGGATGGTTGCCTAAGGATGAGAATGGGAAGGGGCTAGAGTGCAGGGAATGGGATATGAGGCTGATGAAGGAAAAAATAATAGAGATAGGACTTGTATGGCCAATGATGATAATTGGCTATGATCTGGGGAGTTTAACTCCAAACCTGAGGTTAAAAAAAAAAATCTATAGAATGCAGGAAATTTGGTTGATATTATCTACAATATAGCTAATCATGATTTACTCTTTACAAGCTTTTGCATACTTTTTAAATTTTAGATTAGACTAGTTTAGATAAATGTAGGAATAGAGTCTAAAGTTAGACATTTTTAATTCTGTGGAAATACAAAGTCAAAGATAATCTTTTGTTGTTTAGAAAAGCTGAGAGTGGTGGAGACAAGAAGGTGGGGGTAAACCTAGAAAATGACAAAGACAGCTTCTGGACCACAGCAAGCACTTAATAAACAATCTTATGAATGAAGAGTGTCAAGGGAGAGGATTTATCAAGGATGTGAGTCATAGTACAGACCAGCTGACTTTACTCATCTTCCCTCTCTGACCTAAGTCTTCCTCCCGAAGCCCAAGTCTGGTGCCTTTCCTGTATATTCTCATTATTTTTGTATGATTCCAATTGTTTACTTGCCCATATTTCCCAGTGGACCAGAGGTCCCAGAGGACAAGAGCCAAGGCTGCCTAGTTTGTGTCCCCAGCACCTGGCATTGTGTCTGGCACTTCGTAATCATTTTTAAAATACTTGTTGAGGAGTTAATAAAGTGGAATGAACATATTAAAGGAATGTTAGCACCACATGATTTCCCACATGTATCAATCATTATTTGTTTATCCTACTGAGGGATGATCTTAAAATTAGTATTATCTTCATTTTGATTTAGTAATTAGAACTATTAGAAAGTAACAATATTTAGGTCTTCTTGCACTACTCTTTTGTAGCTTAATAAAGAAAAGTTTCCAAGCATATTCCATTAATTCTGCTAGTAGTTATTATGATGGGATTTAAAAATAAATTTAATACATATAATAATATTGCAAATAATTCAACTGATGGTTGGTCATTTAAAATTTATTCTCTAATTTTCAATTAGTGAAGGGTCTTTGAAAATAAGACTACTTTGAAAAAAAGTAATAGCAATATTTTACTCAAGGGTCTTCATGGACAGTATTTTCTGCACAAAGAAAAATTCCATCTCCTTTTTAAAAAAAAATATGAGAACAATTACTTCATAATAAAGCCACTCAAATATGGTAGACTGAAATAATTAAAAATCAAATAAGATTAAAGGAAATCTAGTTTGTATATACAAATTGATGAGATTAAGAAAACATACAAGCTGGAACTCATTTATGCATTTTATTCTATATAGCCTTAAAATCAGTAAAATACCATTAATGCTTTGTGTAGTCCTTGTTCTCTTTTGTCGAGTACATTTTTTTTTAAAGATTTTATTTATTTATTTGATACAGAGAGAGAGAGATTACAAGTAGGCAGAGAGGCAGGCAGAGAGACAGGGAGAGGAGGAAGCAGGCTCCCCGCTGAGCAGACAGCCCGATGCGGGCCTCGATCCCAGGACGCTGAGATCATGACCTGAGCCGAAAGCAGAGGCTTTAACCCACTGAGCCACCCAGGCGCCCTCGAGTACATTTTTTTTAATACACAGACACACCCATTCTGATGTTCATTTCTTTCTGTGCTTCCCTTCTGCTCTTAGGATCTTTTCCTTCTGCCTAAAAAGTTTATTGTATATTTAGTGCAGTGATGAATTCTCTCAGTTTGCCTTTTCTGCAAAATGTTTTTTTAATTTCACATTCATTTTTTTAAGTTTTTCATCAAGTACAATACTTACATAAAAATACTTATATCCTAAACATACAGTCCAGTGAATGGTCCAAACTAAACAAACCGTGCGAGCAGTACTGGGATGAGAACATAGAGCTCTCTCACTCTAGAAGATTATTTTTAATCCCTTTAGTGTTCTGGATTGTCAGAATATCATCAGAATAATATATGTAATATATTATCATCAGAATATATTATCATACTGTCAGAAAATCAAGTGGCAGGTCTACTTTTTTTCCAAGCACAATTACAAGCTAAGGACACTCTGCTCTCTGGGATTTTATAATTTTAGAAGTTCCCAGAAACATCTATATCTAACAGTTCAGTAAAGGTATCTATTTATGGGCTGTAGTTAAATGGTGACACAGATAAATGTGGGTTAGCAGGGTCTGGAGGCTTGGGAAGAGTTACCCTGGTTCAAACTAGCTTTCTAGTGAAATGGACAGGATAAATCCATCATGAGGATGGACACTTCATTGATAAGGTTGTTTTATATTTTCCTGTTTACTTCTGATGACATTGTAAGAAACTATATAAAGTTAAAAGCAAATGGAAATATTATATTAAGAAAATAAAGGGATTGTATGTAGATTCATAAAGGCTATCTTAATTCTAGTCTCCTTACTGCCCACTTAAATGTAAAAATTTTGGTTCATTTTGAACTTTCAGGTAACAGAGCAAATAATATGGCCATTACTTAAATCCCTGAGTATAACTGATTATAATCATTGGTCTTACTGCACCTAGACTGGGCAAAGGGTAAGGTAAAACATTAGAGGTAGAATAGTCAGCGATTTGAAAATTTATACAGTTTTCTCAAATGATAAGCTGATATTTATGAAGTGTTGGAGGGTTTGCCAAAATCACAGCTAAAAGTATGTATTTATTTTGACCAAAGTAAGACAAATTTCAAGACAGCAGATTAAAAAATTAGTCAAGAAGTCTCACAGCTCTTTTACTGTGGATTAAATGGAACTCATGAGATCGAGCCTGAAGTTGGGGATCTTCAGTTATTTGAGGTCCCAGGCTCTGAAGCTCACTAGGATGCCATTTTTATCAAGGTACGGGATTTCCAAACAGTAGTGATATCACTGTGATTAAATCCTAAAAAATGTTTCTAAGATTATCTGAGAGAGAGAAAGAGCACACACGCACGTACATGAGGGAAAGGGCAGAGGGAGGGGGAGAGAGAATCTCCAGCAAACTCTCCACTGAGCGCACAGCCCAACATGGGGCTTGATCCCAGGACCCTGAGATCATGACCTGAGCCAAAATCAAGAGTCAGACACTTAACCAACTGTGCCACCCAGAGGCCCCAAATCCTAAGAATTTAAGTTCAGCTTATGTTTATTTTAGTACTTCTGTGAGCCATAAAATCTATTTTTCAGAAAAGCAGACAGTAACTGTGGCATACCTTGATAAAGAATAATGATCAAGACAATTATTTATATGTTCCCATAAAAAGTATTACAAAGCAAAGCCAGGGTCTTAGGTCCTATTCGGTAGGTTCTCCTAGGACCTCTCAAAATAAGATGAGTGTGTATCTAGGCTTGCCCAGAACAGTCCCAGTTTATGCCTATTGTCTTGGCGTCTGATGTAATGTAGCATTCTTGACAAAAAAATCTTGGTTTGCAACATAAATGCTAGGGTCATCCTGCCAAGAATAGAACCAGATTGTCAACTGTATTCCTTATAGCCAATGGGGTAGCTGTTGTACTTTCCTCCAGTGATGCTGTCAAGTATTCAAATATCAGTAAAATGAAAAACTATTGAGAGATTTTTTTTTTAATTACAATTCAGGGAACAGATAGGAGTGGACTCAAACCTGGCTTAATTATTATCTTTTCCCTATAATCTCCAGATTTAGTCTTCTAGCAGCATTCATTTTCTTCTGTAAATAGTGGAGCAACTGGATGACTAAAGCGCACTTCTGCTTGTCTTCAGATGTGTCAGCTTTCTCTCCCTTGTTGACATAGAGGATTTGTATGATCTTGATATTCGTCTCCTGCACTGAAGCTGGGAAGACTCATCTGGAAGTTTTTCAGTCCTCATGGAAGAGAGCATAGAATGTAACAGTTTATACTGGAAGTAAACATTGCCTCTTCCATCTTTCCTGATGATGTCTTTCTTTTTCATCATGGGATTTTAGATTTTAAGAATGGAAACACTGTGAAGGGGATGTCACTGAACAAATAAAAGTTTTTAAACCATCATGGTGGCCAAAGAGGCCTTTCTGGTTATAAGAAATGGTTACGTGTACCCCTGAGAGCCAGAGGGGAGTTGTCTGTTGCTTTGTTTTGGTCATACTATCAAGTGTTCACATATCAGTAAATGGAGAATTTCTGAGTCAAATGGGTTTCTTTCATCTCAGTGTTACCCCACAGTTCCTAAAGTAACACGGAAATCAAAAGAGAGACTTTTGTATCTTAACAGACTCGTTAAGATCGATATATATTAAAGTTTTAATTTAACAACTTGAAAAATAGTGTGCTTAACACTACCAAGGAAGTTAAATTACCATTTTTCTAAAAGGGAATGCACACAGAGCTCCTTGCAGATATATTTTTTGGCCTACTTAGTCATAATGACTCTCAAGTATAATTAGGACTCAGACATTGTGACTCCAGTCTATTTCTATGTTTATAGGTTGTAAGCTCATTTTTTACCCAAGAGAGTACATTTATAGAAAATTATCCTCCCAGGCATAATGACTTTAAAAAGTTGATTAGCATTTCTAATGGATCTCTTATTGATCAAAGTGATGTTATTTGATATAGTATAGAATATTATTTTTATATATTAATTACAGCCCATTTTAATTAGGCTGTTATCGCTTAGGTACATTATAGATAATGGCAATATATTTGTTTAATCAATTCAAATTTCCTGGAACACTGTCAACTTTACCTAATATTAGTATAATTCTATATCTGTAATTTCTTTTTTTTATATACGCTTTTTATCTTAAAATAGATTTATGGAAAAATGGTGCAAGACACTATGGAAAGTTCTCAAGGAGTCCCTACCCAGTTCCCCTGTTATTAACACTTTACATTAGTGTGGTACATTTGTCACAAGTAATAAAACCATAATGATACATTATTATTAACTAATGTCCTTACTTGATTCAGATTTTTTCAGTTTTTCCCCCACTGTCTTTTTTTTTTCTCCAAGGTTATGTCCAGGATAGCACATTACATTTAACCATCGCTGTCTCCTTAGGTATCACTAGGCTGAGGCAGTTTCTCAGACTTTCCTTGTCTTTGATGACCTTGACAATTTGAAGGAACATTGGTCAAGGTATTTTGTAGAATGTCCCTGAATTGGGATGTTTCTGATTTTTTTTTTCATTATTAGATCAAAACTATGAGTTTGGGGGAGAAAGGCTAACAAAGAGAGTACTGTTCTCATGATATCAAGGGAACATATTTTATTGGGGCACCTGGGTGGCTTAGTTGGTTAAGCATTCAACTCTTGATTTCAGCTCAGGTCATGATCTCAGGGTCATGAGATCGAGCCCAGAACCTGCTTCGGATTTTCTCTCTCACTGTCCCTCAGCCCCACTGCCTCCTCCCCCTCACTCGTGCACACACATGCACACACACACACACACTCCTACATAGTGCTTTCTCTCTCTCTCAATAAATAAAACCTTTTAAAAAAGGGAGCATATTATCAACATTAGTTATCACTACTGATATGAGCTATGATTCATTTTACAATGCTTTTGAAAATGCTCACATATAGATTCTATGGTACCTTGAGAATATTTCAAAAATTAATGGTACTCCAGCCAAGATTTTACCTGTAGGAAAATATCACTATCTGTTTCCAGAGAAGTGATATTTTCAAAGCCGTTTTTCATTTGACAACAGTCAACATCAATAAAACGTTCTATTTTACTTATTTTTACATTGGTCCACTGCCTTAAGTAATTTAGATCTGACCTAATTTAATTCAGATTTTGGAAGATCTTCAAATCTTTTGGACCAATTTTAATTTTATATACATAGAATTTAAGTTATCTATAGGTAAGAGGCTCAGTGACAGAATATAGAACAGAGTCAGAGATTATTATAGAGTCATGAATTGTGATTATTCTCCTCCTTGATATATGGAAATATCCTATCTTAATCCCTCTAGTCAAAGTTAAACAAGAAATTCAAATATTACTTGCTTTCTATAAGAAATGTTGAAAGTTGTCAAAATTTATGCTAAAAGAATTCTCGGGGAAATATTTTTATTTATTTTATTACTTTTAAGATTCTTATTTATTTGAGAGAGAGATTGGAAGCTTGAGTCAGGGGAGGGGCAGAGGGAGAAGGAGAAGCAGACTGCCCACCAAGCAATCTTGAAATCATGACCTGAGCTGAAGGCAGATACTTAACCAGCTAAGCCACTCAGGTGCCCCTATGGGAAATATTCTTAAGAGAATAATTAATTCCATTCTTTAAATGTAGATTTCATGTGTAAGACAAAATATGCTAATAATAATCATTACCAAAGCAAAATTCATTTTACAAAATTATATGGACATTGGGCGCCTGGGTGGCTCAGTGGGTTAAAGCCGCTGCCTTCAGCTCAGGTCATGATCCCAGGGTCCTGGGATTGAGGCCCACATCGGGCTCTCTGCTCAGCGGGGAGCCTGCTTCCTCCTCTCTCCTCTCTCTCTGCCTGCCTCTCTGCCTACTTGTAATCTCTCTCTGTGTCAAAATGAATAAATAAAAAAATCTTTTAAAAAAAATTATATGGACAAAATACACACATGTCCTATCTGAACCACAATAGAATTGACACTCTGACATTAATAAATCAATTGGGAACTGCAATTTAGTGTTGCAGTATTAGGTACCTGCCATGGGGCCAAGCAGGTAATAGAGGCCACTGGGACCTTTGCCAGCATAAGATAATGGGCACAGCCCACATATTCTCCTTTCAGTGCTTTAAGGAAGAATTGGTTTTGGGGTTCACTACGTGATTTCTGGAAGATTTCCAGCTTGATTTCCAAATATGTGAGGGAACCCACCCTGGTCTTACTTTCAGGGGTTATCCCTGTGTGAAAGGCTTCATAGGACCCTGAGGACTAAAGGAATCCTCCAAAGCAGCTTCCTGGAGGCTGCCTGATATTTGACTCCAAGAAGACAGAATAATAGTCTATTCTGAGTCATAGTAAGCATCCAGCATCCCTAAAACTCTAGAAAGACTACCTGTGATATTTCTTGCTTGAAGGAAGGGATCATTCTTGTACTCTGTTCACAGACTCCACTAATGATACTTAATGTTTCTCAGAAGGTGAACCAAGTGGAAGAATTCATTTCCTTCTGAGCTTGTTCAGAAACACCAATTCAATTTTAAAAAGAAAAAAGAAAAAAATCTTATTGATATATCTCTTGAGCCACATAAATTTGTCTAATTAAAAAATTATTTTCCAAGTTTCCTTTAGTTCAAGGCAACAAAGACAAATTAATGGGACTTTCATTAAATAAAGGAAATTCAGCAGCAATCTAAACCTCTGAGCATTCAATATTTATTCTAGGGCTACTTGCAGTATCTAACATTGTGTTTCACAAAGTAACTAGTTCTATTATAAATGTTTCAATGATTTTGAGCTCAGAGTGGATACATAACTTGGATAGCTAAGGTCCCACACCTGGCTAGTAAATGGCAAACCTAAGGATTCAAACTCCAGACTTTCTAGCTACAGAACTTGCACTTGAATCACTACTCTAAACCAAACTCTGCTGCTATTATACCTATATGTAAAATATGTTCCATGTTTAAAAGTCTAGTAATTCCTATAAATTGGAATATCCTCAAGATTAATGAATTAATATATCTTAATTACAGATGCATGAAGAAATTGTCCAAAGAAATTCAAATTGAACAATTTAATACTATTAATAGCACCATTTTTTTTTCATGGTAACTATGTGGAAAACTCTCTGCTATGTACTTTACATGGACTTAACCACTCCAATGCTAACTGTTCTTTGAGGCAGTGATTATTAACACCGTTTTCAAACTAGGAATCTAGCTCAGAGAAGTTAAGTCATCTGGACCGAGTCAATAGCTATAAAAGGTAGAACAAGGATTGTGATGTTCAAGGTCAAGATGATAATCTGTGAGCTACTGGAACCAGTTTGGATTTTTCTGTATTGAATACAAGTGTACTTCATGGTATATGTTAACTATTCCTAAAGGATTTTATGTATTTTACATTTTGGAAATTGAGCCATATTTCCAATGTCTTGCAGAAACTCAAATTTAGAAAGAAACTTGAACTCATTTTTTAAAAGTGCATACGCTCCTAAATAGTATTCATAAAATAGTACATACCTTTAGTTCTTAAGTGGATAAAATAAACATGTTTCTTTTAGTATCTTTATCTTTTTTTTTGCAATGTTGTCATTTATTCCCCCCCCCCAAATTGAAGTATATTTAGCATGTAATACTATGTAACTTCCAGGTGTATAAGATAATGAATTGATATTACAGTGTGTGTTCATATACACAATGTTATATATATATGTATATATACACACGCATATATGTGTGTGTCATACCTGAGTGGAATTTTTGTTTGTCCTTTCAGTTTTAAAAGGGAGATTTTAAACTTTGATATTTTACATTCCTACTCTTCAAAATAAAACAAAATCCAAAAAGTTTTGTACACCTTTAATTGAATTTGTTTTCTCTTATTAAGTAATAAAACCTGGTCACTAAGTTGTATGTATTCATCAGATGATTTCACTTTAGTGCATTTGTTGCTTTAAAATGGTTCTTAAAAGGAGGTTCACATCAATAATTTATGCTTTTTAAAAGTAGACAAGCTTAGGCCCTCCCCCTAAAAGTTTGTTTCAGCATTACTTGGGTAAGCCCTGGCAGCTGTATTTTTTTTTCTAAGTTACATGGATGATTCTTTTTTTTTTTTTTAAGATTTTATTTACTTATTTGACAGAGAGATAGAGAGCACAAGTAGGCAGAGCACCAAGCAGAGGGAGAGGGAGAAGCAGACTCCCCACTGAGCAGGGAGCCCAATGCGGAGCTTGATCCCAGGACCCTGGCATCATGACCTGAATTGAAGGTAGCCGCTTAACCAACTGAGCCACCCAGGCGCCCCATGGATGATTATTTTATACACTGTGGCTGAGAACCACAGTGGAGTATATCTTTATTTTGACATATGCATTTTTGGGAGCAATAGGGACAAGTGACACTTAACTGCCTTCTTACTATTACCTAACATAAGTGAAAAGAGCTTTTAAAACATAGTCTTTAAGAAAATAGTAGGGAATAAGAATTGTTAATTCCATGCTATGGGTTCTTGATATTAGCATAATGTAATGCCAATTTCTAAACCTAATTATGGAAGAATTGATGTCAGATTCAGTGATATTTGGTATAATTGAAAATCACACATTCAGCAAGCCAACCAAAGGAGGCACCTAAAAGAAATGTTCCATATTCATCTAAGAGAGAAAGTAGAAGACATTTCTACTTCTTACCCTGTGGGAGTTTGCAGTGTGACACATTAGGCCTTTGAAAGAGAGATATTAACAAAATTAATTTCAAATTGTCTCCAGTTTATTACATAGATTATGGGTCTAATATATAGATTTTTTTTAAAACCATGTCTTTATTATTGGAGTTCTAAATTTTCATTAGGATGGTCTTTTTAATTGAACCTCTTTCATACTGTTCAGCCTGATGACTCTCGATTAAGTTTGTTGCATCATTTTTTGTATTATTTCTTCTCTTCCATTTCATGCTCCCTCTTTTGAGACTGATGCTGGGACTCCCTAAATTATTCCACATGGGGTGCCTGGGTGGCTCAGTGGGTTAAAGCCTCTGCTTTCGGCTCAGGTCATGATCTCAGGGTCCTGGGATCGAGGCCCACATCGGGCTCTCTGCTCAGCGGGGAGCCTGCTTCCCCTTCTCTCTCTCTGCCTGCCTCTCTGCCTCCTTGTGATTTCTCTCCCTCTGTGAAATGAATAAATAAAATCTTAAAAAAAAATTATTCCACATCTCCTGAATTTCATTTTGAGTTTTCCTTTGCTCTTATGTTTGACTGTATTGGCACAAATCTAAAGTACAGAATGCTATGAATTTTTTTCATTTATATATATTCGTATGACCATCTCACATATCAATTCTCACACACCTGAGAATCCTCACTTGTGCCCCTTCGTGGTAAAGTACTTTTTTTGAAAGGTACCTAAAATTCTGACTTCTACTTCTTTTCAGCAAGTATTCTATTGACATTTTTATTTTGATGCCTCCAGTTACCAAAAATTTTTATTGTTTTTGATTCCTTTTTTTTTGATAGCCTATTCTTTTCAGTAAGAGGTCATCTTCTCAAATTTCTCTGAGAATACTAATTTTAACTTCTTAATATTCCCCTATGTTTGCTGATTTTTTTTCTTTCTTCTAGCATTAGTATTTTGGTCTGGTCATCTTAGTCCTTCCGTTTTACGTTTGGTAGTACTTGATTACCAATTCATCCTTAATTATCTATTAATATTTATGAATTAAAGTCTATGTTGCTGTTGTTTAGGGTTGCTTCTGCCTTTAGGTATGTCTGTTTCCCAAACAAATCCTCCCTTGAAGGGGAGGAATGCCTGCAAGCTTTGTGTATGTGGGTGATGTGTATGCGTCTGGTTGGCTACATTTTAGGATATGGCTAAGGAAAATGCAAGGTGAGTCCACCTTCATAGAAAATCCTAAATAATCTACCAAAATACCAGGGGTAATAAGAGGATCTAGCAAAGTCACAGGGTATAAGGGTAATTAGTAAATATTAAATAGGTTCAATGTTACCTTTTAGCATCAAACAGTTGTTCCATTTTGTTATTCAAAAGAGTGTTTATAAACGGTGTTCCTAAGAATGGAGGAGAAATTAACAAGTGAAATACAAAGGGTTCTGTATCAGTTTGAGGTTATCCTTAGGAAAGGAGTGAGGAAGTGAAGATAATTGAATTGAGATGGTGATGGGGGCTTCAACTGTAACTGAGTATTTTTATTTCTTCAAAAAATAAAAGTTAAATGTCCAAAGCAAATACGGGAAACTATTAAAGTTTGTTAAATCTATTATTTTCTATACTTTTCTGTGTGTTTGAAATATTTCATAAATTATCATTTCTAACATTATCAAAATAAAACAGCAACAACAACAAAAGAGTTCTGTGATCTAGCAGAGTCACAGTCTGCCATATTTCAACTCTATCAAACTCTTAAATGTATGAAGTCCCTAATAGTCTAGTGGCAGAGAAATTTGTCTTAAGTTTGTTTTCTACTCTAGTATTTTTGAAATTTAGCTACAGAACTCTTTGGTGATTTATTATTTCATATCATATGGGCCAGCATTCACAGTTTTGATAGCAGTTTTTGATAGGCTGCTTTATAATTTATACCCAATTACTTCCCAAAATAATTTGAGGAATTATTTAGTGAAAAACTAGTATATTTAAAATGGAAATAGAAATAAAAACTCAGAAACACCTGAAAAAAAGGTAGTATTTAAAAAAAAAAAAAGTTCATCTTTCCCTTGACTCTACCCTGCTTCTAGTAAAAACAGAAATGAAAACCCTAAGGGTCTTGTGTCAGTTAATTCAGAGATTAATGTTGTGGTTTAGCCTGGGGATAAATCCCACTGCTTCGCACTTGGATATAGAGGAGGAAGTGTGGAAATGTGACCTGCAACATTGTTGGATAGATAATACTTAGTCAACTTGTTTTCTGACCTTCTTCACCCAGGGACCAACTCTATGACGTCTCTGCTGGACAGAAATATTTTTTCTATGTTCTAACTTTCTCAGATGAGTGTGTAGGCTTCTACTAATCTCCTTACTAGGATAATCCTATCTGCTCTTTCTTCTTCAGATTTATGAAAACTCTTTAGTGTTTTCTCTGGTTTCAATGACATCATGAAACTTTTCTATTGTCCGTCTTTATTTTCATTGGAATGGAATTTGGTAGCCAGGGAGTGATAAACACATGGGATAAGACCATTGGAAATCATAAATTCATGAAAGTGCCTTGACTGGAAAAATGTATGAGAAAAAAATAGATGATAGATAGGTAGGTAGATAGATACATAGATAGATAGATAGTACATGCATACATCCATAGAGAATAGATAAGAAGGGAGTTCAGAATAAATATTTTTATATCTTAACTGTGAGAAATCTTAGATACAAGGATACTACCTTCACTTTTTTTCAGTAGTTGTGTATCATCTAATACTGAGGTTAATGGTGGCTGGGAAAAATTGTCACAAGAACACAAAAATATCTTTATGTGCAATATTCAAAAGAAAATGCAGTCATAGGGGCACCTGGGTGGCTCAGTGGGTTAAAGCCTCTGCCTTCAGCTCAGGTCATGATCTCAGGGTCCTGAGATCGAGCCCCACATCAGGCTCTCTGCTCAGCAGGGAGCCTGCTTTCCCTCTCCCTCTGCCTGTCTCTTTGCCTACTTGTGATCTCTCTCTCTCTCTCTGTCAAATAAATAAATAAGATCTTTTAAAAAAAGAAAGAAAATGCAGTCATAGTAATATTAATAAGTGGAAATATATTATTTTTCAAAATTTTAAATTAAACAAAGGAATATTGATTGATTTTATTAAATTTATTAAATTCAAGACACAAAAACTTAAATGCATCTTTACAAAGTACTTTTTTGGATAAAAGTATATGATATCTTCATTATAAAAATTTGAAAAATAAAGTTAAAAAGAAAGTAATAAAAAAAACCCATGATCCCTCAGCTGCGAATAACCTTCATTAAAGATACTATACCTTTAATTTCATATTTTCTATACATTTTAAAAAATGAGATGAATATACAGAAATGTGTGTGTGTAACACACACATTAGTTATCCATTATAAGATTTTTGTAATTCATTAAATAGTCTTTAAAAGCATTCTTAAATGCTGCTCCATTTTTCATTATATGTTCATTTTTTATTTAATGAAACCCAATTAGGCTTTTAGGTTAATTGTAGTTTTCAATATTATGGAAACATTGTAGTGAACATCTTCATAAATGTTTGAGGACATCTGAGATTATTGCTTTTGGATAAATCCTAGAAGGGAGGTTAAACACGAATTAACATACTTAAGGTTTTTGATAGATATTATAGAATTATCCTAGAAAAGTTTATACACATTATTTATTCCCATCATCCAGGTAGGAGGCAGTGACTTCCCCTCTACCCTCCAACCTAGAGGATGATGATGGAATCTGATCCAAGTCTCTTAAGCTTACTTTCCAAGACCATGATTATAAGCACATGCTTAGTGTCTTTCTTCACTGTAGCCCAACCTGGAAAATACCTCCTGAGCATGGTACCAGTGACATGAGTCACCCGCCAGCCCTGCTGTTTGTATATTCTTTAGTGAATCGGAATGTGTGTGTTGAGGGTGTGCAGGAATAGAGAGTGAGGGGAAGACAAAGAAGGGAAAAGGGAATAGGGATAGTGGAACCGGGGACTGGACGTCGGAGTTCATGACATGTACTTACCTGAATTTGTCCTATAATTTTGGAAGAGGTGACAACTCCAGTTGAATGTAAGGTGCACAAAAATACCAGTTCTTCTGCCACCTTTTCTCCAAAGACCAGGTGTGTGTACACTGAAAGTCTTTTGAGGGAAGTCATCTCCCCTCCCCTGTATGGTTTCCAGAAGTGTTGCGCAATCTCCTAAACCCAAGGGGAAACTGCATTCACTGCCTTATTTCTCAGATCGAGGTGGTAGTTTCTAAAAGGCTACGAAGATCTTTTTAAATACATGGATTTCTGGTAAGGAGTGTTCTTACACTGTGCCCAAATAACTAAGGGTAACAGTCATCCACTTTGTTCTAAACATAATTGAAGCTTCTTTTGTTTGATATGGAAACAGGAGAAACCTGGAAAAGAGTAGTTTTAGCTTCTCCTGCCTCTTTTTCTGACTCTGTGTAATCTGTGTTGTTGCTGCTGTGATTTGCTTAATTTTTATGTTTAGCATTGGGAAATAAAAGAGCAGACCATGGCTCCTCTTAGTTCACTCTCCCTCTGCGTTTGGTGTTATTACTTACTATACAGCTTTTCAAGCCATTCATAGTGGGTCAACATAATAGTTGTTGGTGTGTCCTGACTCTCAGGCAATCTTAATGTAAAAAGAAAAAAAAAAAAGACTCATTGTTATTTTTTAATGGAGAAGTTACGAAGTTACCCTGACTCCCTGACTTATTGAAATTATGAGTTTGTTATTTTTAAAATAAGAACTATTATTTTTATGCTTTTTTATTTATAACATTCCAAAATAATAATATATGGAACTTGACTTTTTTTTGGTATTTTTTCTCCTATAGGTTTTGTATACATGTGTAAGTTATTTAGAGAAGTAAAATGCATATCCTATTTTTTTTAATTTTTAAGTTGAATCTATCAGATATATGCTCCAAGTTTCTTTTCTTCGTTTGTCCTAAAATATTTTGCCAAATTGTTTTGAATTCAAAATGAGAATATATTTTTTTCTGATTTCTAAAGGGACCTGTAATTGTAAGAAAATATAAATACACAAAATAGAATAAACCAATATTTCCATCCCCTCATTTCACAGAAATGAGTTTTCCCCAGAGAGAGGAGCAGAGGGTAGTAAGCATGTTTTGAGATTAAGACAGAAGAGGATCAGGTGATCAGAGAGGCAACAGAACTTGGAGAGTGGTACTATCAGAAGCACTGCCGTAAAGAATTGTAAATGAGAAAGGTTAATTGAATTGCACTAAAAGTGAATAGAAATAAAAACTAAAGGGAATCGATTTTTTTTCATTGTCACTTTTTCACTTTAGAAGCTGGTAAGTGTTAAGTTCAAATTTTTAAATAAAGATGTAGACAGCATGGGAAATAAATCTTGTGCGTAGTAGTCAATAAATGCTAATTCAACATAATAATTTTGTGAACACATTTCTTCTTGTAGTTGAAACCAAAATTCTATTAAAGGATTTATTTATTTATTTGAGAGAGAGATCACCCAGGCACAGGACCACAGGACTGGGGGGGGGGGGGGGAGGGGNTCAAGCAGACTCCTCTGCTGACCAAGGAGCCAGAGGCGAGTTCATCTCATGACCCTGAGATCATGACCTGAGCTGAAATCAAGAGTCCCACGCTTAACTGACTGAGCCATCCAGGAGCCCCCAAATCTGTTTATTATTATTATTTTTAATGTGCCATTTCTGGCTGGCAAAGATTTAACACTATTTCTTTTTTTCCACTTAGGCCTCTTATATAAGGAGCTGAAGGGGAAATAAAATATACAGGATGAAAAGATGGCAACGTTACCTCCCCCAGGACCTCAGAGTTTTGTCTACTTTACAAAACAGTCCCTTGCCCTCATTGAACAACGTATTGCTGAAGGAAAAACAAAGGAACCAAAAGAAGAAAAGAAAGATGATGAGGAAGAAGGCCCGAGGCCAAGCAGTGACTTGGAAGCCGGCAAGCAGTTGCCCTTCATCTATGGGGACATCCCCCGAGGCATGGTGTCAGAGCCCCTGGAAGACCTGGACCCCTACTATGCAGACAAAAAAGTGAGTGCGTTGTGCCTGCAATAGTGCCCTCTCTGTTTGTTTCTTCTGCTCAGAGAGATATTTTAAATTGAGATTAAGTGGAAATTAGTGAAAAACCACATCGTGACAAAAATGTTCAGTTAAATCCATCTGTAGGATATTCAGAATATGTACTTTCAGTTTTTCATCAAAACTGGTTCTGTCATCAGCATATTATTGGCATGTCATCGGCATACTTAATCTTTCAAAATATTTAATATAATGTTCTGCCTTTTTGGGACATGACATAGATGTGTATCTGTAGGAACGAAATTACTGTCAATTTGAGAACTAAGACCTGGCATCTGTCCAGAATGCATTTGCATGCAGGTGACAGCTGAATCCATAGGAATATAGAAGATCATTCAACTAGGAAGGGGGTTTGGATTTCTGTTTCATTTAGGGTATTGAGAAGAGGAGTCTGAGATGGTTGGAGAGGTAGGACATAAATTAGAAGATTTTCCATTGTTCAAAACCTAAGGGGAGGGAATATCCCATAAAATTATCCCAGAAGGTGAGGATAAAGAAGGGCTATTGGAATGAACAAAGAGAAGGAGCAGGTAACTTCTTGCAAGCAGTTTGTGTTAGGGGATGAGAATTAAAGCCAGATGGTGGTGGAGAGCAAATAAAAAAGGAAGTGGGTAGTAGTGTATTCATACTGAGAAATTTGGAATTTTTTCCAACAGAAAGATGGTCACTTGAGGCACCAAATAAATTGAAAAATTTGTAACATAGGGTATAAATGACACCTTGAAAGTAAAGAAAAATTATTCTCAGGAGAAAAATGCAGAGGGTTGGAATAATGTAGCTGGTTGCAGATGTTGACACATAAGATACAAGCTACTGGTCACTTTGTATTTGCATTAGAAAAGTGGAGAGACTTGAGGGGCAAAAAGAGGTTGGATTTTAAGAGTCCTGATATGTTGAAATAATGCAGCAATGAAGTAAAGGCAGGCACATCAGAGGAAATCCATGTTAACTGGTGTCAATATTTTCCATAGCAGAGGAATGGAAGTTGTCCTCTGGAAGTCAAATATTGAGAGTAGCAGAACTGAGAAGGTGTTTATTACATTAAGGAAATGGGAGAAAGTTGGAAACAACTGCTGTAATGTTTATTCTCTTGAGAAAATGAGAAGTACAGCATTTCTGACACGGTAGCAGACACAACCAGATTGAAGTTGAAGTTGACCAAGAGGAGTCTGTAAAGGAGTAGATCAGCAGTTCCATAACTTTCTCCAACATTGCTTTGCTAGTATAGTACCTGTAGACTTAGAAACATCAAGAAAGGCAGAATAAAGTCCATTTAAAAATATATTTTGGGCCGCTTGGGTGGCTCATTCAGTTAAGCATCTGCTTTCAGCTCAGGTCATGATCTCGAGGTCCTGGGATCGAGCCCTGGGTCCAGCTCCCTCCTCAGAACGGGATCTGCTTCTCCCTCTCCTTCTCCGTCTCCCTCTGCCCTTCCTCCCCATTCGTGCCCTTTTTCTCTCTCAAATAAATAAATAAAATCTTTTAAAAATAATAAAGCAATAAAAATAAAAAATAATAAAAATAATAATAATAAATAAATAAATATTTTGATTTGTTTAAAATATAATTAAAAGGGAATATTTCTTGATAAGACATCTAGCAAATCAGATAATATAGAGAACATATTATAAATATCTTGAGAAATATAAAATATGATGAAATTACATTTTGACAATTGAAACACGTCTGCCCCAGCGGTCGTTGCACGAATAGCAATACCTGATATTTTGCTTAGTGTTAAAACCAGCATCTTGACAGGCAAGCAACACAGCAATCCAAAGTAGAATACCTGTGAAGTCCTTGAGATAGTACGCAGCACTGATTGATTAATCAGTATTGTGACACAGAAAGGAAGAATGCTGATATGTATTGAGGATCTCTGTGTCAGACACTGGACTTAGATAAATTAGCACACATATTTATCATCATGTGAGAAAGGAAGTACTACCCTATTTTTAGATGAGAAAGGACTCGGGGAAATTAAGAAATGTGCAAAATGTTATACCCTAGAAGTTCTAGATTTTTAAAATTCAAGTTGGTTCCCCTACTGGGATATTCCGTTGGGCAACATCTCTTAGTATAATTTAGTTTCTGTTGTATAGCAACCACTATGCTAACAACTTTACAAAAGTGAATGAAATAATGATGAGTAAGTAGTGAGACAGGCAAAATAAAAAGTACTTTCTCATTTTACTTATTACTTCATCCTCAAAAATTCCCAGCTCAGCATGGACACCTACTACATTTCTTATTTCCAAAGGGGGCCTGGGCATGTTTTAACCAGCCACCCCTTAGGAGGAAAGGAGTCTTTCCGGGATACCAGGGAGTAGAGATGTACAGTAATATTGGCTTAAAGTGACTTGGGAGGAAAGGAGAACATGTTTGCATTTGAATGGAAGATTATAGACTTATTAACTAAACAGAGTAATGTTAGCTATGCGATAGACTAATTTAATAGATAACATTTAGGATGCGACTCCAACTCTTCACCGTGTCCCCAATTCCTTTCAAATACTGTAATGATGTTATGCAGTGCTTTTATTATAAGTGAAAGTTTGTGTCTTTAAGAAAGAATAAATTGCCAATACCCTCTGCTATGGGTATGAAGAAGACAGGTACAGTGTCTTGTTATCTTCATACCTTCTGTGCTTTATATGTTGCCTATGATTTCAGCAGTTGCTCCCAACATTGACTACGAATTTACAATCTGCCAGAAACTTAAAAAGTCTTAGAGGCACCAAGTGCTGGCTCTCAGGCTGCTAACTGGTGGTTCTGATACTTAGAATCACATCTGTCCAAACCAGAGCATATGTTCTTTAGGCATCATAATTTTCTAATTTTTTGTTCAACAAGTTCTTAAATAAATGAGGAAAATTAAAAGAATTTATTCAGACTTTGACATCTACGCATTTCATAGTAGGATTTTAGAATTTACTAAAGAGACCTGTACTGATCCCTCAAATTTCATTAGGCTTACTTATTTTTCCTTCCTATAATTAACTCCTGAGTATGTGTAAACCCAGAGAGTCCTAGAGAAGGTTTTGATTTAAACAAACGTTAGGAATTTAAAATTAAAAATAGCAGATGAATCCTTTTTTATAAAAATTTCAAATGCAAGGTAACTTCATCTGGCCAAGTCAAGGCAGTAATGTTGTGATTTTCATGTTAGCTCAGCTGACCTCTGGTTCAGGAAGTCACTCTAATGGTTCTGACACACGTGTGACCCATCTCCTCCATACCATCATACTCTTCCATTTGTATTTCTCTACATTATAGTTGTCACGTCTTGTTTTGTATTCGAGTTATTGTGTATGCATCCACTTTTCTAGGGAGTTTCTTGAATGCAAAACCCATGCCTCATTTATGTTCAAATGCCTTTTATCACCTCATAAGCCGTAGTTGCTCGCTACACAATTGCAGAATATAATGGACGAGTGAGTTTTAAAAAGTACAACTTATCATGATTTAAGAAAACAGTGGTTTCTAAGACTAGATATTAATTTTAAAACTAATTTTAAGGGGTGCCTGCATGGCTCGGTTGGTTAAGCATCTGCCTTTGGCTCAGGTCATGATTTCAGGGTCCTGGGATCGAACCCTGCATGGAACCCTCACACTGGGCTCCCTGCTTAGTGGGGAGCCTGCTTTTCCCTCTCCCTCTGCAGCTCCCCCTGCTTGTGCTCTCTTTCTCACATACATACTTTCACTCAAAATAAAAGTAAAAATTTAAAAAAAGTGAAATTTAAAAAAATAAATAAAAAATAAAACTAATTTTAATTGTAAAAGTGAACTTTATGTTAAATTATGTTTCGGTATAACCAGTATAGTGAAAGTAACCAGGACTATAAAAGGACACCTGAAAATACTAGATTCTGATTAGTTTTCTTGAGAACACTGCCACATACAATTAAAAAGCAACGCACTTGAACTTAGGTCCCCAATTTAGTGAAAAATATTTATTCCCAGAAGCCCATTCATAAACTTATATAAAATTCATACTAAACAACAACAAAAGACCAAGTCAATGTCTTCTCAATAGCACAGGTCATTTGCCTACCAACTATAGAAAAATAAGACAAAGATTTGAACTTGGTCTTCCTGATTCCCCAGCAAATTTCTTAGATTGCCTTAATGTTTTCTTGTTGTTGCTGTTTTTTGTTTGTTTGTTTGTGTTTTTAAATTTTTAACTAAGTACCAAAGCCATGGAGAATGTCATTTATTGTATCATGGTTACATGACACATTTCAAAATATTTGGTTCATTTGTGTTATTTTTAAAAATTACTGTGGGTAGGAGCAACCAAGTCCTTTTAATTTGTGTTTTAATTGTAGCTGTTATTAGAATTATATCTAGAGTAGAAAAATTGAACTGGGTAATAGGATTCTTCTAATTCTAATATTCCTTAAATTTATGAAAATGTGTTTTTGGAAGGACTCATAATTTGGAACACTTGCTCTTAATCATGATAATAACCAACGAGCATTAAAATTCTCAAGGTGTAGGGGTGCCTGGGTGGCTCAGTGGGTTAAAGCCTCTGCTTTCGGCTCAGGTCATGATCTCAGGGTCCTGGGATTGAGGCCTGCATCGGGCTCCCTGCTCGGCGGGGAGCCTGCTTCCTCCTCTCTCTCTCTGCCTGCCTCTCTGCCTACTTGTGATCTGATCTCTCTGTGGGTCAAATAAATAAATAAAATCTTTAAAAAAAAAAGGTGTTATGGAAAAAAATCAGAGATAGCTAGTTTCTATTTAGTTTGCGTATAGTGTAGTAAAATGAAAGAAGGAAGTTGTATTTTAAACTCATTCCAGTGGCCACAGCTTACTGTTACTGATCTGGGTGTTAAAGGGTTATGAAAAAGAGAAGCACTATATTTTGGGAGCTCTAGGCAATCCATGCTCACAAAGTGCTGACTTCTTTATTTACTAAGAAGAAATAGATGGAGTTCATTGGCCAAGGCGACTTACACAGCTGCTTTAATTGAAGGCAGGGGCATCCCGTTGCTTGAGACCCGTGGCAGTGTTTCTTTAATATGACCCGACCACATGCAGATGCGGTAAACTGCTGATATAAACGTGCTAGGGTGAAATTTTGGATTCTCAATTTTACGATGTTTTCTTTTTCTCCCACAGACTTTCATAGTATTGAACAAAGGGAAAGCAATCTTCCGTTTCAATGCCACCCCTGCTTTGTACATGCTGTCTCCTTTCAGTCCTCTAAGAAGAATATCTATTAAGATTTTAGTACACTCATATCCTTTTTAAAATGATTACTGGCCTCGGTTCTTTAAAATGTAGTTTGTTTGGGGCGCCTGGGTGGCTCCGTCAGTTATGCATCAGCCTTTGGCTCAGGTCATGGTACAGCAGTCCTGGGATCCAGCCCTACATCTGTCTCCCTGCTCAGCGGGAAGCCTGCTTCTCCCTCTACCCCTCCCCCTGCTCCTGCTTTCTCTCTCTCTCTCAAATAAATAAAACCTTAAAAAAAAAAAAAAACAATGTGGTCTTTGTTATTTATTCAAATATAGATTTTAGTCCTTTTGTACCTGAAAGGACTCTGATTTTAGTTTACCAATTTCAATATGATTTGATGTAAGTCTCTGAGAAAATTGGGAGAATGGCAATTTTACCACTTTAGGATAAATTTCTTTATCTATTACTCCCTCGTTCAAAGAGATTTTTAAAAAGTTATAAACTCATATAGAATTATTTTCTAGGGGTGCTTGGTGGCTCAGTCATTCAGTGTCTGCCTTTGGCTCAGGTCATGATCCCAGGGTCCTGCGATCCAGCCCCACATCAGGCTCCCTGCTCCACGGGAAGCCTGCTTCTCCCTCTCCCACTCCCTTTGCTTGTGTTTCCTCTCTTGCTGTGTCACTCTCTGTCAAATAAATAAATAAAATCTTTTAAAAAAAAGAGAGAATAATTTTCTAGGAAAAAGTTGTTAGCATTTTAACAAGTGTCATTATCAAGTATTCAAAGCTCCCACTGTGTTCTTTTATCATATTCCTTGATTCTAAGCTACCTTATTCAGCATGCTTATCATGTGCACTATTCTGACGAACTGCATATTTATGACCATGAGTAACCCTCCAGATTGGACCAAGAATGTAGAGTAAGTGGGTATAAATACATTTTAATATGGTCTCTGTGTTATTTTATTCCTCTCCTTTCCTGCCACAAAGTTACTGCAGCTCTAAAAATTGTGGTATATATCTGTGGTTGCTTTTCTTTCAATTATTTTTTCTTACTCTGTGGAATTAACTGCTACCAGTAGAATAGAATAATCAGATGCTACAGTCTTTTCTAGAAGAACGAATGTATCCGGTGTCCTGCCTTGTTCTTAGACGTGTGTCTTTTTCATAGAAGTAGTGTAGGACTTTTCCAGGCAGATTTAATACCTATGTTCTTAGTCATTTCAAATACCTCTACTTTCCATAAGAGTTTCTAATATGGACATTTTAAGATTTTCTGGAAATACCTTTACTGTAGCTTACTCTAATAGAGTGGATCTATAAGCCACACTCCAATAGATGCCTTTCTTTGGTTGAGCAGAAAAACTAAAGGTTTACATGGTGCTGTATTTCCCTCATATTTAATATCCCATTGGATTCTTGTGTCTAGGTACACTTTTACTGGAATATATACTTTTGAGTCACTTGTCAAGATCCTTGCAAGAGGCTTCTGTGTAGGAGAATTCACTTTCCTTCGTGACCCATGGAACTGGCTCGATTTTGTCGTCATTGTTTTTGCGTAAGTACATTCAGTTTGTTGATATGGGAAACTCATGAGAATCACAGACAGCAAAGTATTCCAGTAAGAACAAGCCTTGGGGTCTGACTTCTCCTGCATGTAAAGGTTGCATTTAAAGGACTGGAATATATACTTTTGAGTCACTTGTCAAGATCCTTGCAAGAGGCTTCTGTGTAGGAGAATTCACTTTCCTTCGTGACCCATGGAACTGGCTCGATTTTGTCGTCATTGTTTTTGCGTAAGTACATTCAGTTTGTTGATATGGGAAACTCATGAGAATCACAGACAGCAAAGTATTCCAGTAAGAACAAGCCTTGGGGTCTGACTTCTCCTGCATGTAAAGGTTGCATTTAAAGGATACTCCATGAAAGCTAGTCATTGGTAGGCAAATATTAATTTTTGCAGAAGTGTATGACATCTTTAAGATCATCTCTGTACTCAGCACATGGGCAGATAATCTATGCAGTGCAAGTAAGGTTCACACTTTTTTCCATGTCTTATATAAAAACTAATAAAACCTGTAAGAATCACAGAAAAAGCTCAGGCCTCTAATTAAAACCTACACTATTCAAGAGCTAATAAGTATATTAAAATATAGAAACAAATATTTTTCTAAGGGCTATTACTGCATACTAATCCTAACATCGGTGAATCGTATGTGTAAGACAGTTGGAGCCAGTTTATTTTTAAGGGAAAAATATTACATTCAAATATAATTTAAATTAGTCCATACTGGTGTTCTTTTCCCAAATATATTTGTCAGAAATATTCTTTTTTTTTTTAAATCTCAAACCTGGATACAATATCTTTCCCTCTAGCATCTTGAATTTTAAAGGTAATGCATGTTCACTGGAGGAATTTAGACAATACAGAAGGGTCTTAAGATTTCTAGTTTCCCATTCCCTCACTTCCATTCCTACCTCCTTGTCCATCAGATTTGCTTCTTTCATGGTCACGTGACTGCTGCGGCTGTACCTACCAACTGCTGATAAGTCAACATTGTATCAGAGAAGGCTGCCTCTTCTTAGGGATCTTATTTTAATTGAGATATAATTTATATACCATAAAATTAACCCTTTTACAGTTTAAAAATCAGTGGGCTTTTTTAGTATGTTCACAAAGCTGTACAACCATCACTAATCTCTAGTTCCAGAATATTTCCATCATCCCCAAAAGAAGTCACTTCTGTTCCCTTCTCCCCCTAATCCTTGGCAACCATTCATCAATGTTTTCACTCTATGCATTCGCCTATTCTACACATTTCATATATGAATGGAATCAGACAGTATGTGGCCTTTTGTGTCTGGCTTCTTTCAATTGCCATACAGTTTTCAAGGTTTTCTGCTGACATTTTATAGGATATTAAATATCTGTATCACCATAATGTTGAGGTGTAATAATTGAAGCATTTGATTGCTTATTTAGGCATTTAAGTGTATGAAACCATTTCAATAATATATTTGTATTTTGCTCACGTAAAAGGGGTCAAATCAAATCTAATCAAATAAAATTAGTTGTGATGGGAAAAAAAAATACTTGCATAACTCTCCACTTAAATAAGAATTTTCCAAATATAGGCAATACCTTGAGTAAAGGCACAGGTAAGTATCATAGACTCTGTCTAAATTCTGAATAACTCTGATTTAATTCTACAGGTATGTAACAGAATTTGTAAACCTAGGCAATGTTTCAGCTCTTCGAACTTTCAGAGTGTTGAGAGCTTTGAAAACTATTTCTGTAATTCCAGGTAAGGAGTGATTGGTGTGAAGCTTTAGGCCACTCATAACTCCAACTATTTGGGAGTCGTTCTTCGTTTGTTTGTGTGTGTGTTGTCACTGTGTTGTGTGTGAACTCCCCATTACAGATACGTGACAGAGTTTGTGGACCTGGGCAATGTCTCAGCGCTGAGAACGTTCAGAGTTCTCCGAGCACTGAAAACAATTTCGGTCATTCCAGGTGAGAGCGGGGTTAAACACCGGGGCTGACTTTGATCATTTGGAGGAAAGACAAGAACGACTTTCTCTTATGCGATTTTAATTAAATATGATTTTTTATGGTTTCCACGATCATTAAAAGTCAGCCTTTGAGTTTAATCAGCTGCATGGGTCTTAGAGGATGAAGACGGCCGTTTGGCTCACATCTCAACTTGAAATTTTCCCTCCTGTGTAACAGATCATTTTCCATTTTGTTTAGCCGGGAATGAAAATTTCAATTGGTTTTTATTTTTTTTATACAGTTAGGAAAAGAGATAAAAAAAAAAATCAGCATGGGGCATTGCATGTCGTACTGTTTTTTAGCTTTCCACAACAAACCATTTCTTAACTGAAAATTAGTTGTCACTCTGTCCTGCAATTCAGCCTCTTTGTTTTAATGTCTTTACAGAGAGATGGTTTGTTTGACAACCATTTGCTAAATTAGCACTTTTAAAAATTATTTTTACAAGCAAATATGCGTATGGTGTGAGCAACCAAATTATTCATTTTGACAATTTGGTTACTCTTTAGAAGTAGTTTATAATTTTCATCCTTTGCTATAACATATAGACATAAAATATATATGAAACAGCAAATATACTCTTTTGAGTTAGTAGGCTTTTTTCAAACTAGGTTATTTAAGGTCATTGATTTGATATAATGCATGCATTTCTAGGAAAGCTTGTGTTTTGTTTTTATTTCTCATTCAGAGGCATTATTTCATTAGGAACACTTTTTTTGGCCCCTGTGTTCAGGCCTGAAGACCATCGTGGGGGCTCTGATCCAGTCAGTGAAGAAGCTCTCCGATGTCATGATCCTGACTGTGTTCTGCCTGAGCGTGTTTGCCCTGATTGGGCTGCAGCTCTTTATGGGCAACCTGAAGCATAAATGTCTGCGGGATCCGCTGGAAAATAATGAAACGTTAGAAAGCATCATAGATACCCTTGAAGAAGAAGACTATAAAAGTAAGATTGTCCCTGAAGTTGTTACTAGGTTGAAATAAGATTGTTCTCTTTTAGCAATGAAATGTTGCTTTCCTTTTAATTATTTCAAAATACCTCAAATATATAGAAAGTTGCCGCAGTGTGCATTTGGATCCTATTATATTTTCATAAATCTCCCTGGTTCTAAGCTTTCTAACAGCCTGGTATTAGACACATGATACAGTTCCATAATACCCAATTTCTATAAGATGAAAAATGAATAAATTTGCTCTAGAGAAATAAATTTGGCTGCTGGAGTCCAGCTCCAGCAGGTCCAGGGGTCCCCAAAGGATGGACTGTGTCGGTGAAAGGAGAGAGCGAGCCAGGAGATTCTTTCTGATCACCAAGCAGGCATCTCTGGCATCTCTCTAGCTTCTCTAGCATCTCTGCTCTGCGGGTCTCAGTATTTTTATTTAAAGGCAGTAAGAAGAGAAATACGTGACAAAAACATGACTTTTTGAAGTGGATTAGTTTTAGTGATGTGGTGCTTTGATCAGTGAAAAACATTCTTTATGTTTTTCTTTTCCATGCGTCAGCTCCCTCGACCAAGGCAGAGATAAATTTATCTTTTTTAAGTAGTTTGCTCCCAAGTGTGCAGGTGCACGTAGGTCATGCTCTTATTCTTAGAAAAAGTTTAAGCAGATTCCCACAAAAGTAGAATAACAAGGCATTTAAAAGAAAAACAAGTGAAGTAAAAAACGTCTAGCTATTAGTGTGATTTATGGTTAAATGTGGGTTAAACTACAGCTAGGCTAAGTGTCACTCTAACACATCAACCATGATAGCAATATTTACACAAGTAAGGCTTTAGTTGTTTGTATAATTTGTTTCCTTTCAATTGAGTGCGTAAATACCAAGGGGGTTTGTTTCTTATTATTTTGTGAACAAATAGTAAGGCTTTTCTCAATAGTTTTCTGCCTCTTCATAACATCTGGCCATTAATTATTAAGGGAACGTGGAGCAACCAGTGTTCTGCTTGTCCTTCTGCCCTAACCTTAGGTAAGGCTCCTTTTCTTTGGGCAGTTAACTCCTAGTTTCAGGGCTTCAAGTTCTTAAAACTCTTCCTCCTAATCTGCAAGAGCTCAAAGAGATAACATTAAAAGGGCCTGTTACAGGGATAAGATTTAAGGTTTCCATATGGTTTTGGCTAATTGATCTCGGTCTGGTTAGGAGTGTTAGAGGCCTAATTAACAGGATCAATTCTTAGGTAAGGATCAGAGGC
This sequence comes from Ailurus styani, assembly GCA_002007465.1. Classification (NCBI taxonomy): domain Eukaryota; kingdom Metazoa; phylum Chordata; class Mammalia; order Carnivora; family Ailuridae; genus Ailurus; species Ailurus styani. The sequence continues at coordinate 514,816 of LNAC01000498.1, read as the reverse complement.
AGTGGAGGGAGATACCAGGTTCGCTTTGGTCGGCAGGAGCTGTGCAAACGCTGCCGTTCCCTTGCTGTGACTGTGTCAGCCAGCGAGGCCCATGTGGCTGCCAGCATCTGGTTATGACTTACTACTAACCATTACATTTCATCATAAGGCATATTATGTGTTTTAGATACTGTAGTTTTATTGAATAATTCACACTTAGTTTTATAGGGTAATTTATGTATTATATGATAATGTAGTTATTTTTACATTTGTGTTATATTTACATCTATAACATGTAGTTGTATAAATCCTAGTATAATAATCATATTAATTATCCCATATTAAAATGTCTGCTTGATAGTATTTCTGAAGATTTGTATAAAGCAGAATGGTTTACTCAGCACTGTCCCTATAATCAATGATGAGTTTCTAAGCTCTTTCTAAGGGCTTCCCTTGGTCTAGCCAGTGGTGTTATATCAAAGTTTAATTCCTCCAAACTAGTTATATAGGAAACTTATGAGTCGATCTGTACACACAGTCTTGAAATCTGTTTAACTCACAAGTATATTTTAGAATATCTTACAGAATGCCTGAACTGCATGTTTTCTGAACAGTTGTCCCCCTAACACAGTTTCTCTTGCAAAGTTGTTGATGAATTCGGGTGAGAATGAGATCAAACAAGACTGCTTTCCGTCTAGCACCTGCACTGTGCCTGTGCGATGTTGCCCACATGAACCCATAAACCTTAATAGATACTTAGATTCAGAGTAGGGGCGGGGACGTCAAGACACCTTCCAAGTGTATATGCCTTTGACAGAATAAGATCAAGGAGTAAAGGTTAGGATGTCAGTTCCAGATTTTTGTTGTATGGATTTTCCAATTTTCTATTTCCTTTTATCCCCATATGTCTTCTACTATGAGGTTGAGGCTTATCTATTACTATCCACACCCTTTGTTATTATACTGAATTACATCTATTTAATAACTTTATTGAGATAATTCACATATTATAAAGTTCTCCCTTTTAAAGTATACAATTCAGTGTTTTATAGTATATTCACAATATATTCATATTATGCAATAATCACGAATTTTAGAATAATTTCATCTCCCTCAAAAGAAATCCTGTAGTCATTAGCAATCATTCTCCATTCCTTCCACTCCCAACCCCCAACAACCACTGATCTACTTTCTGTCTCTATGGACTTACCTATTCTGAACATTTTCTAAAAACGAAATCATACGATATGTGGTTTTTGTGTCTGGCTTCTTTCACTTAGCATGTGCTCGAGGTTCATCCACGCAGCAGTAACTCATTTCTTTTTAATTGCCAAATAATTTTCCATTGTATGTACATACTACATTTTGTTTTTTCATTCATCGATGAATGTCTGAGTTGTTTCCACTTTTGGGATATCGTGAATAATGCTATGTGGACATTCATGTGTAAGTTTTACTGTGGACATATGTTTTTATTTCTCTTTGCATTATGTTTTCCCTTTCCATGTTACCCTTTCCATGAAACCATGTTTCCCCTTCCCTTTCCATGTCAATACTCTTGAGGCTAATTATTCTGATAATTCAATGTCTGCTTGTTTAGGGATTATTTTAAAGTGTTCTATAAGAGCAGGTGAGCTACGGCCATTGCTTTACCTTTCATCAGTCTCGTACTGACTTAAGTCTGTTCGCCCTGGCCTGTGCTAGTACGGCCAGCTCTACAGCCCGTTCCTACAAAGCAGCTCCTCAATGGTTGGTAACCGTGAGCCAGAGTTACTTTAAAGGATAATTCTAAAGTAATCCTTCCACAACAAAAATATCTTGGAAGCTCATGTACAAAAAACTGCATCTTAACCTCTTCATCCCCATTCCGTCATGCTCGCCCTACCTCAGGCACAGGAGTTTTTCCAAAAAGTTGTTCGTGTAACATTCTCACTTAAATTTTCATCTCAAACTAAGAGAGGCTTTATTGCTTTATTTGCGTCTTCTAAGATTTGTGTCTTCTCTGTAAGACAAAAGGATGTGAAAATCAGTCAGTGAATCTTATCTGGAATTGTTTAATAGTTTAATAATGCTGGCTGCTGCTCTCTGAGCAGCTGTGTAGAATGTGTGGGTCACTGGATGGCTTTACATGCAATATCCTATTTCTGCTCTTCAACGTCTCTACAAAGCAGGCATTCTAAGCACATTTTACAGAGGTAGTGGCAGTGACTAACCATTAAAGTGGTAAGATCATTCACCTACATAGGAAGGTATAGAAGCAACATTCAAATCCAAGTATATCTGACTTGCAAAGTCTTTTCTTCCACTATCACTCCAAAGGTCTTCTAATCATTATGTCTATATTTCTCAGCTTTGAGCCCAATAGGAAGATATTAAAAAGTATGGATATTTGTTAGTTCTTGATACATTTACTGTGCGTGGTTGGATCAGCTTCCTGTCTTAAGCCTTGATAGTGCATGGAGGGAGAGAGTATGAGATCCCTTACTCCTGAAAATGGACACAGAGGGTACCATGATGAGGAAATGTGCATTTAGTTCACGCCTTATCCTCAGCATCAGGAACTTCGTAAATCCTACGTAAATATTGATTGCTGACTAAACAAGACAATTTCAGAAGACAGGTTGTGTCCATTTATAATATCACCTCACCGGCTCCACCTTTTCTAGAATACTTTGGGGCTCAGAGGGGGACCCCTTCCTTCTCTTTTCTCCCCTTCCGTTTCTGAGCTACACTTTCACTTTGGGTTACCTCAAGTCCTAAGGCTTTAAAGACTATCCACTTGATGATCATAATTCCTGTGTCCTTTCTCCCCCACTCCGACTCCAGCAGTAAGTCCTGTCCACGCCGTCTTCATCCGGTTCTCTCCATGTGCACAGTTATTCACTGCGTTTTAGCCATGTCGCCTCTCCCTGTAGTCACTTAAGTCATATCCCTGTTTTCACACTTGCTCTCTTATACTCCACAGTCCACAAAACAACCAGTGACATTTTAAAATGGTAATTATCTCCCATTTCTACCTCCCACTTCTATTACTTGTAACCATACTTAAAATCCAAACTTCCTTTCATAACACACAAAAACTTACATCATCTGACCCTTGCTTACCTCTGCCACCATGGTTCTCTCCACTCACTACGCTGTAGCCAGGCTGCCTATCTTGCTGTTTCTTCCATAACATCACCTTCACTTTTGCCTCAGGGCCTTTGCTCCTGCTCTTTACCCTGCCAAAATATCTCTTCACCAATGTCTTTGGATGGCTGGCTTCTCTGTAGCATTTAGGCCCCAGTTCAAATGTCATATCTGGAGAAAGGTGTTCCCTGACCACATTTTATCACATTGTCTTATTTTCTTGGAGATTTATCATTATCTGAAAATACTTTATTTATTTATTTATTTGTTTGTTTGTTTGTTTGTTTGTTTGTTTGTTTGTTTATCCTTCTCCATCCCCAGTTTCCACCCTTACCTACACATAAAGAAAGATCCATAAAACTAATGATCTCGTTTATCATGCTTTTATTGTTATATTCACTGTCTGGCACATACAAGGTTACCAATAAGTATTTGAGGGAGAATATATGAGAATATAATAAATAAATGAATGCACATTGCCTGAGACTGGACCTGAATGTGTGTGAATGTATCTATACTAATTAACCTATCTTGTGTGTCACTCTCTAATGTTATATTGTTGAATTTCTTCCTAAACAGAATATTTTTATTACTTGGAGGGATCTAAGGATGCTCTCCTTTGTGGTTTGAGCACAGATTCAGGGTAAGTAATATTTGTTTTTAGTCAGAAGACTACCAAAAAGGAAAAGCATATCCGATCAGCTTTTTTAAAAAATCAGAACCTTTGACTTTATATTGTTTTCATATATTTTATGGCATTACTCTGTCCCACAGTGAGCCCAAACTTTAAAACATTTATGGTTAATATATACTTCTGAAAGCAAAACTTGGAGGTAGTGCTTGAAGTGAAACAAGATACAAGTCATATAATCTTAAGAGAGTAAAAAAGTTACTTCTGGAAAACCCCATCAAAAGTTGGCTGGATAGTTTCAAGTCTTTCTTCTTTCTGGAAAGGAGAGTAACAAAATCAACGTCCTGTTCCCAAATTCTACCCTTTTCCAATCAAGGATGACTCATAGATGACTGAATGCAGTGACACTGTGGCCACTCTAAACAAAAGGAACCCATGAACTTGGGTAAAGATATTTTAAGGATCTCCTATGTATGAGAAATACCCATCTTGCAGTTTCTCCTATACACCAACTTCATTTCTGTTGCAGAGCCTTTGTTCTTGCTCTCCCCCTGACCACATATCTCTTTACCAGGCTCTGTGTCTACTGGGAACATTAAACAAATAAGGTGGCTGATCCCAGAGACAGCTCAGAACACTCTTCAGTGGCAGGTGGATACCAATCCACCAGTTTTAGAAAAATATCATAAAGCTACAAATCTTTATGAACTTACACAATTGCTCTATTTAGGCTTTTTAAAATTCTAATTAACTCCAAGAATAATTTGGTTTCCTCAGTTGTGGTGGAGGCCTATTTATCAATATTTATGGTGCAAGAGCTATTACTTGGCATCTGGTAGAAGTTTCCAACTTTTAATGATGATGTCAAATAATAGTTCACCTAGTCTAGCAGTTGTCATTTATTAAATGCTTTGCATATACAGGAACTAGGCTAGGCAATCTGCGTATATCATCTTTTTTAAACTTAACAACCATCTTCACTTTTTGAGGTAGGTGTTATCCTCTTCTTACAGAAAGAGCAAACTGCGCCTTGGAGAAGTTCAGTAATTTGACAAAGTCACCAACCAGTAAATCATAGGGATGGGATTCAAACCCAGTTCTTCCTGCTTCCAAATAATGTGTTCTTATTAGTTATCCAGTATTTTCCCCCTAGAAAAGGAACCTGGAATATCTAACTGTTCTGTAGTACTCTTTAACTTGCATCCTGGAAGCCTTCTAACTTGCGATGTTCTTTTTCATATGTAGTCAGTGTCCAGAAGGGTATAGGTGTGTGAAAGCTGGCAGAAATCCTGATTATGGCTACACGAGCTTTGACACTTTCAGTTGGGCCTTCTTGGCCCTGTTTCGGCTAATGACCCAGGATTACTGGGAAAACCTTTACCAACAGGTGAGTGACAAGAGAAATATTCATTGCATTTTTGAATGGCATAAAAAGCTGGTGAATGTTCCTTGCCAAACTTTATGTGAGATGTTTTATTCAATTCAGAAAGGACAAAACCCTATTATCTTATCACTGAAATGAGACATGTTTTACTTCTAGCACTATTAGAGTGGGTAATTCTTAAAATCATATTGTCTTATCCTTTCTTGGCTTATTTGATCTCTAGTTCCCTTCCCCCTTTCAGAATATAGCATCCCATGGAGCTGTAGGTAAATAGCGGGAAATACACTGTCATGGGCTCTTCCAGCTCTCCTGTCCGTGCTGGTTGCTGCACATGCTGCCCTGCTTGGATGCCCGAAACACCAGGCTCTCCTAAGCTCATCGTCCTTTAGTTTTCGAATTCCCATGTACAGTTGTTATGAATTAAATTGTATCCCCTCCCATTCATATGATAAAGTCCTAACTCCCTGTGCCTTAGAATGACTATTTCTGGAGTTAGGTATTAAAGAGGTAACTAAATTGAAATAAGGCATTTGGGTGGGTCCTAATCCAATCTGACTAGTGTCTTTATAAGGAGAGGAGACTAGGACCTGAGAGGCATCAGAAATATGCCCACACACAGAGGAAGGACTGCGTCAGGACTCAGTAAGAAGGCAGCCATCTGCCAGCCAAGGAGAGGAACCTCAGGAGAAATGCAGCACACCAGCACTTTGGTATTTCATCCTCTAGACCTGCAAACCAATAACATTTCTGTCGTGGCAGCGCCCAGTTTGTAGTATTTTGTTATGGTAACCCTAGAAAAGTAATACAAAAATTGAAGACTCTATTCACTTTTCTAAATGTTCCTGTCCCAACTCAATTGTTCCTACCCCTAGACCTCCATGCCCTTTGAATATCCCTCCGGTTATCCATTACTTGTGCTGTAATTGTTAGCTCCCATGGCCACCTCCTCCAGCTTGAATGTGATCCTTTCGGGCCTGTGGGCTGCTTCTTTTCACTTACATGTTCTCAGCACCCAACCCCAAGAGGAAGGAGATGAAAATGGTTATTCTCTATTATAAATAAAAATGAATCACTTTTCTCAGAATTGCCAGATTCTTCTTTTGGCCTGTTCTTTGTTTACTTCATTTCTGATAATATTATAAATGAATATAGAAATTCTATAAATACATACTTCAGAGGAAAAAAGGAATACAGACAACTTTGAGTATATAAAAAAATGCTCAGTTTTACTCAAAATGAAAGACGTGCAAATTAAAACTAGAGTGACCTCTAATTTCTTACCGGTTAGAATGGTGGAGATCAAAAAAAGAGACACCATCTGGCTGAGATGTGGGGAGGCAGACTTTCTCACACGCTGCTGGGAACCACTGCAGAGTGCAACACAGAACTCCTATGAAAATGAAAATGAAAATGAATATACCCATTAACCTAACAGTCCCACTACTAAACATTTATCAAAGAGAAGAAATTGTAACAACAATAACTGATAGAAAAGGGAAATGAAGAGGCCTCAGAGATAGGAGATATTTTTCATGTAATAGCTTTTTATACCATTTGAATTTTTTTGCCATGTACTGCATTCAAAAATTTTTAATACATGTTAATGAAAAGTAAATATAAGAATAGGTGAGCAGATAAGATCATTCAGTAGAGCTATCTACTTTGTGGGAACATAATACATCATCATTAATACTTCCTGGTAGAGATAGATTTTATCAGTAAAAGGGACTATAGATATTATCTGTCCTCTAATTTGAAAATGAGCAGAGCAGCTAGTTTTTGAGTAATTTTCAGACTGTGGATAAAAAAAATCAGGATTATTAGTCTTAAAAATAGTAAAGAATCATACCTAATTTTAGTATAAGTTTAATGGATTGCTACATCCTTTGTACTGAAAAAGTGTGTATTTTAATAGTGATTGTTTTCCTTAGAGATATAATTTTATTCCTCCATATTTTTATAGGATGAGATTATACCAAACTGCCCCACCTTTTCCATGCCTAATATGCCATTCAAGTTGAAATAATTTACCAAAAATCTTTGTGTTCCTAAAATAATGATTTCCATTTAACCCTAGACGTTGCGTGCTGCTGGGAAAACCTACATGATCTTCTTTGTTGTGGTGATTTTTCTGGGCTCCTTTTATCTAATAAACTTGATCCTTGCTGTGGTTGCCATGGCCTATGAAGAGCAGAACCAGGCAAACATTGAAGAAGCGAAGCAAAAGGAGTTAGAATTTCAACAGATGTTAGATCGCCTTAAAAAAGAGCAAGAAGAAGCTGAGGTATTATTATTTGGTTTAAAATTCTTCCTAAAAGTTGAAGTCCAAAGGGGAATAGCAGAGGCACTGTGGCCTTCCCCAGGGAGATTTTTCTTGCTGGATTTTTAAATATTAACAGAATTTTCATTCCGTGGTGATCAAAGGAACCAATTCTGGATTAAGTTGGAGTTGGCATGTGTCCTATTGTACCTTTCCCCATAATTAGCTCCCTCCAGCACAGAGAATGTTCTAAGCCATTCCTCCTAAACCTGTTATCCATGATGCCTCAGTATGTATAGTATCATGCCAAGTCCCGAAACAGATATGGTGTGTTTCGCCGGAGTAACAGTTGCATACAAAAGTTTAGGGAAAATTATTTAAATGTTTAAGTTAACAGATACTCCATGGGGTAGAAAACAAAATGTGCATCCATTTTTGTTAATGTGTCAGGAACTTTTAAGATAAAAAACATGAGGTGTTAAGAAACTCTATACTTCTAACTGTGGCCATTTTAGGCTAAGGCACAGGGAAGGATCCTTCCTTACTCCCCTCTCCAGAGGATCATTTCAGTGGAAAAATTTGAGAAGGTTTGTACTAAGAGAACAGAAATTTAAATATTCTGCAAGAGTTTAAAATTTATTTGATGGTTCAACCTAGTTAAATATCTTCAAATATATTACACAAGTATATTACACAAGTAATGTGTAATGCAGAGAAATTTAATGCAGAAAGATGTTCAGTGCACTATTTGATAATATTAAAAATCAGAAAGCATTTAAATTTTTTAAAATTAAAAAACGGTTAATAGAATTAGGACATTTTTGTGTCTCAGTATTATTCAGCCATAAATTATGTGTTTTAAGAATATTATAATAGTGAAAAGTGTTAATATAATAATGTATTAAGTAGTAGGATACAAAATTGAGTATAATATGAAAACAATTTAAAATTTATATATAGGGGTGCCTGGGTGGCTCAGTTGGTTAAGCGACTGCCTTTGTCTAAGGTCATGATCCCAGGGTCCTGGGATCGAGGTCCACATTGGGCTCCCTGCTCGGCAGGAGGCTGGCTTCTCTCTCGCCCTCTGCCTGCTACTCCTCCTGCTTATGTTCTCTGTCTGTCAAATAAATAAATAAAATCTTAAAAAAAAAAAAGAAAAATCATATATAAAGATTGAAAGAAATACTAACACCAGTTATTTCCAGGATGTAAGACTATGAGTGAATTTTATTTTTTATTCACAATGTCTTTATTTTCCAAATTTTACAAGGATTGTTTTAATAATAAAAACTTCATTTTTTTAAAATAAAGGGTTAACACCAGATCATCCCAGGAATTTTCTAGGAAACCCTTAGATGTCTCTCATTTTCTTGAGTTGTGTTTTGTAATCATTCATTTTCATTTTCAAACAATTCAGTCTTTATTAAATTGAGTGCCTGACTTTATTGATAATATTGAATTAACTACCTGAACAAGATATGTAATTTTCTTAATGTATGGCTTATGTGAGTTTTATGATCCAAAATTATTTAGTAAAACCTTCATATATACTATTTTATTTAAAAAAAANCCTGAACAAGATATGTAATTTTCTTAATGTATGGCTTATGTGAGTTTTATGATCCAAAATTACTTAGTAAAACCTTCATATATACTATTTTATTTTTAAAATTTTTTATTAACATATAAGGTATTATTTGTTTCAGGGCATATGTACTATTTTAAATTGTTTTACTATAAATATAGTAAGAGTGTGTATTAGCTAATTCCAGAGGAAAATGGGGCTTTATTATAATGCAAGAGAAACAATAAACAGATGCTCTGTAAGCTCTCTGGTCATAGTGCGAAGAAAGTGACATCACTTCATGTACAAGGGACATGATTATATGTATAGTGTAATAACATTCATGGCAGAGAGGTGCCCCATTATAGGGTTCCCCAGACTTTGGAAATGACTTACTGTATGCGTGGCCTCTTGGTCCAACAGGCAATTGCAATTGCAGCAGCTGAATACACAAGTATTGGGAGAAGCAGAATGATGGGTTTCTCTGAGAGTTCTTCCGAAACATCCAAACTGAGCTCTAAAAGTGCTAAAGAAAGAAGAAACAGAAGAAAGAAAAGGAATCAAAAGAAGCTTTCCAGTGGGGAAGAAAAGGGAGACAATGAGAAATTGTCCAAATCGGAATCAGAGGAGAGTATCAGAAGACAAAGTTTCCACCTTGGTGTTGAAGGTCATAGACGAGCACGTGAAAAGAGACTGTCTACCCCTAATCAGGTACCCTTGCACCTGTCAAATGCATCCTGCCGGGGGTAGGACTAGAGAGCAAAATGTTTTATTTAGAAGTATAGGATCTCAGGAGAAGAGAGAGAATGATTGCATTTGTATGTTTTTAGGTAAAAATGTATTGATCGTTGGACATTTATAGAAAGAACGTAGATGTCCATAGTTTTCCATTGAAGTTTGACCATTTTTGAAGGAGCTTATAGTTTCAGCAAATTTTCAAAACAAAGTATTCATGAGAGCTATTGTAGAAACGAAAAAATTACTTACACTATATATTTTATTTTTTTATCTAGTCTGTATTTCATAATGCCTCATTGGTTAAAAACTAACCTTAGATTAGTTTCTCTACTTTTCTTCACCACTGTAAGTAACCACTAAATGTCAGTCACCCAAGCTGGAAAAGTTTGGAGACACCGTGACAGCTTCCACCCCCAACTGCTTCAGCTACTAACATCTAGTCTCACAGTCTTTATTTCTGCTTCTGTAAAACTTCTCTTCCCTCTTTTCCTCTCTTTCCATGGAAAACTCCGTATCTCTGGTTTCCCTGCCTACAAACCTCCAAGAAAAACAATTGCTTCTATTCTCCTAAACATGTCCCTGTGTTCTTTCACACAACCTTCCCAAATCATTTTTCTAAAACAAAGCTGTCCCTTGGCTCAACTTTAAGAAACAAGATAAAACCCCCAAAACCCAACTGTGTTGAATAACCACTGACTACAGAACAAGACCCTCATCTTATCCATGTTGTGGACTAGCTTCAACCTCATTTTCTCCCTTTCTCTACCGTCACGTACCCTCAGTCCACCGTGATTGTTCACTCTTACCTACATGTGCTGTACATTTATTACTTAGTACATGGGGTGTTCTCTAAGTGTGATGATTTTCTTCTTTGTTTTCCTCCTGCTGTAGTAGCACCCGTTCTTCATTCATTAGCTCAGATGCCACTCATCCCACACATTTGCCTCTGCCCTCTCCACGTCTCCAGTGTGCTCTTTGATGCCCTGCTCAGAATTACTATCCTTCTCATTGATGTCTACATTTAAAATTTCTACTACTTAAGTGTGTAAGACACTGCCAGATAGACATTGAAATAACAGGTGAAGTCCCTGCCTTCAAAGATTTCATAATTTAGCGGGGGAGACTGAACGTGAATACATGTGATATCAATAAAAGGAAATAGGACAAGAGCAATCCAAGCCAGTTTTAAGGCAGAGACTTTGTTATACTCACTTTCCATTATTCGGAGTGCCTGCCACCTTGTCCCTTATATAGGAAGCACTAACATGTATTGAATTGGGTACTTCCAAAGATTTAGTTTGGTTTATAGACACAGTTTATCCCAGACACGAGTCAAATAGATGCAACTGTCCCCCCTCTTTGGTGTCGGGCACTCTCTCTTTCAAGTTCTAGGGTTTTATGACTTTGTAAACTCACTGACATTAAAAGGTCTTTCTCAACATACCTTGACTGAGCTTCCAGTATGTAAAGTGGAGTTGCAAGCAATGAAACGTACAGCGTGCTCTTTGGCCTCAAGAAAGTTTAATTACTTATGGAACTTAGGGATTGACATGTGAAAAGCTAAATAACAGGTATTAATACCAAAGGCTGGGGCACCTGAGTGGCTTTGTTGTTTGAGGATCTGCCTTCAGCTCAGGGCATGATCCCAGAGTGTCAGGATCAAGTCCCACATCGGGGTCCCTGCTCAGTGGGGAGTCTGCTTCTCCCTCTGATGGTCTCTTGCACTCTCTCTCGCTCTCTCAAATAAATGAATAAAATCTTAAAAAAAAAAACAAATGGTTTTTATAAGTGATAGGTTCTTTGTAGCAAGATGAATGGGATAGAAACAATGGAGAGGTCACTCTAGGCCAGGGTAGGAAAAACCTGTGTGGCAATAAATAATTTACCTGGTCTTGAAAGGATGGATTCACCTGTCCTTTCATCCCTGATTTGGAAGAATTTGTCTTGCTGCCGAATTCCTTTGTTTTTAAGTACTTTTCTTTTAAACCAGTACCGGGCCACCTGGCCTGAGCCCAGTGGTGTCAGTGGCAGCTCTTCTTAGGTCCTTCAGCACATTAATGCCATCTTTTCTCTTTTCGTCTTTTCTTTTCTGCAGTCACCGCTCAGCATCCGAGGCTCCTTGTTTTCTGGAAGGCGCAGCAGCCGAACAAGCCTTTTTAGTTTCAAAGGTCGAGGGAAAGATATGGGATCTGAGACTGAATTTGCCGACGATGAGCATAGCATTTTTGGAGACAGCGAAAGCAGGAGGGGCTCGCTGTTTGTGCCCCACAGAGCTCGGGAGCGGCGCGGCAGCAACATCAGCCAAGCCAGTAGGTCCCCCCCGGTGCTGCCAGTGAAGGGGAAGATGCACAGTGCCGTGGACTGCAACGGTGTGGTCTCCCTGGTTGATGGACCCTCAGCCCTCATGCTCCCCAATGGACAACTTCTGCCAGAGGTGATAATAGATAAGGCAACTTCTGATGACAGCGTAAGGACGTTTTAAATAGCTCAGGCATGGCTCGGCCCTCATCCTTGCATCAGTCAGTCTCTGCTAGAGGGGCCCTCTCTGGTCCTGTGTATGGCTCTGCATTTTGCAATACCTCTACTGTAGAAATCCACCTTTAACTCATTCATGTAATCCTCATCCCGTATGCTCTAGACGTCTAATGCAAAGATATTTAAAACTCCATTTTTGAGAAAAAAAAAGGAATTTATCTATTGAAATTACATTTGACTATTATAAGCCATCCCTTTAGAAAGCAATGTATAAAAGATATTCACGTATATATCAGCACAGGAAATGTATGACTAATGCTGATCTTATTAGTTGATAATAGGTCCCATTCCTATAAGGAAGTTTGGATTAGTTGCTACCTCCTGCTATCTTTTTCAAGATACTGTTTATTCTTTGTGCAAGGAATCCTGAGTTTTAAAAATAGTAACAATAACAGCAAACCCGTATAGAATATTTACAACGGCCCTATAAGGTGATATGTTATTATCCCTGTTTTACAAAGGGGGAAACCGAGGCTCAGAGAGCTAGAGAAGTTTGTGCTCTTATCCCACCACACTTTTGGTCTCTCTCCAGTGTGTGGCAGGCTTCTTAACTTGGAAATAATTTAAAATAGTTATGCTTTTCCCCATATATAAATGAAAATTACTGTTTTCGTTTAAGAAAGAACCTCTTTTGTCTGGAGTCTATGAATAACAATATAATATCCAAACTACATACATTAATACAAACAGATACACATAAAAGCAAAAACAAAACAATGGTCCAAAGCAACAATTTCAAGAGTTTAGGAGTAATTGAGTGGTTAGAAAAGGAGTCTGATTAGGCTTGAAAGAGCTCTTTCCAGTTTCTGGAGTTCCTAGGTTACCTCTTTAAACCATTCACCATGTTATTATATTGCATGACTAAATATCAACAGGGGTTTTGACTAACCTAACAACCTTTGAATTCACGTTACTTATTCATATATTCATATTTTCAGGCAATATAGTATTTTTAGTGAGGATAAAGTTCCATCAAAGTCATGGCCACAAACATTTCACTTGGAATGAATGCATGTGCTTTTAGGTAACGTGTGACCTCTGCGCTTGCATGATACAGCTTCAGCCCTTCTGCTAAGATATTTTTCCTTATCAAGTGAGCATGTTAAATTTCTATGGAATCAGATCTTTGCTGTGTTTCTCTTTTCAATGACGTATTACCTGTGAAATACATAATTTACATCAAATTTGGATATTATTTCATATCTTTTAATAAAATGTTTTTATTTAAGACTTTACTTTTACCATAGGAAAATCAGTATTACCATAAATCCTGAAACAAACTACAAAACTAGAGGAGTTAGTAGATACTCTAGGATTCAACAGAAATGCAATGAACATAATAGTGGCAAAATGTACAGTTTAGATGAAAAAATTGCATGACAAATAATATGACCTTGACAACTAAAATATGTCTACATGAAAAAGAATTTGTTATTCTTGTTTGACTTGGAGAAGAGTTGCCTTTTCTGGAAAGCCAGTAAATTAGAGATTGGATCTAACCGATCTCTATAAAAAGCCACCTGCGGATATGTGTGTATGTATGTCTGTGCACATACACGTGTAGACAGACACACAGGCATATATTTATGCCCGTGTGTGCATGTTTTGATATACACACATATATAACTATATCTAAACAACTATACAACTTTAAACTATAGAACTATATTTATAGGGTTGTAAGGTGGTGTGTGTGTATATTTTTACATACACACAGACCACACAGACCACACCTAAGCAGACAGGCATGTGATACATATAGAGTTGTATACTTGTTTGTGTGTATATGTGTGTGAGTGGTGTGCGTGTGTGTCTTATTGGCCTGCACTGAACCAGCATAGTGTTTTAACTTTGAATTAGTTGCCAAGATTTAAAACCAAGACATTTTCACATAAAAATGAGTCTACCTGGTAAGACTGAGCTCATAGTCCTGCATGGCAGCAATCCTTTAGAGCAGAATAGTGGTCACCTCTTTTAGATGGAGCTTACATTCTCCATTTTGCTACAGTTCCGTCAGTCTCCATTGTCCTTTTCAAACAGAGTCGTTTATCATCATACACTCAGAGCAATTCATGAGGCAACCATTACAGTCGCCACCATTAATGCTGTCACCTCAACAAAGAATAATTACAGAAATTTATCGGAGAATACCGAGGTTCAGCCCCTTGAACACACATCACAGCAACACATGTATAGCTGTTTTCATGTAGGATTCTTACATGGTAAAACTATCTATAAATAAATTCAAGACCCAGAATGATAGATGATGAAAGTGATTGTAACAGTAACAGCCACTTGTTTTAGTTTTTATTTTCCTAAGCATTAAATCTTTTAATCCTCAAAGCAAGAATATGAGGGAATTACTACGATTGACCCCATTTTACCAGTGATGGAACTGAGACAGGAGTTAAGTAACTCTCCAATGATACATACCCAGTAGGTAGCAGAGCTATGATTTCAACCCAGCAACCTAGTCTCTATGTTAATTTAATCACTACAACTACCTAAGCAAGATTTTATTCTACACCTATAATTTATTAGAATTCTCTTCTTAGAACTTTAATTCATCATATTTTTTGTTTCAGGGTACAACCAATCAAATACACAAGAAAAGACGTTCCAGTTCTTATCTTCTTTCTGAAGATATGTTGAATGATCCCAATCTAAGACAAAGAGCAATGAGTAGAGTAAGCATATTAACAAACACTGTAGAAGGTATGTATAATACACTCTTACCCATACAGATTTTTAGACAGAATTTAGATGAATCCTGGTCAGCTTTAAATAGGTATATAATCTTCTTAGGAAGAATTAGATAAAGATAACCAATGAATAATAATGGAATGGCCTTTATGTGCTCAAAAAAACTGATGAAATTTTTTGTGATTAGACATTAGGTGATAGGACCTTTCAAAGATAAATAGCTTAATAATAATTAATGAAGAAATCTAGGTTAACCCAGGGCTGGGTGGTTCTTACTATATAGTCTTAGAAACTTAAACTAATGTCTCTGAATTTATCATCTCTCTAATATGCAAAAAAGTAATACATGCTTCCAGATGTCTATAAATTGCTGCCCCTGAGCACATTCAGTAAAATTATAAAATGTGGGCGCCTGGGTGGCTCAGTGGGTTAAAGCCTCTGCTTTCGGCTCAGGTCATGATCTCAGGGTCCTGGGATCGAGGCCCGCATCGGGCTCCCTGCTCAGCGGGGAGCCTGCTTCCTCCTCTCTCTCTGCCTGCCTCTCTGCCTCCTTGTGATCTCTCTCCCTCTGTGAAATAAATAAATAAAATCTTAAAAAAAATTATAAAATGGTAATATATGATGTAACATCTGTTCAGAATATGATGGAAAGACATTAGAGAAAGCAATTTAGAGAACATAATGGGAATATTAGTGGTTAGACCCTGAGATACGGTGAGAAGAGAGTTGAGTGGCAACTTTTAAAATATGCTGGCTCCCACCTTCTCCCCCTACAATATGCCCCAGGTCCCACCTTATCCATTGGTTACCACCTCATACTTGCACATACCATGATGGCCTCAGACAAACCTTCCACCCACCTCCTAAACTTAATGGTGAGAGATAAAAGGGCTCATGGTATGACATATCAATTGAATGAGTCACTCCATAAATTATTTCTAGTCTCTTGGTTCTGAGATTTTTTTCACCTGTGAAAGGATATATATTGATGGAAAATATATATTTCTCCATTAAAAAAACATAGTTTCTCCTGTTTCCCATCACATGTTAGGTGTATGTTTCTCTGAGAGTTGCCCATATTTGCTTTGAGTCATTAATTTCACTGCCTTCCCCCTAACTTATGCTTGTCCTAGTAAATGAACATTGTGATATTAGATTTTTATGTAATATGCTATGCTTTTGTAGAAGAAGTATTGTCAAATTTGCAAAGTCTAAACAGAAAACTTGTTTCGGTGTTCAAGTGTACTATTGATTTATACTGTACCTGGTTAGGGATAAAATAAACAAGTGATTGGCTTCATGTTCTCTGTTTTTTTTCCCCCCCAGAACTTGAAGAGTCCAGACAAAAATGTCCACCTTGGTGGTACAGATTTGCACACACATTCTTGATCTGGAATTGTTCTCCATATTGGATAAAATTCAAAAAGCTTGTCTATTTTATTGTAATGGATCCTTTTGTAGATCTTGCTATTACCATTTGCATAGTTTTAAACACAATGTTTATGGCTATGGAGCATCACCCAATGACTGAAGAATTCAAAAATGTACTCATTGTGGGAAATTTGGTGAGTTTCTCAATGTGTGTTATGTACCATAGTTATTCTCTTTGGATGTCATGATTGTCATTTCTTTAAGTCAGATGGATATGTAGCTACATAATTCTCTATATCCATCCAGAATTCACAATACGAATCATTGTACAGAGTCAAGTGTCTGGCGATACTATTTTAAAATAACTTTGCAAAAGTATAGAGGGTCTATAAAAATGCTATTTGCAAACAGGGTCACCATCTTGGGAGTTGTTGATAGTGTGTGTGTGTTTTTTGTTTTTTGTTTTTTTTCCTGCTGGCATGTCTCTTTGAGGCAACAGTCTGAAAATTTGATACTTTCTTACCCATTTTATAATTACATTTCAGCTGTCTTATGAGTACATTCTCCACATATTTTCAAAAAATTAAGGATGGTTTGTTTTGACATACAAATGAGGTATCTGGGCAAAGGCCTGAAGTCCTGGATTTGAATTCTGATTCTGCCTCTTATTGGTTATATGACCTTTGGCAAATGTGTTAATCTCAATAACTATTAATTTTCTCATTTAAAAATAATTATAATACTTCATTTGTAAAATAAGAAAAATAATTCATTATTTATAATATAAATATAGCACTTCCCTTATCATATTGTTGAGAGAATTAAATATTATCTACTTATTAGTCTGGCATGCCATAAGTCATTAAAATTTAAACCTGTTGTTACTCTTATTATTATCATCAGCATGCTTTAAATCAATTAGCAGAAAGAAGCTGTAAGAATAAGGATACCAAGGGGTGCCTGGGTGGCTCAGTTGGTTAAGCATATGCCTCCTGCTCAGGTCATGATCTCAGGGTCCTGGGATCAAGCCCCACATCAGGCTCCCTGCTCAATGGAGAGCCTCCTACTCCCTCTCCCTCTGCTTGCCGCTTTGCCTACTTGTGCTCTCTCTCAATCTGTCTGTCAAATAAATTTTTAAAAAAATCTTTAAGAATAAGGACACCAAGGGGGGGAAAAAAAAAGAATAAGGACACCAAGAAACCAAAATGGGAGGAGTGGACACAGAAGACACAAGGGTACTCAAGAAGGGATCTGTAGGCTTCAGGAAGACAGAGGATCCTATCAGGAAAATGAGTGCCAGAGTGATCTCTTAAATGTGCTGTACTGGTCACATTTTGGCCTAATTAATGCCTTAGGGCAAATGACAAGTGTTAGTTTCAGAGAATCTGCGTAAAGCAGGCAGAAGTTCTGTTTCATGGCCAAAGGGTCCTAGTTTATGACTCTTCATGAATTGTGAATAACTCTGGATGTCTTTATGAATGTCTGTATAAGATAATTTTACTTTTGTTTCGAACCCAAACAGTTGATCTTTGGACCCAAAGAGTTTGTTTCTGAGTCAGTATTCCCTCCCACGTATTTTTGGTTAAGATGTATGTACCCCATGTGCTCTCTGAGGTAGCATTCTTCTTCCCTTGTATTTCTTTTTGAAAAAGACAGGACTAGAAGGGTGATGGGTATTAAAGAGGGCACTTGTGATGAGCACTGGGTGTTGTAGCAGATCTGAATTCTACTCTAGAAACCAATATTACACTGTATGCTACTGACAAAATTTAAATTAAAAAAAAAAAGACAGGACTATCCAGTTTCTAATTGTTGGTGGAAGTACAGATCATGAAGATCAGTGTATTCTTGCTGAGCTGATTGCATCACTGTAAAGCCCAAAAGAATTTATCATGTTTCTTATCTCTTGCCACAACTCTAAGTGTGGGAACTCCCTGCTTATCTTCTTGATGCTGCATTATTTTTAAATTGACTCAGCACTTACAGACTTCACCATTTCCCTTTGAGCCTTCTTTGGTCTTCTTCTTTGAGTCAAATCAAACCTGAATGATTCATAAACAAGTCCTTCACTGTTGTCTTTTTAAGTCAGTCCTTTAATACCAATGTCATGAATTAATGATGTTTTGTGATGCACTTTTGTGTCAAAGCTTTGGAAGTTTTACTTTAGCTCCCACTGTGTCAATTAAATACTTTCTCCTCTTCTACTGATAAATCTTTAAAGAGTGAGTCAACATATTCTCTATTACCCTAAGAGTAGTCAGACCAGACAAAAAGACTGGCTCAAAATTTCAGTATCAATCTATATTTCCTTTTCATTTTCTTCCAGAATAACTTATCGACCCACATATTTATTTTTTTTAAAAAAAGTGACTGCATTAATTGTCATGGTTTTATTTATGTGACATTTTTTAAAAGATTTATTTATTTGAGAGAGAGAGAGAACACAAGTGGGAGGAGCTAAGGGAGAAGGAGAATCTCAAGCAGACTCCACAGTGAGCACAGATCCCAACTTGAAGCTTGATCTCCCAACCATGAGATGACCACCTAAGCCAAAACCAAGAGTTGTACACTTAACCAACTCTGCCACCCAGGTGCCCCTACTTATGTGGAATTTAATATGCTCTTCTAAAATGCTGTCTAAAGATGAAGAGAATGGACAGGAAAGTTAGAGCTTTTTAAGCCTGTAATGCTTGTATTACAGCTATAGAAATAGTGTCACCAGGTTTATGGGGTTAAACGAGATAATATCATACATTTATAGAGGATCTGATGTGTTGCCTGAAGCACAGTGATGCTAAACAAATAGTCATAATCATCATTACTTTGATTCTTTACTTCTAGTAATACCAAACAAAACAAAACAAAACAAAACAAAACCATTGTATTTCTCCTTTAGGTCTTCACTGGGATCTTTGCAGCTGAAATGGTTTTAAAACTAATTGCTATGGATCCATATGAGTATTTCCAAGTAGGATGGAACATTTTTGACAGCCTTATTGTGACTTTAAGTTTAGTGGAGCTTTTCCTAGCAAATGTGGAAGGACTGTCAGTTCTGCGATCATTCAGACTGGTAAATATAGACCAACCTTACCATTATGTTCCGTATATGAACTGGTGTTTCTAAGGCTTTGCATTACTCTTTAAGTCTTTTGGAGGTTTGAATCAAAAGACAAGATTAGGTCTTGGTATCGAGTATAATCAATTTCGTTCAGTCACAAAAGTTCTTAAAGAGTTCAAAAATCACATGACTTTTTATCTCAACATCTTGAAGACATGGTCAGTCATAACTGAATTAATTTTAGGATCTCGAAGACATATTCAGTTGTATATACTAGTATGATAGAAGTGGGTAAAAGAAAATATTTCTTTGCCAGTTGGCAATAATATTTTTCACAGTTAAGAAACTTATGGTTTACAGAATTTCAATTCCTATAATATGTTCATTACTTTTTAGGTTTGATAACTAAAGATCAAATTATTGTCCCCAAAATGATTGTTATCTGATATAAAAATATAAAAATGTAAAGACTTAAAGCATCTTTCTCTAACATGTTGGGCTCTAGCCTATGTCAGCATGAAAAAGTAGATGAAACTATCAGACTATATTCAAATTAAAAAAAAATTTGAAGTACCAGAAAATAGAATTAAGGATAAATTATCAATTCTAAAGGGAATGATATCTGAAACCATAAACCATTAGAGTGATCCTGAACTTCCTTCAAAAATATGTGTGGTAATTATATTGTGGCAAGTATAACAAAATAACAGGAATATTGAAAATAGCTAACAAGGAAAAAATAGAAATAATCAATTTTAGCTAGGTAATAATGATAATAATTCAGAATTTAAAATTTGGAACAAAACTCAAGATTAGAAACATTGAACACTTTTCCTCATAATTAACATTAACCTTTGTGTTTCCTTTCAGCTTCGAGTTTTCAAACTGGCAAAGTCTTGGCCCACCCTGAATATGCTGATAAAGATCATCGGCAACTCGGTGGGGGCTCTGGGTAACCTCACCCTGGTGTTGGCCATCATCGTCTTCATTTTTGCTGTGGTCGGCATGCAGCTCTTTGGTAAGAACTACAAAGAATGTGTCTGCAAGATCAATGAAGACTGTACACTTCCACGCTGGCACATGAATGACTTCTTCCACTCCTTCCTGATTGTGTTCCGCGTGCTGTGTGGAGAGTGGATAGAAACCATGTGGGACTGTATGGAGGTCGCTGGTCAAGCCATGTGCCTTATTGTGTACATGATGGTCATGGTCATTGGAAACCTAGTGGTACGTAATTCGAGGTTCACACGTATAAAATTCTGTAGAGAAAATTGTTATATGATAATAAGATCAGTTATTTTATAATTTTAGGATTAATTACACATAAAACTATTAGTTGTAATAGAATATTGGTCATCGTAACCTGGGAAAGTATTGTTTCAATTTCCCTGAGAGATAACCCATATTTATATTTTTCACAATAATTATATTATTTTACTTATTTTATTTTTTCAAAGATTTATTTATTTATTTGAGAGACAGTGTGTGTGCATGCATGGGGGGAAGGGCAGAAGGAGAGGATCTTCAAGCAGACTCCCTGCTGAGCACAGAGTCTGATGCAGGGCTCCATCTCACAACCCATGAGATCATGACCTGAGCCAAAAACAAGAGTTAGGGGCACCTGGGTGGCTCTGTGGGTTAAGCCTCTGCCTTCAGCTCAGGTCATGATCCCAGGGTCCTGGGATTGAGCCCCACACTGGGCTCTCTGCTCAGCGGAGACCCTGCCTCCCCCCCTCTCTCTGCCTGCCTCTCTGCCACTTGTGATCTCTCTCTGTCAAATAAATAAATAAAATCTTTAAAAAAACAAAACAAAAACAAGAGTCAGACACTTAAACAACTGAGCCACCCAGGTGCCCCGTCACAACATTTATTTTAATGGAAAGTTTTCTACTTTATTCTCTCATTTTGATAATGATGTCATATGAATTAAATCTATGGCTTTCCTGTCTCTTGAAAGTCCATTCGAATATCAAGTTATACTAGTAAATAGAATATGATCAAATTAACAATAACAAAAATGAAGTTATAATGGAACAAAACAATTGAAAGGACCAGTTCCATTGCACTAGAGTCATATATAAAAAACTAGCAGCTATACCAAGGATCAGGAAAGTATGGGTCATGTGCCAACAAGCTTGGAATGTTCGTTTTTGCTTTTGGTTTTTTTTCAATGGTTAAAAAAATAAAAGGAAAAATAATACTTCAAGACATGGAAATTTAAATTTCAGTCTCTGTAAGCAAAATTTTATGCGAACACAGACATGCTAATTCATTTACATAATTGTCTTTGTCTGTTTTACTCTGCAATGACAGGGTTGAATAGTTGCCATAGAGATTTTATGTCCCACAAAGGCCAAAATATTTTTTATCTCACCCTTTACAGAGAAATATTTGCCCACCACTGTTCTATAGCATCTCTTTCACAAACGATCTTCTACCTTTCCATTAGTATTTGCTTGCCTTGTACTTCTTTTTTTGTTTCTTCTTCTTTGTTGTACCCATTGGTAAAAACTTTCAAACTTACAAACAGGAGAAAATTGGGATAAGATGCTCTTCCATGATTCACTCACTTCAGTTTTCAAGGCCACTATGTTGACTTGGTTTAGCTTATCACCTTGGCATCAGACTCCTCATTAGGAATTCTAGGAGGTGGGGTATACTAACAACTATACGGTTAATACTTTTACTTTCCACTGGCTTGAAAATAAGTTGCTAATTTTTTTGGGTCCTTGAAGCCCCCATATCAAAAGTAATTCAGAACCTACAACAGAAACCTACATTCATCAAATCACATACGAAATGATACTGTTTTGTGCCATTAAATGGCTAGACATATACAGAGTAAATTATGCAATCCAAATTCTAGACCATTACTGCACAAAATATAGACACCATGAGTTATAATTCTGTAATTATTGATCATTCTCTAGTTGTAGTAATAAATTTACTAGTTTTATTTATTTATTTTTAAAGATTTTATTTATTTATTTGACAGAGAGAGAGAGAGATCACATGTACGCAGAGAGGCAGGCAGAGGGAGAGGAGGAAGCAGGCTCCCCGCTGACTGGGAGCCTGATGCAGGGCTCAATCCCAGGACCCTGAGATCATGACCTGAGCCAAAGGCAGAGGCTTTAACCCACTGAGCCACCCAGGCGCCCCAAATTTACTAGTTTTATACAAGCTTATAAATCCCTTCCAATATGAAATACAATGTATATGCTCTATCTGGTTCTTCTAATGAATTTAACATTTGTATTCATAAGCTCCTATAATGTGATTTGTTTTTACACTTCTTCTTCTTACAAAATTTAAACATAAACGTATTGAAATGTAGCTCTTTATAAGATATAGGATGTCAAAATTTACCATACCAAAGCCATTAGTCACAATTAATTTAAATCTTTAGTATTCACTCAGGCATGGATAAAGTGAGAGTGATTCCTTGGGCACTCTCAAATTATTCATTCAATATTTTCATTACTTGCTCTGTGAAAGGAACAATATTTGGGTATTGTAGGGTGATTAAAAATATATACCTATGAATTAATCCTTGTCTTCAAGGTAATTATAATCTATGGACATGGGAAAGTGGACACAAAATTATCAGATAAGGAAGTGGTAGGTGCTAGCAGTGAGGCAAAAATAAATGATCATGACACATTGGAAGAAAAAAGAGAAGTTCTAAATAGTGACTCAGAGAACAATTTTGAAGTGGGTCTTTGAATAATATATAAAATAATATTTAAGCATGAACCACAAGTGTGAGAGTTTACTTTGGTTTACTTTGGAAAGCAATATGAATTTATAGTTAAAAATAGATGGGATATCTGGGTGAATGTTTAATCCATTTAGAATTGGTAATGACTACTCATGATGATATTTATTCATTATTTACTAGTGATAATGAAAGACAAGAGAAGTATAATTCACCAAATAGATAACCAACTCTTGGTTAAGGAATTACCAATGATACAGAATTAGAATCTAAAAAGAAAAACAATAAATTATGTTTGCGATACAGTCCTCTACATCTCAGAGTCATATACTAAGCAGATCTTTTTTTCCTCACTTATTCCTTACTTTGTTTTACTACCAATTAGTTAAAATTGGTTAAAAACAATAAGAAAGAACATTAATCAGAATGATGTTGAATCAGATATACATTTTATTAATATTTCTCTGCTTAAATTGATAATGGATGTGTAATATAGAATGGACTTCATTTTCATTTGTGATATGAGTAGATTTTGATAAAATAGTAGAATCCTTATGATTTTTGATGGAATGAAATTTGTTGTTATTATCCTTAATGAAAATGTTACAGAACAGGAGCACATTATTGAAATATATGAAATCTTATAAAAGCCAAACTCATAGAAACAGAGACTAGAATGGTGATTACCAGGGATTGGGAGGTGGAAGAAATTGGACATGGTGGTCCAAGTTCATAATTCCAGCTGTAAGATAAATAAGTTCTAGGGATCTAATTTACAGCATGGTAATTATAGTTAATAATACTGAATTATATACTTGAAAGTTGCTAAGAGAAAAGATCTTAAATGTTCTCACCGCAAAAATATGGTAATTCTTTGACATGAGGGAGGTGTTCCTTAACACTCTGGGGATAATCATTTTGCAGTGTATAAATATGTCAAATCAACATGTTGTACACTTTAAACTTACACAGTGTCATATAACAACTATGTCTCAATAAATGTGGGAAAAAAAGTTAATTACGAATTTGAAAAGAAAAAAAAAGGAAGTCTATTAACAGTTGCCTTGATTAGGGAGACTAAAGCTATAGAATGAGCCCTTGGCTTCTCATCAACATTCCTGTTAAAACATACACACAAACATGTATCTCCTAGTGAAATGTATTTCCTCATTAATCATAAAGACCAAAATGAAAGTAAGCTATTTCAGAATTCCTTCAGGATTTATCACAGTTGTTTCCTGTGAGTTCCTCTTTTTGCTCCCCCTCAGATGCTTCTCTTAAATCAAATATATTAACATAGACATTTTTAACCTGTTTTCTACTTACATTTCTGAAAACTTGTTTTAAGTGGGACCCAAATTCAGTCATGAGTCCATTCTCCTCAGTTTGGCCTAATTTTGATTATTTTAAGGAGGTAGATGTTTTTGTCCATGAAGAGACCTACATGAAAGGGTATTTCAATTACCTTTTTATTTCTTATCTAAAGCAATATTTACATGTAATTTAAATAAAATTTAAATACTTTCCACCTTCTGTGAGTTTTGTTTTGTTTTGCTTTGTTTTTACAATGTTGAGTCCACCTTGACCCCTACCTCAGGGAGGAGAAACAGAAATGGTTTTGCACAGAAACATGATTTTTGTTGCCCTACCCTTTTTTATTATCTCTTCCAGGGCCAAATGATGGCACGAGGCCAATCAGTCATAATGCCATTATTTCATTTGAATTGGGTTCAGTGGGCAGGTCCTTTTCTATGCTTTAAAAGCCTCATTAAGTTGCAAGCTGGCACAATTCTTGGACAGAATATTTTATTACAGGAGCTTTGCAAGTATTATATGTTCCATTTGTTGCAACAAACTGACATGTATCTTCTGGGAAAAGCGAGCACAGAGCTTGGCATAGGTTACTTCAGCACAACAGCCACTCCCCTCAATTTTCTTGTTCTACTTTTTTTCATAGGTGACAAATATTAATTACAGGTAAACATTAGGTGAGCTTTTTATTCCCATAAAAGGGAATTTGGCCAGAGATGAACTTAAGAATGACTTAATGGTAATGGGGAGGGAGCATTCTCTTTGCTTCTCATGCTAAGTCCTTCATGGGTATGGCTAACCTCTGCTCCCCAGAGTTCCCAGGAGCGAGGACATGGATGGATAGGATAGTGATGAGGAGTCTAGCCTCTTCCCTATCCTATCACATGCTCTCTCTGTGTGAGGAAGTGCAGGGAACTTTAGTGCTGGTTTAGATTTTGGCCTGTACTTCAGAAAAATGTGCTTATTTTCTTTTTTATTTCCTGTCTCCCTATTTCTCCATACCCCATCCCCATCCTGATGTAGGTCCTCAATCTATTTCTGGCTTTATTATTGAGCTCATTTAGCTCAGACAATCTTACAGCAATTGACGAAGATACTGATGCAAACAACCTCCAGATTGCAGTAGCCAGAATTACGAAGGGAATAAATTATGTCAAACAAACCTTACGTGAATTTATTCTCAAAGCATTTTCCAAAAAGCCAAAGATTTCCAAAGACACAAGAAGAGCAGAAGAGCAGAATAGTAAGAAGGAAAGCTGTATATCTAATCGCACACTTGCTGAAATGAACAAAGATCACAATTTCCACAAAGAAAAAGACAAAATCAGTGGTTTTGGAAGCAGCGTGGACAAATATTTGATGGAAGAAAGTGACTGTCAATCATTTATTCATAACCCCAGCCTCACTGTGACGGTGCCCATTGCACCTGGGGAATCCGATTTGGAAAATATGAATACTGAGGAACTTAGCAGTGATTCAGATAGTGAATACAGCAAAGGGGTAAGATTGTTTCATACACATTATTTCCTATTATTAATTAGTGTGAAATGAATCAAAATTTCAAATTTTTGCTGTGATAGGTTCTTTCTAATATTGCAGACTGATGGGTAGTTTCTTGCATTTGTGAGTTTACACAGCAGCTTGTTGAAGATTTGTCTGGTAATATTTTATTTATTGGTTCTTAATAATTAATGTAATCATACTTAGCTAGATTTGAAAGCACCAGGTATATTTAAGTCTTCCCTTCCCTCATCCCCTTTTGTTATCAGTTGTAAAGTCATATACAGCTTCCTGTCTGTTGAATCCACTGCTCTTTCTCCTCACCTTTGTTTGCCTTTGCACTCACTACTTCTTGCCCAAACCATACAAAGTAGTGTCTCAACTGGTGTCTCTGCCTCCAGTTTCCATCCATTCCAGATCACTAGTCGGATTAATTTTACTCAGGTTCAATCCTAATCACCTCACTCCTTTGAAGTATGCTTGCTCCCCCAAGTCTCCAGAATTACAGACTATCGATAAAGTCTTCACACCATGGCCCTATCCAGCTGACCAGCTCTGTCGTCCAGTGCTTGCCTGGTTTCCTTCTGGACCACAAACCCTCGCATCATACATCACTCTGCTTGGGATTTCCTTCCCCAGTCAAAATCCTATACACATCCTTTAAGACATTTCTCATGTGTAAAATTATTATTACATTACAGGGTTGGGTACTAAAGTTTACATGAATTAACATGGGCAAAGTGCTTAGAAGAGTACTCAGAGTGCTCAAAAGTGGTGCCTATTGCATCATTCCTAATTCCTCCACAAAGAGATAGGAGCTCTCCTCATTTTGAATCCTGTCCGATTTTGTGACTTTTCCTGGATTTATTGTTTAGCCTTATATTTTATTATTTTTTTGGAGAAATTATTGTATGCATCACAGGGTACGCTAAACTCATTGAGAACAGGTATCTTTTATCAAAATTTTTTATATCCTCTTTCTCTACATCTGGTTGTGTATCTATTTAAAATAACAGTTTTTTGCTGTTTTTATTAATTGAACTGTGTTTTTATTAATATGGAGTAGAATAACCATAAGCGAGCTTTAAAACAAAGCATTTCTGTGGCATCTCTTTAAAGTTTCAAGATATCCCTTAAAAATATTTCTCCTTTCTTTCATTTGAAACATTTGAAAGTATTTGAGAGGCATTTATCACATGCCTTTGATCTGCTTAACCCTATACTAAGACCTGCCAACCATGAATTTCCAGTGGATTTTGGAGTGTGTGTGTGTGTGTGTGTGTGTGTGTGTGTGTGTGTGTGTGTGTGCGCGCGCGCGCACGCTCACGCACACGTGTCCTAGCCATATGACCAGTGCTGGGTGCATATTACTTACTGAGCGAATACATGATTATATAAATTAAGACTATGTATTTCTAAGTAGCCAAAGAAATTGTTTCCAAGATGACAAAGTAAGGAATGACATTTTTTTTTTTTTACCTTTACCCAGAAGAAGTATTGTCTGCAGAATTTGAAAGTATGGTTGTTTCAGCTTGAAGGTAGAAAATCAGATTCTACACACCCCTTTTCAGAAAGTGATCTGAGCCCAGTCTCATGTGGAAAGGGAAACTAGTTCAATTACTCATTTTTCTGCTCGTGAAGATCACAGTTGAAAAACCACAATTGTGGGCACCTGGGTGGCTCAGTTGGTTGAGCAACTCCCTTCAGCTCAGGTCATGACCCTGGAGTCCCAGTATCCAGTCCTGCATTGGGTTTCGTGCTCAGCAGGGGTCTGCTTCTCCCTCTGACTTTCCCCCTCTCATGCTCGCTCTCATTCTCTCTCTCTCTCAAATAAATAAATAAAATCTTAAAAGAAAAGAAAAGAAAAGAAAAACCATATTTGCTTGGTAGACTTTCTGAATAAGTTTGGGATTCTAGGTGTTAAGGCAGTTGGTAGCGGGCAGAGTTTATCCAATACTTCTTTAAATCTTAATATTTGCAAGAATCATTTCTGGTCATTTTGCCTTTGCCCAAAACTGGTGGCTAACCTTAAATGGAGCTCCTCTGTGGCTGGCAAAAAATTTATTCTTGCTATATTAATTATAACATTTTGAAGGGAATCTTATAGATCTGCCCATTTAGCACCTCATTTTCTAAAAAGCCCGCTCAATAAGAGGAAGCGACTGTATCCACAGTTACAAACCTAGTTCAAAGGCAGAGCCATGACAAGAGTCCTGGTCTTGTGATTCATAGATGAGTCCTATTTCTACCTTCTTTGCCCTTCTTTGTCCATTTCAGAGATAAAACACACATCCCTATTCGGTTAATACCCAGCAGCTCTCCTCTGGGTTACTGAGCCATGCTTCTGGAAAATTTACATACCTTGTAGCATCCAGAGGAGGTTTGTGAGGTCATAGTAGTCAGCTGTCTTTTTTTATAATTAGCGATGTAGTTTATAGATTGTTTCATTACTGAAATAGACTATCTTTTTTTTTTTTGGTTTGATTTCAAGTTTTTGTTTACATTCTAGTTAGTTAACGTATATGGTAAAATTGGTTTCAGGGGTAGTGCCCTCCCTAATCCCCTCATCCATTTAGCCCATCCCCTGCCCACCTCCTCCCATCAACCCTTAGTTTGTTTTCTATAGTTAAGAGTCCTTATGGTTTGCTTCCCTCTTTCTCTTTCTTTTTTCCTCCCTTCCCTTTGTTCATCTGCTTTGTTTCTTAAATTCCACATATGAGTGAAATCATGTGGTATTTATCTTTCTCTGACTTATTTCACTTAGCATAATACACTCTAGCTCCATCCATGTTATTGCAAATGGCAAGATTTCATTCTTTTGATGGCTGAGTAAGATTGCATTGTATATATACCACATCCTTTCTATCCATTCATCAGTCAGTGGATATTTGGGCTCTTTCCATAATTTGGCTATTGTTGATAATGCTGCTACAACCACCCATAAAGTTACTCTTTCACCTATCCCATAACCCTTCCCTAAAAAGCATGAAATTTAGTGCCCTTAAATTGTGTTATCTAAGGACCATTTGGTGGTAATATTCTAATATTCTTGATTGTCACTTTTATATTTATAGTTATAGCTACATAAGAAAAAATGTACACTTTTTCTATCTCATATCTGTGGTTGTGGCTACCTCATAGGTTGTAATAAAGAATATGTAAGCCAATTGCTTTAAGTCATTTAGCACCGTATTTGAGTTGGTAAGCCTAAAACAATGTGAGCTATTGTGTTTATTATTGAACGCATCATCATTATTATCAGCTAAAAGTATGGATTTAAAACTGTGGACTTGGAATATTTGCCCGTCTTCATAAAAAAATTTCCCATGACATATCTCACAGTGTGAGTACATTCACACCCACTTTACTATACAGGACTTGAGAAATAACAGAAGTTCAAGATCTATAGGAAAGTTTTTGGGTAACTTAGAGGTAATATTACACTGTCTACAACTATGAAACCCTATGTTTATAGTCTTTTCTCCAGCTGCTTGAGATTTAAATGTTTCTCATTATGACTTGGTTTTGGTTTTCCATTTGAACCACTAAAAAAATGCAGATTTTCTTTATCGAAAGTGTTTCTGTTACCCTTCCATGCTAACCCTCCCTGCTCTATTCTTCTAATCTTTAGCATCCATTTGAGTTCCCAAATTTTTGAACTACTTATTCCCTCCTTTGCAACTTTCTAACATTTTCATGGCTAAGGTATCTTTGAAAGAGTGATTGGCATGTTCTTGATGAACCTTGCCCAAAGGGCAAATCTTGATTACCCAATACAAAGTAATGCCTGATTCAATACATTTGGGTTATTTAGGTCTTAAGCACTTCTTTGGGATGTGTTTAAGAATAGAAGCCTCTGGAAATAGAATATTTGCCTTAAATTCTAGCTTTGGTATTTACTAACTCTATGGTCTTAAGCAATCTACATTCTTTTCTCATGTTGTTTTTTAGTTTCTGTATAAGCAAAAAAGAATTATGATGAAGAGTAAATGATGTAGGTAAATAATTAGATATGTGTGTTTTGGAAAGTAAGTACCTGATTAAGAGTTATTATGGGTATGGAATTGAGTGGTCACATTTACAGTATAAGTAGTTACCTGCTACAGGTTAAATTCAGGAGAGGTAGCATGATGTAAATCAATGGTTCACAATTTTAGTGTGTAAAAGACACAGGAAACTTGTTCCAAAGAGCAGATCTGGGCTGTATCCTTTGAACTCTCTCGGCCTATGTCTGGAAGCAACTTTAGAATTCTTATCAGTTGTGTTCCCAAGTGGCCACTGTGATGGATTGAGTTGGCATGGGAAAGGAACCTAAATTCATCCCCAACATGTTTTGACCCAGGTTTCTGAGATGTCATTTTCTTTATTCAGTGGCTGAAGATATTTCCCCCTTTGCCTGTTGAAGAATCTGCATTTGGAACAGAGAGAAACAACATCTTTAACCTTTGATGCCCCGCCTCCCAATAAAACAAAACAAAACAAAACACAAAACTTCTCTTTTATGGTCTAGCATCCTGTTTTCCCATTATATTTGATGGAGACTTTTTTATCTTCTTCTAATATCAGATCTCATATAGGCAAGTGTCCTTGCCCTAATACGTACTCCAGAATGAAGTAAAAATATTTTATAATAAAACACCTTACCAGAAGATGACCAAAGAGAGGAGTTTAAATAAAGTGTTGAGTAAAATATCTTAAACAGGTCTGAGGAAATAACTGGCAATAGAACATCAGCATTTCTCTCAAGATAGAGTTTGTCTCAGAATCGAGAAAGACATATTGTTATCTTCCACAGACCCATGAAAATAAGACTTGTCCCTGCTTCTCAGAATGCAGACACTGAGCTAATGGCCACTCTCAAAGTCAGCCTCCTCCTGAGGCACACTGTGGTCCTCTAAGCATGCGGCCAACATTAGCAATACACTGCACAGATTTTAACCATTAGCAGTGAAGTGCTTCCTTATTATGAGCCTCAAACGAAGCATGAAATGCACCCATTCATTCAGTAAATATGTATTGAGCTCTACTATGCTCCAGGCACTGTGCTAAGAGTTGCTGAGGAAAAGAAAAATTATTTCACCCACCTACAATGATTTAATGTGATTGACATCAGACTTAAATTTTTAAGTGTAGTGTTTTTTTTAATTGTGCCAAGTCTCAAAACTTAAAACTCTAAAAAACTAAATTAATAACTTTTTTTTTTAATGGAGAGCTCTTTCTTAGATGATTAGAGTCATTCTCTTTGTTTTCTGTCACTACAGATTACTTTCTTCTCCTCTCTAAAGATGAAAAAAAGAAGCAGCTTATAGAATTGTAAAAAGGACTTGGGAAGTGAATGCAAATTTCAGAGGAAAACATTAATCCAAATTTATTTCTCCTAATATTTAAAAACAAAAACAACCTCATATGATTTTAAAGTAGTACAGACTCTTATAGCTTTCAGAGAAGCTCCTTTATTCATTGTGAATCTAATCCCCAAGTACTTTTTTACTGCTCTTTTGACAAATGTATCTACTTATCAAGGCTGCTTAAGTGAATTTGCTCATATTGTGTACTCAGCAGAGAGGAAACATTCTCTGTAAACATTTCCTCATAGAGAGATGCCCCATTCATTCCTCCTCAAGCCAAAGGCAGATACTTAGCTTTACTTAATTGTTCTTTGGTGTTTTAAAACATTATATCAAAGCTGTGATGGAACTAGCTGAGGTCCTCAGAGAAAGGAGGTCAATGAAATATTCAAATTTTACATAATCAAACCACCCTCCTTCAAGAGAATGTCATTTAAAACCTGCAAACACATTTATATAAAATTTCATGTTCCATAAGGAATCAAATTCCAAATAAACCCTTCATTAACTTTGATCATTGGGGGGAAAATTGCAAAGGAATACATTAGAGAACATTTTTTGTGAACCATTGCTATTCATTTGTTCAACTTACATTTACTGAGCATCTTCCTGTTACCATACTCCTGTTAGACATTAGGAAGACACATCATTAGTGCACTCATTTCTTCAGTAAATGTAGGCTATAGGTCTTTGTCTTTGGCAATGTCTTAAGGGATAAAGAGTAAAGCAAAGTTCCCGCGTTTTAGGAGAAACACATAGAGAAACCAGAAATTATAGTTAAACATATGAAAAAGAATTAAAACAGAGTTTGGTTTTAGGGCAAATTATTCAGACAGGATAGAGGAGAGTATAACTAATCTTAAAAATAAATTGGTATACTTCACAGAGGAAATGGCATTTGAAGGAGGTTTTATAGTGAAAAGATAAAATCTTTCTTCAGAGTAGGTGAGAGACCTTTCTGATAAAGGTAAAGAGCCCAGTGTATGTGGAAGCATTTGGATGTAAAGAGGCCAATTAAATACATATGCGGATGGGCTGGTAAGAAGTAGTAGGTGACCAAGGTAGATAGGAGCCAGCTAGTGAATAGCTTGATATGTCGTGATAAGAGATTGAAATATGTTTCTTTTTATCTAACAGAAAGAGGAAACTTAAGGTCTTGATTTGTTAGACCTTATTAGCAAACTTGTATTTTTAAAGAAAACTTCTTTGGAGGTGTAATAAAGCCCAGCCCAGAAGAAAGATGAGAAGATGGGAAGCTATTGCACTTATCCAAAGGACAGTTGATAAGGGCTCAAGCCAGGGAATGGTGGTGGCAGGCGGGGATAAACTCTAAGTTAATATGTAGCAGCTCAGGGTCTGGATATAGGAGTCTGGAGTTTGATCAGTTTCCATTGGAAACTGATGGAATTCCATTCCATTATGATTGCCGTAATAAAGTATCACAAACAAGGTGGCTTTATACACAGAAATGTATTCTCTGACAGTTCTAGAGTTGTAAAAGTCTCAAATGAAGTCTCGACAGGGCCATACTTTCTCTGAAGCCTCTAGGGAACATCCTGTCTTGCCTTTTCCTAGCTTCTGATGGGGGTTTGTTAATCTCTGGCATTCCTTATCATCACATGGTGTTCTTCCTGTGTGTCTGTTTTCTCTTCTTATGAAACTACTTATAGTGGATCAGGACCCACCCTAATGACTTCATCTTATCTACATCTGCAAAGACCTTATTTCCACATAAGGCCATATTCAAGTGTACCAGGGCTTAGGATTTCAACATATCCTTTTGGGAGATACAGATTGACTTGTGACAATAGGTTTTATCTTAGAAGACTGGGTAGATATCAATGCTATTAAAAAATATGTAGGAGGAGGAGAAAATTTAGGAGGTAGAGTATATTCAGAGTTTAATTTGGGGGCATCTTAATTGTGAACTGTTTGCAGGATAGCCGAGTGATGCCAAACAGTATGTATTTGGAAACTTGAGTCCCAAGTCAAGAGGACAAGTCAGAGTTGTAGACAGGTTGAGATTTTATGTGTTCATTTATGTTAACCATAGGATATACAGAAAGTCAGACTGAGGTCAGGTTCTCCAGGAAACCAGCTCTGAGAGAGAAATCTGTGTGTAAGAGATTTACTGGGGAGTATTCTCAGAAACAACACCTAACACCTGTAAGAAGTGAGGGAAGCAAGAGGATTGGGCATAGGGAGAAATGGAATGTCCCGTAATTTGAGGAGATGCCTCTGCTGATCCTATGGGCATCTCCAGTAGGTACTAGGGTGACCCTTTGGAGTAGTCCTAATCGAAGCAAGAGGGTCAGGTCTTTTACCCTGGCACCAATGAGTCATTAGATGCAGGTTGCCTCTCCACCCTCCCAAGGGAGGAGATGTAACCTTGGGTGAAGCAGCTCTCTTCTGCATGACAATTCCCAGGCGGGACTCAGCTGTGAGCCTTCAGCCCCCAACACTCCCGGTGGCTGCAGAGATGAGAGGCTTGCCTGAAAGGGGATGGGCACAGCTCACCACAGTATCCACTACACTACAAGGACCACAGAAAGTAAGAGGACAAGTGAGCAACTCAACACTTGAGATGTGGACCCAAAAGAAGAAAGCACCAGAGAGACCAAGGGAAAATTGTACCTATTTGCCACTTTCATTTACATTATATAACTTTCCTCATGACAACCAGGAAAATGGATTTATTCATCTATATTTACAGATAACGAAAACACTGAAAGATTAGTAAATGATGCTGATTAGTTACGGATGTTTCTGAAGGTCTTTTTAAAATTTGAACCCCAAGTTTTACCTACCATATTACATACCATAGAAAGGCAAGATGTTAGTAGGAATATAATTGTTTTCTGTTATGCACCATAATGTTGCAATTAAGCATCAGAATTTCTGGTATAGTGTTGTGCATATGCTGGTTCATATTTGGCTTCTAATTCTCTTTAATGTTGATTTATTAAGCTATAGTCTACCTCAGTAATATAGCTAGAACAAAGCACATTCCATGACTGAATAATAAACCACTCCATTGAGGATGCATTGAGGAAGAGACTCTATCAGGCTGAGGGCATGTGAGAGGAGGTGGAGCTTGAGCCAGACTCAAAAGGATGGAGATCATTTCATTGAGTGGATATAATGGAGAAGGGAATCCCAGGCAGAGGAACAGATAATCATATTGCTTACCTGATTCACTGATTCATTAATCTATCCATCCATTCATCTATTCAGTATTCAGTCTTTTCAATTTTAAAAGCCATTATCTTTGGAGAAAGTTAAACATGTTTACTTGTTATGAAATGCATTCCTTTTATTGATTTAATAAAAAATTGTTTAAAAATTTGTAGTCATCAAGGTTATATATTTTGCATCTTTTTAGTATGTGGTGGCTTTAATTATGTTGTTATTTGGTCTCTCTAGATTTTTTATGAAGTTTTTCCCTGAAACAGGTAGTTATTGTCTTCACCAAGAAAGCAGTTCAGATTTCTTCTTATCATTACATTTAAAAAGATAAAACAATTTCTTCCAGAATTGCATTTGGTTTAGCAAGATTTAGGCATTAGTTGCAATTATACAATTTTATAATTATATGATACATTAATTATACAATTAAGTTGGTATTTGATCCTATTTTTATGCATAGATCCTTAAAACACAAAACAAAACAAAAGAAGACTCCTATAGAATTTTACTTAACCATTTCTTTTTTGCAGATTGGTTTCAAACTACTTGAAAAATCTATCTTTACTGGATGTGTTTATGTGTACGAAAATAATGAAATTTGGTCTGACATTTGAATCATTGTTTCTTATTCTTTGTATTTTGATAAATTTGGAAACTTTTTTCCTTTAATGCTGTTCTAAATGTCAAAATTAAATGTGGTAATTAAAAGTAAATCAAGAAAATCTAATTTTAGAATATGCTTTTAAAAAAATACATACTCCTACCCTTAACAACTCTAGTATTGAGAATCACTTATTTTTAAATGGTTGTTACAAAGAGCACAGAATGCAAAAGATTGCTTTAGCACATTATAGTAGCTAAATTCATCCCCTAAGTAATAGAATTATATAACTGTTGAGTTGATTGTTTTAAAATCTGTGTTGAATGAAAGTCAGTCTTACTACTGTGTTTCAAAGATACTGCTTTGCATTGAGCATATAGCATGTATTTTCTAACGTATAACTCATTTTTACTTACAGGTATGTGATTTTAAACATTTTAAATCAGTTGACTAAACTAATTTCATCATTCTGCATTTCTAAACTTCAGTGCCTAACCTTCTTACTTCTCACAGGGGTAAAACCAAACTGGATCAATCAAGGATGAAGCTCTGTGCTTTTAACCAGACAGAGACATATGTGACCACTTTTATACAGGTTATCTAAAAAAAAAAATCATACATATATGATATTTTTTTCAGTGTCATGCATGCTGTTCAGCTACAAAATGTTTCTGCCTGACCCATTGCAAGAAAGTAGAAACATACAATTGTTCTGTAGAGGAACTGGCATCATAGCATGTCACGGGGGCAGTTCCATCATTTTTTTGTGATTCTCTTGATGACTTCCTTGTTATATATCTCTCATGTCCTTAGGTGATTTCAAGTGCATGATCTATAGATTTTTATTGGATGGATTATAAAAGTAAGATATAGAATGTAACGAAAGCTATTGAAGCAACATTTAATTTGAAAACCTCTAGCAAGTTCTTTTCCTAATCTAATCCAATCTAATCTAATGTATGTCACATTAAATTGTCGCATTTATTGCTATGAGAGTAGAACTTTAATGTTTTCATCGTAAAAACAACAACAAGTGGTAATTATGTGTGGGAAAGATGTGGCAGATATATATATAGATATAGATATACACACACACAGGTGTGTATATGTATACACACACAATATATATATATACATGTATCAAATCATCACATTGTGTACCTTAAATTTACACAATGTTATATGTCAATCAATCTCCGTAAAGCTGGAAAAAATAAACTGTCACATTTAAATTTAGTAAATTAAAACTCTATTAAGAAACCATTTTTGTGGGAAAATATTTCAGGCATAAACGTAAAATGTCAGAACATAAGAGGAACATTCTAGTACTAGGTCTGTATTTACAGAAATTGAGACTCATACAAATAAGCTGTGTTCTGAGTACCCAGAGCCAAAGTACCCAGTTTCTAGGCTAAACTTTGAATATATTTTGAAAATGATTTTAAACACAATGATAACTAGGGTTTTATTTCTTTAATCAATTCAGTAACTAACATTTGATTTTATTTGATCATATATAAAATGTGTCAATTAAAATTTATAGGCCCAGCCTATGAATGGATGAGTTATAAGTGCTTGAAATGCTTAATTTGATTCCAAAAGCAATGTTATGCACTGATGAGAATGTTTCTTATTTTGGTTATATCTCATAAGGAGGTATATAGCATAGCATCAAGAGGTTTAAATGGAATATATTATGAAGTGAACACTAAACCTTTCACTGAGACATAAAACACTTTTAATAAAATTGGAAGCAAATTAATATGGATTGCCTTACCTAGTATTTTTAAGTATAAAAGAAAATAAGCCACTCAGATACATTTTGTCTTAATTTTAGCATAGCTTGTTGAACAGATGAACTCTAATGAATAACTTCCTATGAGGAAAAAAATCCATGTTAATAAGAATCTTCCCCTTTTCTTATAATCTATTTCATATTTTGAATTGCTTTGTCATTGTTGGGATGTCTGTATTGTTGTTTTCCATTGTGCAACATTGAAAGCAAAACTTCATCTTGAAAATGGTATGCTCTAGGGATAATGATGTGAACATTTTCCAATTAAAAAAACTAATGTTGTTCTAGTTTACTTGAAGTTAATTTTAAAGGGGCTCCTAAGTAAAAGACGTATTTCTTTATTTCAGATGGGTGGTGATTCAGAGGCAATATCTTGTAAAAAAAATTTTATTTCAGAATGGAGTAAATTTCCTCCCCCTAGAATCTTAATAAAGATGCACACATACACAATAGTATGTATATATGTATAGGTAAAACATACAATCTCTGAGAAATCAGTTTCCAGAAATATGTATGTATATGCGTGTGTTTTTAATTCCTGAATTATGATTACTATATATATTTTTTACCAAACTGTTAGAAACATGAGGTGTATGTTAACGAATGGTCATTCTCCTGAAACCAAAAAGCTGTGGATATTTCATTTGTGAAGAATGACTTGAAATATAATACTTTTCTTTGGCAGAAGCTGCCTACATAAAGGTTAGGAGAGATACAGTTCATCTGTCCCGATTTTTATTTTACATTGCATTTTCAATATTAGAAAGTCATATGTTTAAAAAAACTGCTGATCGTTCCATTCAGTGGAATTTGTCTTTCCATGCCCTTTCTCATTAAGAGTGATTTTAGGGGATAGCATAAGTATGCAAATAGTTTATTTTTTGTTTGTTATTCTTTTTAATGAATGAGCTTGAGACTTAGAGCCTACGCTTTTACCTCACATTTTCCTGTCCTTTTCGCCTATCTTCTAATCCTTATTTATCCACTTGTTGCA
Organism: Ailurus styani; assembly: GCA_002007465.1. NCBI lineage: Eukaryota > Metazoa > Chordata > Mammalia > Carnivora > Ailuridae > Ailurus > Ailurus styani. The sequence continues at coordinate 477,014 of LNAC01000498.1, read as the reverse complement.
ATTTTCTAGCAGGACTCAGTAGCAGAACTGTTTAAATGTTTGTTTCTAAGTTTTTAAGATACTCTTTTTTAAAATTTAAATTCAATTAGCCAACATACAGTACATCATTAGCATTTGATATAATGTTCAGTGATTCATTCGTTGCATATAACACCCAGTGCTCATCACATCCTGTGCACTCCTTAATGCCCATCACCCGGCCACCTCGTCCTCCCAACCACCTCCCTATCTGCAGCCCTCAGTTTGCTTCCTGAGTCAAGAGTCTCTCATGGTTTGTCTCCCTCTCTGATTTCTTCCCATTCAGCTTTCCCTCCCCTCCTCCATTGTTCTCTGTAAGATATTCTTTCTGATTTGACCCACTGTATTCCAGCTACTTAAATATCTATTTTCTGCAGATAGTTCTGTGCTAGTTCAGGTAGCCCTTCAATACTGCCAGTTGATCACACAACAAGGCCTTATTGGTGAGTGCTATTTGCCTTTTGGAGGTCCAAGAGGACACTGTAGGATCTGGCGAAGAAATCTGTAACCAGTTCACACTTCTTATGTGGCCAAAATCTGTTTGTTTGCTTTTATGTGCAAGATCTTAACCTTGTAGGCATATAAGTTGTCATGTTATTGGATAGGAAGTGCCCTGGGAAAACTGAGAACTCTGAGTGAAATCATTTGCTTTATTTTGAATTTCCATGGTGGTGCCTAAGATTTGACCTCATTATTTCTCCATCATCTAATGCTATATCTGACATTGATCCCGCTATGGAAGTGTTCAGTGGATTTCCTGATGAACAAGCAGCTGTTCTCTAAAAGCCCACACAGTTTCTCTCGCAGTCATAAAGAACGCTAGGAAAGGGAAACTTCCATCTTCTTGCCTTTTCTCTGAAAAAGTGCTGGGGCTTTAGTTTCCCATAATTATAATGTGAGTTGAGAGTTTACTGTAATTGTAATTACATTAAAGTTTTCTCATAATTTAAGTGGAAGTAAAATGAAAACAAAAGGAAAATACTGTTGACTTTTCCAGGATATCTTCAGTAGTTTTTAACTTGTATTACCATTTAAAAAGAATCTTGAGAGAGACCAGAATTTCAGAGAGATCAGAGAAGGATTGGAGGGACTTGAAGGGCCCAGAATACTAAATCATGTAAAGAAACTAAGTATCAATACACTTAAGGTGAAAAACACAAATGGTAATACCATAGGTAATCTCCAATTTTAAAAAAGCTGTAGGAAGATAATATTTACATTTCTCCAAAAGGCAGAAAGGACCCTAACAATTGCAAGGGAGGGGAAGGCATGTTTTGGTTCTAGATCAGAAAAGAATATTTAAAGTTGAAATTATCACATGACAGAATGGTAAGTTGGAAAACATTGGCCTCTTACACAAAGCATAGTAGTTATTTGTGGATTTCTCTAAAGATCCTTTGATCCTTTATTCTGAACTTTACCATTTTACTCCTTTAATGATTCAGAGCCCTCATTATGAATATCAATTATAAAATTAGACTGTAAAAATAAAAGATGGGTGTTATTGATTTGAAATTAATAAAAAAATTCTTAAGCTTACTGACATACAGTAGAGCTTAGTTTATCAGTAATATCTCCCATCATTTCTCTGTCCATATATGCACATCCATCCCTTCCCTTTGATTTGCTTCTCCCAACTTCTTGCTGTCCTCTGTGTTTCTTTGTTTTGATGCTGAGGTGAAATAGGGATTCTAGGCTCTACTCCTCAAAGAATATGTTTTGTTGTATGTAGCAAGCAGTGTTATAGTATATACTTTAAATGTAACATCTTTGGAATGTTTTCAACACCAACCATCCTCTCTGAATAAGGTATTTTCTACAGTGCTGCTATAGGTTTGATGTTTTTGGCTTTTGAGGGCCAGATTATCAAATTATTAGACAAGTGTACTTCATACTACTTGAAATAAGAAATGACCAACTAGCATTAACTACCATCCATACTAGCATGAACTAGCCCTATGATGTGGATGCTTATTTTGGTATATGTCAGTAATAAATGTGTAAGTTACCAGCTTAAGACAGTTTCTCATACGACACCTATATTTAACAGTCTGTACTCGTAGTCATTGTTGTAGAAAATACAAAGTCTAGACAATCAAAAGGAAAATGATGAAAAATAAAAAAAGTTTAATGTTAATATATTTTTAATGTTACAAGTTTTTATTTAAATTCTAGTTAGTTAACATATAGTGTAATATTAGTTTCAGCAGTTGAATTTAGTGATTCATCACTTACATATAAAACCCAGTGCTCATCACAAGTGCCCTCCTTAATCCCTATCACCCACATAGCTCATGCCCCTGCCCACACCCTTGTAGTAACCCTCAGTTTGTTCTCTATAGTTAAGAGTCTCTTATGGTTTGCCTCCCTCTCTGTTCTTCTTCTTCTTCTTCTTTTTTTAATCTTACTGCTATGTTCATCTGTTTCATTTCTTAAATTCCACATTGGAGTGAAATCATATGGTACTTGTCTTTCTTTGACTTATTTTGCTTTGCATAATATACTAGCTCCAACCACGCCATTGCAAATGGCAAGATTTCATTCTTTTTATGGCTGAGTAATAGTCCATTTTATATATACCACATCTTCGTTATCCATTTATCAGTCAGTGGATATTTGGGCTCTTTGCATAATTTAGCTATTATTGATAATGCTGCTATAAACATCAGGGTGTGTGGGTTCCTTTGAATCAGTATTTTTGTACCCTTTGGGTAAATACCTAGTAGTACAATTGCTGGGTCATAGGGTAGTTTGATTTTTAAGTTTCTGAGGAACCTCCGTACAGTTTTCCAGGGTGCCTGCACCAGTTTGCATTCCTACTGACAGAATAGGAGGTCTTCACCACATGCATGCTAGCATCTGCTGTTTTCTGTGTTGTTAGTTTAACCATTCTGACAGGTTGAGGTGATATCTCATCGTAGTTTTGATTTGTATTGCCCTGATGATGAGTGATGTTGAGCTTTTTCTCCATGTGTCTGTTAGCCATCTAGATGCCTTCTGTGGAAAATTGTCTATTCATGTCTTCTGCCCATTTCTTAACTGGAATCTTTATTTTGGGGGGTGTCAAGTTTGATAAGTTCTTTATAGATTTTGGTTACTAACCATTTATCAGATATGTCATTTGCAAATATCTCATCCCATTCTGTAGGTTGCCTTTTAGTTTTATTGTTTCCTTTACTGTGCAGAAACTTTTTATCTTGATGAAGCCCCAGTAGCTCATTTTTGCTTTTGTTTTCCTTGTCTCTAGAGAAGTGTCTAGTAAGAAGTTGCTATGCCTAAAGTTGAAGAGTTTGCTGCCTGTGTTCTCCTCAATGATTTTGATGGTTTCCTATCTCACATATATGTGTTTCATCCATTTTGAATTTATTTTTGTGTATGGTATAAGAAAGTGGTCCAGTTCCATTCTTCTGCCTGTTGCTTTCCAGTTTTTTCAACACCATTTGTTGAAGAGACTTTTTTCTGTTGGATATCCTTTCCTGCTTTGTCAAAGATTAGTTGACTATGGAGTCGTGGGTCCACTGTGGGGTTTTCTCTTCTATTCCATCGATCTATGTGTCTGTGTTTGTGCCAGTTACCATACTCTCTTGATCACTACAGCTTTGTAATATATCTTATGTAATAACATCCAGAATTGTGATGACTCCAGCTTTGTTTTTCTTTTTCAAGATTTCTTTGGCTATTTGGGATATTTTATGGTTCCATACAAATTTTAGGATTGTTTGTTCTAGCTCTGTGAAAAATGCTGGTGGTACTTTGATGGGGATTGCATTTATAGATTGCTTAGGGTAGTATAGACATTTTAGCATTTGTTTTTCCAATCCATGAGGATGGAATGTTTTCCATCTAGTTGTGTCATCTTCAATTTCTTTCATCAGTGTTCTATAGTTTTCAGACTACAGATCTTTTATCTCTTGGGTTATATTTATTCTGAGATATCATATGGTTTTTGTGTGGTTGTAAATGGTATCAACTCCTTGATATCTCTTTTCGCTGCTCCGTTATTGGTGTAAAGAAATGTAACAGCTTTTGGTACATTGATTTGAATCCTGTGACTTAACTGAATTTGTATATCAGTTCTAGCAACTTTTTATTGGGGTCTTTTGGGTTTTCTACATAGAGTATCATGTCATCTGCAAATAGTGAAAGTTTGACTTCTTCCTTGCCAATTTGGATGCCTGTTATTTATTTTTGTTGTCTGATTGCTAAGTCTAAGACTTCTAGGACTATGTTAAATAACAATGGTGAGAGTGGACATCCCTGTCTTCTTCTTGACCATAGCTTTGTTTTTTCCCATTGAGGATGATATTACCTGTGGGTCTTTCATATATGGCCTTTATGATCTTGAGGTATGTTCCCTCTATTCCTACTCTGTTGAGGGTTTTTATCAAGAATGGGTGCTGTACTTTGTCAATGCTTTTTCTGCCTCTATTAAAAAGATTATATGGTTCTTATCCTCTCTTTTATTAATGTGGTGTATCATGTTGATTGATTGGCAAATATTGAACCATCCTTGCAGCCCAGGAATAAATCCTACCTGATTGTGTGAATGATTCTTTTAATGTAGTATTGGATTTGATTTGCTAGTATCTTGTTGAGAATTTTTGCATCCATGTTCATGAGGGACATTGGCCTGTAATTCTTTTTTTTAGTAGGATGTTGTCTGGTTTTGGAGTCAAAGTAATGCTGGCCTCGTAGAATGAGTTTGGAGGTTTTCCTTCCATTTCTACGTTTTAGAACAGTTTGAGAAGAATAGATATTAACTCTTCTTTAAGTGTTTGGTAGGATTCCCCTGGGAAGCCATCTGGCCCTGGACTTTTGTTTGTTGGGAGACTTTTGATTATTGATTCCATTTTTTTGCTGGTTATCAGACTGTTCAAATTTTCTGTTTCTTCCTGTTTCAGTTTTCATAGTTTATGTTTCTAGAAATGCATCCATTGCTTCTAAATTGCCCAATTTGTTGACACAGAATTTTTTTTTTAATTTATTCATTTGACAGAGAGAGAGAGATTACAAGTAGGCAGAGAGGCAGGCAGAGAGAGAGGAGAGAGGAGGAAGCAGGCTCCCTGCCGAGCAGAGAGCCCGATGTGGGCCTCGATCCCAGGACCCTGGGATCATGACCTGAGCCGAAGGCAGCGGCCTTAACCCACTGAGCCACCCAGGCGCCCTTGACACAGAATTTTTCGTAATATTCTCTTATAAATGTATTTCTGTGGTTGGTTGTAATCTCTCCTCTCTCATTTGTGATTTTATTTATTTCAGTCCTTTCTCTTTTTTTTGATAGTCTGGCTAGGGGCTTATCAATTTTATTAATTCTTTCAAAGAAGCAGCTCCTAGTTTCATTAATCTGTTCCACTGGTTTTTTTATGTTTGTTTGTTTTTATTTCATTTATATCTGCTCTAGTCTTTGTTATTTCCCTTCTGCTGGCTTTAGGCTTCATTTGCTATTCCTTTTCTAGCTCCTTTAGGGTAAGGTTAGGTTGTGCATATTGAGCCTTTTCTTGTTTCTTGAATTAGGCCTGTACTGCTATATACTTTCCTCTTATGACTGCCTTAGCTGCATCCCAAAGATTTTGGAACATCATGTTGTGATTTGCATTTGCTTCTACGTATTTTTAAATTTCTTCTTTAATTTCCTGGTTGACCCATTCACTCTTTAGTAGGATGTTCTTTAAGCTCCATGTATTTGTGGTCATTCCAAATTTTTTCTTGTGGTTGACTTCAAGTTTCATATCACTGTGGTCTGAAAATATGCATGGTATGATCTTAGTCTTTTTATACTTATTGAGGCCTGATTTGTGACCCATTATGTGATCTGTTCTGGAGAATATGTTCCATGTGCACTCGAAAAGAATGCATGTTCTGCTGCTTTAGGGTGAAATGTTCTGAATATATCTCTTAAGTCCATCTGGTCCAGTGTGTCATTCAAAGCCATTGCTTCCTTGTTGATTTCTGCTTAGATGATCTGTCATTGCTATGAGTGGGGTATTAAAGTCCCCTACTACTAATGAGTTTCTTTATGTTTGTTATTGTTTTATATATTTGGGTGCTACCAAGTTGGGGGCATAAATATTTACAATTGTTAGACCCTTTTGTTGGATAGACCCTTTTATTATTATATAATTCCCTTCTTTACCTCTTGTTACAGTCTTTGGTTTAAAATCTAGGTTGTCTGATACATGTATGGCTACTTGACATTCTTTTGACATTCATTAGCATTAGCATTCTCCATCCCCTCACTTTCAACCTGCAGGTGTCTTTAGGTCTAAAATGAGTCTCTTGTAAACAGCATATAGATGGATCTTGTTGTCTTTTCTTTTTTTCTTTTTTATCCATTCTGATACCCTATGACTTTTGATTCAAGCATTTAGTCCATTTACATTCAGAGTGATTATAGGTATATGTAAATTTAGTACCATTGTATTACCTGTTATGTTATTGTTCCTTGAGATTTTCTCTATTCCTTTCTAGTCTTTATCACTTTTGGCCTTTCTTTCCCACTCAAAGGATCCCCTTTAATATTTGTAGGGCTGGTTTAGTGATCACAAACTCCTTTAGTTTTTGTTTATCTGGGAAACTCTTTATCTCTCCTTCTATTCTGAGTGATAGCCTTGCTGGATAGAGTATTCTTGGCTGCATATTTTTCCCATTCAACACACTGAATCTATCATGCTACTCTCTGCTGGCCTGTCAAGTTTCTGTAGTTGGGTCTGCTGCTAACCTTATTTGCCTTCCCTTATAAGTTGGGATTTCATTTCCATTGCTGCTTTTAGGATTTTTTCCTTATCTCCGTGTTCTGCAAATTTTACTGAGCTATGTCTTGGTTTTGGTCTGTTTTTGTTGATTTTGATGCAAGTTCTCTGTCCCTCTTGCATTTGATGTCTGTTTACTTCCTCAGATTAGGGAAGTTTTCAGCTATAATTTGCTCAAATAAACCTTCTCCATTTTTTCCAATCTTCTTCTTCTGGGATTTCTCTGATGTGAATGTTATACTTTATGGAGTCACTGAGTTCCCTCAGTCTACATTCATGATCCAATATTTTTCTTTCCCTCTTACTTTCAGCTACATTATTTTCAATAATTTTATTTCCTGTTAACTTATTTGTTCCTCTGCTTCTTTTATCCTTGTCCTCATTACTCCCAGTTGGTTTGCATCTCAGTTATAGCTTTTTTTTTTTTCCCCGACCTGACTAATTTTTAGGTCTTTTATCTCTTCACTAAGGGACTCCCTGATGTCTTCCATGCTTTTCTGAAGCCCAGCTAGTATCCTTATGATTGTCGTTTTAAAATATGTATCAGGCATATTACTTATACATATACATATTACTTTTTTGTTCTGATTAGATCCCTGGCTGTGACCTTTTCTTTTTCTTTCTTTTGGGATGAATTCCTTTATCTTGACATTTTGTCTAGGTCTCTGTCTTCCATGTATTAGGAAAACCTGTTATGTGTCCTGCTCCTGAGAGTAATGGCTTTATGAAAAAGAGATCATATACTGTCCAGGGACTGGCACTTTAGGAAGAATTTCTATTGTATGCTATGTACTTTCTCCTGCTGTGTTCTGGCTCTCTTTGCCTCAGGTCAGTCTTCTGCAGACTTACTTCCTGCCTGCAGTGGGGAGTATTTAAATCTTGTCCAGTGTATGGTGAGTTTTAAATTGGTGTGCTCTGGTCTCCTTATTAAAAGAGGCCATATCCTCTTTCCACTAGAGCCAAAGCTTTGCAGCACTCTATGGTCAGTTAGACTTGGTGCATGCAGGAGTTTGTGCTGGTATTCTGGGAGAGAGGCCTGCTGCTCTGGTTCTCAGGCACACTTAACCCTAGTAAAGAAGCACCTGCAGAGCACGGGGCAGGGGTTGGGCCCCCACTGNCAGGGGTTGATGTACGTGGTTTGGGCCTCCACTGTTGGTGCTGTTATGCTCACTGAAGTCAGTGCATGCTGATGGGCAGGGGTGAAAAATGGTGCCAACCGTCTCCTTCATCCTACAGAGGGGAGGTTCATGCCCACTGCTGTCCACGAAGGCCTCACAGAAGAATGGACAATCTCCCCTCATGTGTCCTAGGCTTCCCTCAGATCCCTGCCTTCACCCTGTCTGTATCCATGCTGCGTTTCCCCCAGCAATGCAGTGCACCTGTGTTTTATCTAAGACATGTTGGCTGAGTTTCAAAACTCCAAACTTTAGGGACCTGGGATAGTGCAGACCTGAGCTGGTCCTCTGGGGAAGGGTCTCGCTGTACTGGGGCTGGTGCCAGTTTGTCTCAGAGGGGCAGTCACACTAACACACAGGAGACTGGAGTTTAGATTAAAGCAAAGCAAAAAGCCAGACTCCAGGTTAGCTACCGAAGCAGGTTTCTCTGTCCCTATGCTAAGGAATGGGAGCATAGTGACACCCACCAGCTCTTTTTTCCCCTGAGAGGTAATGCCACCTTTCCCAGATGCACACTAAGAAGGGGAAACTCTCTCCCAGTGCATCCCAGGGGATCCTCACATTGCACCACGTGCTCCCAGGCCCCTGTCCTCCTTCTCCACAGGAGCACTGCTCTGCCCACCAGACTCCACACTGACCACAGTGCAGACTTCTAAAACTCTAGTTTTTGAGCTCCACCGGTTGTAAAACTCACAATAAACAACCTTCTTGTTTTCCCAGTCACTGGTTTTGGGGAATTGTTTTTCTTGTCCAGTCCCCTGTGCACTGCTCTCTCTCTCTCTCCCCATCTCTCTTTCTGTCCACTCTCTGTGATCATGACTCCCTCCCCTCTGAAGCACCTGTGATCCTTCTCTCCTCCAAATCACATCTCCACACCTCTTACCTTCCATGTTGTAGTCTCCTCTCTCCCTCTAGTTGTGCAGTTTGTTCTCTCAGTCCTCATATCAATTTCCTGGGTGTTCAGATTGATTTGATATTTATCTAGTTGTGTTCAAGGGACAAGGTCAACATAAGGTCCTACTACTCCACCATCTTCACCTGATATTTTCAGTAGTCGAAAGGGGCTTCTTAGATAGCTATCATTTATAATCAAGATTAGGATGTTTCAAAACTACTTTAGTGTTTTATGGATGCACGGTGAAGAATATGGAAAGATAAATGTGTGCATGTTTGTATACACACACATACACACTGTGTATATACTAGGTACCTCAAGGTGATAGAATCAGGGAGTGAGTGAAAAGGACTTTTGTGTTTTTTACCATATATTATTTATACATTTAAAATTTTTGAATCAAGGAAATAGATTTTGCCTAAAGGAAAGAAAGACAAAATTTTAGGAAGTACCTATAGGCAATGCCACATTATTCAATAAAAAAGCAGGAATGCTGTCTATAGCATATTCCTATTCTTAATGCTAATGAGTTTATGTCTATGATCTTGTGTTGCCATGCAAAAAAGTAATAGACAAAAAGTATATTTCACTTTCTATTAAGAATAAAATTCATGTAAAAATTACAAAATAGCATATTTTTGCTAAAGGGAAATTTTTTACACTAAAGTATTTATTTCACTGGTGTTAGTGTACTATAAAAATTCTTCAAATTCCAAAATTACAAGAAAGGAAACTAAACAAATGATTGGGTTTATAGATATGAAAATAATCATATAATTATGTAAAATGATTCTAATGATTGACATGATATTCTCTGTGTACTAAACAAGAAAATAAGAAAATTCAATAGCTAAGTATAGCAATGCCTGCTATGAAAATAAAATGCAGGGCGCCTGGGTGGCTCAGTGGGTTAAGGCCTCTGCCTTTGGCTCAGGTCATGATCTCAGGGTCCTGGGATCGAGGCCTGCATCAGGCTCCCTGCTCAGCGGGGAGCCTGCTTCCTCCTCTGTCTCTGCCTGCCTGTCTGCCTACTTGTGATCTCTCCCTCTCTGTCAAATAAATAAAATAAAATCTTTAAAAAAAAAAAGAAAAGAAAATGCATTTCCCTTTAAAAGAAAGTTTTTATTATAGATGTTAGCCTTTCTACTTTAAGGCATCCTTTTGGACCTTATTAAAAAAGCTCCCACTTTAGTAAATACTAAATTTAAAGGCTGAACAGATTAGAATTAAACTATATCACTAGGGCATGTGCATAAATGTTTAATATTATATTACAGTACAAAAATAGCTACTTCGTGAATATTTCATGCATTCCCAGGAAAACATGGAATTCCTAAAAACATTTTAAACTTAAAATTTCTAAAAGGCCATAGAAATTTGGCTTATGTTACAAACTATCATTCATATAGAATATTTTGGTAATGTCTGTTCTGATGAAGAATAATCTTGAATAAGTGTAATGTGTGATATAAAATTTGAGCCAAACTCTGAATTTAATTGACAAAAAAATTGCCATAAAAGCTATGATAATAAAATTTTTCAGAATGACAAGATATGTTGTAAAATCATCTTAATTTTATTTGCTTATAAATTAATTTGGCATATCTTCTTTGTTAATGCTCAGTGAAAAAACCAAATAGTGAGGTCGAAGATGTTTTCATTAATTTAGCCCGATAGGCATTCTGGAAATTAGGATCATTTTATTTAAAAATTTTTGCTACTTGAGAGAAAACCATGAGAACTATTTGCTAGTTGTCAGTATTTTGGCTATTAGCAGGAAAGTGCTTTGCATTCTTTCTGTCAGCTGTTTTTCCCACTACTTTGCCTCAAAATCCAGGGCAATAATCCATTTTTCACATTTGAAGCACTTGGTCTCATTGCCACAGAATCATAGTAGCTTATATTTCAGTTCCCTGGTAATAATCCACATGCAGCTGAGAAGTCAAGAATTGAGGGCATCAGATAATTGTAGTCTTTTAGATATCATACGCAGAATTAGTGTTTGTGGTAATTGGCACAGTAGGCTGTATTAGTAATTATATATTTCCCTGTTGTTTCTTGGATCAATGTATATTTTAAAACCTTAAGTATATTCAGCCTTATAATTAATTTCTATTTCCTTTATTTTAAAGTCATTTTAGATGAATTCAGTCAACATAAGAGATGCTTTTTAAATGAAATTTCATAGTGATACTGTTTATAACTGATACTATTATAAAACTCGTTGACCTGGTGGGAATACTTCCCCAATGGCAATAGATTATAAGTATTAGAGTATTCATAATTATTTACTCTCATTATAAAGAACTTTGCTTACATCGTTCCTTATGTACAATAATGTATCAATGCCTTTTTTACTGATGTTGAATAATGTGTGATAATAATAGCACTGAGAATGTGGTACTCATAAAGAACACTTTTAGCTTCCCAGTAAATCTCTAAAAGTTAGTATTTCAGATTAGCCTATGATATTAATGCAAATTAATAGATGAAGGAATCAATTTAATGGAAATGAGTATTTCCTTACTTTTAACACTTGTATTTGTGGAACTATTCTAAAAAAATAGTAAAGTTGTAATCTTAATAAGGGAAGCATGTGCTGTAATAACTACTAGTTTCAATATTCATATGTCGTTTAGCAAATGAGAATGAAAAATGAACTCTTCCATTGATGTGCTGCTCTACCCCTTATAAAGCAATATTAGGAAAAATTGACAGAGTTTTGCTACAATTACTGTATGTATTTTTTCTAAAAATCTCTGTGTATGTGTATGTTTGTAAACATAATGTTTGATCATAAATTTCTGGGCGGGAAAAACTTGTGTTATGATCAATTATATGATCATAATGACAATGAATTCATTCCTGTCATGTGTGAGTCTGCCATATTTAATTTCATTGAATATTTGTTTCAGAGTTTGCATGTGGTGCTCACTTTGGTAGCCACTGTTTTCTGACAGTACAAATAATACTTTTTGATCTTTTCAACTGTATCCTAAAATTTTATACAAAATGGGTGGTGTTGGATGAAATAATGACTGTGGTCTTTGGCATTTTGATTCCAATATAGTATTTGACTTTTTTTGGTCTTGATCAAAAGCCTTCTATCTATATCATCCTGGTACATATTCTTAAATCCAAGAGATAATAGAAGCAGTATGTTTGGATTTCATTTTACACTAATTTCTTTTTTTTTAATTTTAAGTATCAACAAGCTTTTCTGCCAACTGTCAGATATGACCTTTCAATTATCAGGCATTGGCAGTTTGGCACTTGTATTATTTCTATTAGGGTCTTGGTTGTCTGAATATAATAATTATTGGTGTACACAAATTTATATTAAACATAAAATGATAAAATGTGGCCAATACTTTGCAAATATTATAGTTTACAAAAAATACCTTATGCTAATTCCATCTAAATCCTTGTCAGCATACTAAATATAATAAAATTTATTTTTCACAGGATGTGTAGATAGAAAGATCAAGCATAGATGTATTGTAAGGTTACCTGACCTCAATATGTGTTTATACATTTTTATGGCCATCGTACTGTTAATCTTTTTTCATAACACTTTGCATGACTTTGATGATTAAATATGGCTTGAATATTAGATTTGAAAGACCCCTAAATGAACTGTCTGGTGGGGTGGTGAATTTCTTTTTAGAGATTGAACCGGTCGAGTTCCTCTGAGTGCAGCACAGTTGATAACCCTCTGCCAGGAGAAGGAGAAGAAGCAGAGGCTGAACCTGTAAATTCAGATGAGCCAGAGGCCTGTTTTACAGATGGTAAGAGAAAAATCAAGATGTTGGTTAGCCATCCATTTATTGGTATTTGGGGTTTTATCTTATATCCATGTCTATAGCTCTGACATCTATTTCTGTGTTATTTGACTCTTAAATAATTATCTTTACCCCTGACCTCACACTTGAATTCCACATATGGCTATAATTCCCCATTGGTCATCTCCACTGGTTGCCTTTAAGCATGTCCAGTATAATAAGTTTAAAAAAAAAAAAAACTTTAGTGAGTTCTCCCCTATATAATCCACATCTTCTTCTGGTCTTTATCTCATTTAGTAACATGATCTATCCTGTCTCTCAAGCTAGACTTTGAGTCATCCCTGACCTCTTCCTTTCTAGCCCCTCATTGATCACAGAAACCCACAAGTTGATCAGAAACTCTGGGGACAGGGCCTGCACCCTCCCAGGGATTCTGATGAACACTAGAAGCTGAGAACCATTGGGCTATCGCATAAAACTCGAAGTCCTTACCATGTAAAGCCCTTTGCACTTTAGTCTATTCTTTTCTAACAGTACCTCCTTTGATTCCTTTTCACTTCCTGACTTACTGAACTTACTACTTCTGAAATGTTTCAGGGATTTTATTCAAAGAAGTAACTTTGAACTTGACCTATGGAAGTGTACAANCAATACTTTGCAAATATTATAGTTTACAAAAAATACCTTGTGCTAATTCCATCTAAATCCTTGTCAGCATACTAAATATAATAAAATTTATTTTTCACAGGATGTGTAGATAGAAAGATCAAGCATAGATGTATTGTAAAGTTACCTGACCTCAATATGTGTTTATACATTTTTATGGCCATCGTACTGTTAATCTTTTTTCATAACACTTTGCATGACTTTGATGATTAAATATGGCTTGAATATTAGATTTGAAAGACCCCTAAATGAACTGTCTGGTGGGGTGGTGAATTTCTTTTTAGAGATTGAACCGGTCGAGTTCCTCTGAGTGCAGCACAGTTGATAACCCTCTGCCAGGAGAAGGAGAAGAAGCAGAGGCTGAACCCGTAAATTCAGATGAGCCAGAGGCCTGTTTTACAGATGGTAAGAGAAAAATCAAGATGTTGGTTAGCCATCCATTTATTGGTATTTGGGGTTTTATCTTATATCCATGTCTATAGCTCTGACATCTATTTCTGTGTTATTTGACTCTTAAATAATTATCTTTACCCCTGACCTCACACTTGAATTCCACATATGGCTATAATTCCCCATTGGTCATCTCCACTGGTTGCCTTTAAGCATGTCCAGTATAATAAGTTTAAAAAAAAAAAAAACTTTAGTGAGTTCTCCCCTATATAATCCACATCTTCTTCTGGTCTTTATCTCATTTAGTATCATGATCTATCCTGTCTCTCAAGCTAGACTTTGAGTCATCCCTGACCTCTTCCTTTCTAGCCCCTCATTGATCACAGAAACCCACAAGTTGATCAGAAACTCTGGGGACAGGGCCTGCACCCTCCCAGGGATTCTGATGAACACTAGAAGCTGAGAACCATTGGGCTATCGCATAAAACTCGAAGTCCTTACNTATCGCATAAAACTCGAAGTCTTAACATGTAAAGCCCTTTGCACTTTAGTCTATTCTTTTCTAACAGTACCTCCTTTGATTCCTTTTCACTTCCTGACTTACTGAACTTACTACTTCTGGAATGTTTCAGGGATTTTATTCAAAGAAGTAACTTTGAACTTGACCTATGGAAGTGTACAGTATTTTCTAATCAAATATGGTGTGTTTCAAGTAAAAACTCAAACCTATACTAGAATTGCAATTTAATATAACATAGACCACAAAGTTGAAGCCTGATAAACATGAGTTCCAATTGATCTACTGCTAACTCTCTGAGACCTTGACACATNGGGGGGGGGGAATATAGTAGTTGAAAGGTAGGAACCTACTATCAGATAAATAGAGTGGTCAAAAAGGCCTCTCCAAAGAGATAGCATTTGATCAGAGACCTGAAAAAAATTGAAGTGGGCCATGCAAATGTGTCCAAGGAAGAGTATTTTAGGCAGAGTAATGAATGCACATGCTCCTAGGTGGGGATATGCACAATATTTGAGGAAAGATAAGGGGCCAGTAGGGAGATTGAGAGATGGTAAGATTGGTAGAAGTTGAGGTCAGAGATGTAGTAGAGGCCAGAACATAAGAGCTTGTAAGAACATTATAAAGACCTCATTGAAAAATTTCAACATGCCATCTTAAGAGTAAATGGGTGGATAGCAAGGACAGATGCCAGGAGACTTCTTGGATGTTCCTGCAGTAATCCAGGTGAAAGTAAGTTATGCTGAGTATATTTTGAAGTTTAACTAAAGAAATTTGCTGATGGATTGGATGTCAGGTCCAATGTGAAAATGGGAAAGAAGAGTCAATGACGACTCCAAGTTTGGAATCTCAGAAACTGGGAGCTGCCTTCCGCATAAAGATTTCAAAATGCTTGGNATGACCCTGACTTAAAATTGTAGGATAACTAGAAAGAAATTGGGTTTATCAAGCAGATTATGACCTCAATTAGAAAAGGACTTTAGAAAAACTTAAACCTCCTGCAGAAAGCATTAATGTAAGCTATTTTAGTCTTCAGGTGCTATCTTATTGAGATTAAACTACATAAAAGGTTTATTTTAATCCTACAAAGCACTAATGAGAATATTTATGTGATTCCTTTGAGGTTATGCATAACTTCTAAATTGAGTCTAGTGTGTAGGAGATAGTATAGAAACACATTATCAGATGTCTTTGGTCTTGACTGATGAAAATTTACTGAGAGCCAAAGTTTCAGTTACATAAGGTAAATACATTCTGGAGAGCTAGTGTACACCAATGTGACTGTACTTAACAATACTATTCAATACTATTGTATACTTGAGATCTTCTAAGAGAGTAGATCTCAAATGTTCTCACCACACACACACGGAAGAAATTGGTAACTGTGTGAGAAGATGGGCTATGTTAATTAGCTTGATTGTCGTGATTATTTTACAATGGATACTTAATATCAAATTATTGATTTGTATACCTAAAATATTTACAATTTTTAATTGTTAGTTATACCTCAGTAAAGCTGAGGATGTGGGGGAAGAATGGGCAAAATCAGCCTATAGAGACAGAAGTCAGGCCAGTAGATAATTGTAGAGCGTACAGATTGGGGAAGGACATGGGGGTGTTTTCTGGATGCTTAAAATGTTATATCATGACCTACATGACTATTATATGAGTAAATCAATCTATATATTTATAATTGGTATACTATACTAAATGTATGTTCTACCTCAATAAAAATTCAAACAAATATATAATTTGTAAAAAAAAAGAAAGACAAGAAAATTTGTGAGGAAACACTGATCTGTGAGTACTGTCACTTTGAGCAGCTGTGCTCTACTGGAAACTTTATACTCACTGGACCTGCTGGGCTAAGAGGCTCAGCCTGATAAATCAAACAGGACAGTCAATTTGTTGTGCCTCTCAACATTTATCCACAGTCATTCTTTTATCCAATCAATAAGTAATCATTAAACACCTTCTGTATTTCAGGCCCAGGCTTGAGCACTGGAGAGAGAGCTATAAAAAAAACAGTGTCCCTTGCCCAAATACATATGTAAATATTTAATAGGTCAGATAAGTGATATATGCTATGGATAAGTGAAAAAAAAGAAAAGGGGGGAATATAGTAGTTGAAAGGTAGGAACCTACTATCAGATAAATAGAGTGGTCAAAAAGGCCTCTCCAAAGAGATAGCATTTGATCAGAGACCTGAAAAAAATTGAAGTGGGCCATGCAAATGTGTCCAAGGAAGAGTATTTTAGGCAGAGTAATGAATGCACATGCTCCTAGGTGGGGATATGCACAATATTTGAGGAAAGATAAGGGGCCAGTAGGGAGATTGAGAGATGGTAAGATTGGTAGAAGTTGAGGTCAGAGATGTAGTAGAGGCCAGAACATAAGAGCTTGTAAGAACATTATAAAGACCTCATTGAAAAATTTCAACATGCCATCTTAAGAGTAAATGGGTGGATAGCAAGGACAGATGCCAGGAGACTTCTTGGATGTTCCTGCAGTAATCCAGGTGAAAGTAAGTTATGCTGAGTATATTTTAAAGTTTAACTAAAGAAATTTGCTGATGGATTGGATGTCAGGTCCAATGTGAAAATGGGAAAGAAGAGTCAATGACGACTCCAAGTTTGGAATCTCAGAAACTGGGAGCTGCCTTCCGCATAAAGATTTCAAAATGCTTGGGCTTGTTAGGATGGGAAATTGAGAACTCATTCACTTACATTGGAGATGACTCTTACCAGTTCGTGATAGGTCTACAAGAGCTGAGCTAGAACCAATGGCAATTTCGACCAGCGTTTGGCCTCCAGAGATTTATATTACCTGAAAGACAGCAGAAAAATCACAGGAAGTGTGAGAGTTACATCAGAGGAGTTGTGTTTTCACTGAAGACGAACACCAAAATGATGTTTTCATTGTCTCACATCCATTAATCCTTTACAGTTTCATAACTATCACTTTACTAATTTTAACCATATTCCTCTTTATCTTTTTCTCCTCCCTCACATGCCAGGTCTTTCCTTAGTTCTGTTGCATTAGTTTTATGATTCAAGATGCCAGGCTCCTTCTGTAGACCTGCTACTATTCTTCGCTAGCCTTACTTGTTCATGTTGTGGCAACCTGACATGACAGAACTCTGATTCTGCTTGGTTTTATGTTATACTCCTTTTGGGTTATACCGTTAGCAAATTACAAAATCAAGATTAAGGTATGAGAAGGAAACCCTCTTTTCCATAAAATAATGTATCTTCTGTTAATTTGGTGGAAGGAACCAACTCAACTTCCCCCCAAAATGTTCTGAATTCAACTTCCTATAAAATAACTAATAACTAATTCTAACTTTAAGAACACAGTAACAACTCAACTTGTGCCTATTTTTGTCTTTTTTTTAAAGAAAATGTGAACAAAACACTTGTTTTAGAGGATTTAGAAATTTTTAAGAAGTTATAAAAAGACTCATTTTTCCTAATCATTTTTACATTAATTATACTGATTATGCTATTATACTTTTATTAATAGATGGTTTGTCTTGGAAGAGGTTGGTGTTGGTTAGTTTTTTGGTGGGGTTGGGGTGGGAGCACTGGTTTAACATGATGAAACCCAGTATAGAGTTTATGAAATGCATCACGAGAACAAACTAATGAATCCACCCAAAAGAAATAGCCTTTACCCATGGGGACCCATTAAAATGTTTGAGAGTTTCTCTGTTATGTTTACATTTAATTAATAGTCCCTTTAAAAAAGAAGATGTGATAACATTGCTAACCAGCTAGGTTGGGAATCTCTTAGGATATGCTTTTGTATAAAAACCAGACAGGTGGTCGAACACTCCTGCCTCAAAATAAGAGTGAGAAACTCTCTGAGGTGTGAGGAGATCCTGAGGGCAGTATTTATCAACCTTCCTCTCAGATAAAAAGTTTACTTTTCTAATTAGAATGTATGGTCCCTTTTCTTACGTCAATCCTATGAATAATATTTCTCTTCAGTTTTAAGACTGACACAAATAAATCTTGGATAGTAAAATCTTAAAGGAAAACTTTCTCCTCTGGTAATTATGCTTGAGGTAGGTAGATTTTGTTCTGTGTAAGATATTTGTTTTTATACTGAGGTAAATTCTAAAGTCGCAAGCATTAAGTTAATGCAAAAAAATAATTCCTTCTTAAAATTTTTCACTCTTTCTGGCATTTTCTTTCGCCCAGGAAGAGATGATCTGGGAGTCCATTTTTGGTTCTACCTTTTTACTATTTTCCCACATCATTTTATAGAATATTCTGACTTTATCAAATACATTTGAGATGTAAGGTAATTGTTTTTAAATACAGCAAAGATAAATTCATTCGGATCTGAAGTCATGTTAACTATAATTTAACATGGGTTAAATGAAAGCATATGTACATTTTCTATGCACCATGGACTTTGTTTTTTTCATTCAATCTTTCTGCAAATTCTAGAATTTGCAGAGATGTGACCTTTCAGATCATTACTAATATTTGGCTTATTTTAGAACTATTTTTGGGGGGAATTATGTCTTTTAAGTCAACTATACATGACCCATTAAACTACATATGTAGAGGACTGTAGTAAATACTATGAACAGAAAGAAGAGGCATAACTGACACAGTTTTAGTCTTCTGGGATCTTAAAAGCTTCCAGAGGGAAAGGACAGACACGTATAAAAGACACACGATAGCAAAAATACCAGAGCCTTTGGTGGAGTGGAGGGCGATGGGGAACATAACTTACTACATTCCTATACTGCTGGAAATTAAAGTGTCAGATGTACCTCATATTACCTGGGTCAATGAACTAATTTCATTTTAGAATCATGAAAGAAACCATAAGACTCTGCCTAAACAGTATAGTTCAAAAGAGTTCTGGTTCTGTGTTTCAGGGCATACACTTTATGATTCTCTGAAGTTATTACTTGATAGGCTCAATATTTTTAAATTAAATATATTGTTTTATAAAAAAGAAATTTTTCAAAATGCCTACCTTGTAATCCTCTGAAACAAGTGTCTAAAAAGTGCTCTTCCCCCTTTTTACCTTACCTCTTATTTGAAGGAAAAACATTTTTTCAATGATTTTTTTTATGGAAGTTTAGTTGACACACAATATTATATCAGTTTCAGGAGTACAACATAGTGATTCAGCTAGTCTGTATGTTATGCTGTGCTTACCACAAGTGTAGCTGCCATCTGTCACCACACAATGCTCTTGTGTACAGTATCATTGACTGTATTTCCTATGCTTTGTGACTAATTCATAAGTGGAAGCCTTTCCCTCCCACTTCCCTTCACTTGTTTTGCCCATTCTCTCCTTCCCACCATTGACAACCATCAGTTTGTTCTCTGTATTTATGGATCTGTTTCTGCTTTTTGTATGTTTACTTATCCATTTGTTTTTTTAGATTACACATGTAAGTGAAATCATATGGTATTTGTTTTTCTCTATTTCACTTAGCAGAATACTCTGTAGATCTATCCATATTGTCACAAATGGCAAGATCTCATTATTTTTTATGGTTTTATGCACACACACACATATATATGTATATATATATGATATATATATATACCATATCTTTATCCATTTGTCTATCAATGGACTTGGCTATTGTAAATAATCTGCAATGAACATAGGAGTGCATATATCTTTTTAAATTAATGTTTTCATTTTCTTTGGGTAAGTACCCAGTAGTAGAATTACTGGATCATATGGTATTTATTTTTAACTTTTTGAGGAACCTCCATACTGTTTTCTACAGAGGCTCTACCAGTTTACAGTCCCATGAACAGTACACAGTGATTCTGAAAGAAAAATTTTAAGTAGATCAATTAATTATAGTTCCTCTTTTTTCAGTTCTTCCTCTTCTTCAAAATAATTGTGGTGGTTTTTTAAAATCAACTTTAATTTTTGAAATTTAATTTTTGAAATTTCAGTCATTATGTTTCTGGGTCTTTTTTGGTTGTGGTTATATTCACCAGCCCTTTATGAAACTTTTTACTCCCTGACTTTTTTTTACTGCACCCCTTGTACATCTTTCCCACTTCTACTCTGTCTCCTTCTCCTTCAAAATTTTCTCTTATTTCACCTGTCCTGGTGGTGTACAGGTAAATGTTTAACAACCAGTTCTCCAAGAAAAAGACAGTATGCATATGTACATTTATAGTTTACTATAAATTTCACTGATATAAAGGATCTGTAGCACATGATTTACAATAAAAATATAAGCAATCTTCCTTATTGCATATTTCCTATAACTCATTGATTCTCGTAGAATGCTTTTGTTAAATTTTACCAAAATTTTGCATTTATAGATAATCAGCGATTGCAGTTGATGAACAAGTATAGTTTTAACCTGAAGGTTGGTTGGTAATTTCATTTATGTTGACCAGTAACGTGAAAGTGAGACAAAGAAATTATATGTCAAAACATCACTCATTCATCAATGATGTTTACAAATCTCAGATAATAGAATTTGAATAATGAAAGAATATTTCCTCAATTTTTGTGCTATTCCCAGTGTCATGACTACAAATATGACACGTTTACTATTTTATATATTTTATTAATGTTTCCTTCATTACTTGTTAAATTTACTCTAGAAAATCAGCAAGCCCTGGTGTATAGCATTTGATGACTTTTGTACTGTAAACACTCACCGTGGGTTATTTCAGACTACTAATATGACTTCATCAAATGTGGAGTTGGAAAGAGATGCCAATAGTCCCATAGTATGACAAATTTTCCACGACCCAGATAGAAGACAGAAATGTACTCAAGAGCATAGATAATAGTAAAATGATTAGAATGGGATATGTTTTTAGGATTTATTGTCTTTTTAAAAGTAATTTGTAATTTTAAGTTCATATAATTTAACTTTTTATAATTGCTTCATTTAACAACAAATGCAGCAATTCGTTGCAAAAATGCCTGAAAATTTCATAATGAGTTATTATTAAGAGCCTAAATGAGATGGCTCCAGCATGCCATTGCATTCTGTTCCTTAATATTACTGTTGTTGAATGCTCCAGACTTGGCCCTTGTCAATGAGCCTTTTCTTGGTCCTAAAATATGTTTTTTGTGTGTGTGATCTCAAAAAATCTCATTTTCTAGCCTGGACTTTCCCCCTGAGCTTCAGATTCAGACCTCTAAATAGCTACAGGATATTTGTATTTGGAAGTCCCAACCAGCATCCCAAACTCCTTACCTGCCAAGTAGCTCCTGCACCTGTTCTTCATGTCACTGTTGACATGCATCCAGCTGTTCTGGGATCCTCCCTTTCTCTTATATTGCATATCCAAGAAGTCACTGAATCCTACTGATTTTACTTTCCAAACATGTTTTGAATCTATTATTGCTCTAGTTCCTAACTGGAGTTGCCATGACTTATCCCTCTTGTTAAGACTGTTGAACCAGAATCCTAAATGGTTTTCTGGCTCTGAATCTTTCTACTTCTCCACCCTCTTTTTTCTTCTCTTCCAACTTATCCTCCATTCAACTGTCGGAGACATCAAATTAAGTTGCATCTGCCTGTATCATTCTTTGCCAACAACCCTTCACTTACTCCTCAACATCTACAGGATATAGACCAAACTCCTTCACATGGGGGAAAATGCTTTCCATAATCTGACCAATTTCTCTAACCTCTTTTCTTACCCATGTCTCCTGTGTATACTTTGCTTTCATCACAATTCTGAACTGCTTATAATTCCTATTTGTAATACATTTTGCTCCTTCTTGGCCTACAATTCCACGCATACTCTTTTTGTATGAGTCAATACTTTGACTCAATTCAGGCTCCAGCTCTTCCACAAAGCCTCGTCCAGTTTCTCCTCAGCAAACAAGCCAACTGAGGTAGACTTTTTCCATGCTACCAAAATAGCCCCTTTATATTTATGATTTTAGTTGGTTTATCCAGTTACAGTCATTTATTTATATCCCTATCTCCCTAACCAAAACCAAAAATAAATCCCCTGAGGAAACTGTATAGACAACTAAGTATATAAAAGATATTCAATAAATGTTTAATGGAGAAATGAATGAATAAACCTAAAACATTGTAAATAAAATGTTCCTCAGCTTATCATAGCAGCATGTTTTATGCCTAGAGTTTCAAAGGTAGAGCTGTTTTTAGATGGAATCGGGAAACCATAAGAGACTCTTAATCTCATGAAACAAACTGAGGGTTACTGGGGGGTGGGAGGGTAGGGATAGGGTGGCTGGGTTATGGACATTGGGGAGGGTTTGTGCTTTGATGAATGCTGTGAAAGGTGTAAGCCTGACGATTCACAGACCTGTACCCCTGGGGCAAATAATACATTATATGTTAATTTAAAAAAAATGTAGAGCTGTTTTTAACACAGAGTACTTGAAACAATTTTCCCTGCATCTTCTAATCAAAATTGATTTCTTTTGAACATAATTTTAGAAACTTCTACCAACTTTCTTAATATAATCTAGGATTGAAGCTTTGTAACGAGCCTTTTTATTTATAGAGTGGAAGCCCCAGAAAATTGTAGATGAGCTCCACATCAAGGAAAATTAATTTATCAGCAAAGAACATCTTGAAAAGCATTTTGTCCTCAGATTTTCGTTTCATATTCATTCATTCCATGTTTACCATGTATCAGCGCAGTATTAGGACTGCCATAATGAAAAAAAAATAAGTGGTTTAAACACTTAGGAAGAGATTGATGAGAAATCAAGGAAGTAAAGAATACATTTTCAGTTAGAAATAACTGACAAGTATTTTTAGTTGAATCTATTCAAGTTGAATCTACTCAAAGTAGCAGTGTGTTAGAAATTATTCACTTGAGAGCCATCACAGGGAAAGCTTTGCATAAGCATTTTATTTATTCTGAATATCAATATTTTACATACCTGTCTCTCTTGTCAGGTTGTGTGCGGAGGTTCCCATGCTGCCAAGTTGACATAGAGTCAGGGAAAGGAAAAATCTGGTGGAACATCAGGAAAACCTGCTACAGAATAGTTGAACACAGTTGGTTTGAAAGTTTTATTGTTCTCATGATTCTGCTCAGCAGTGGAGCTCTGGTAAGTGATATGACACCCAAAGCAATCGCTTGAGTCAGTATTTTTAATAAATGAGTTGGGGGATAAAAATTGAAAGTTGTTTTACCTAAAAATGAATTCCTATGATTAGGGCTAGGACAAAATTTTAGTATAGTTCAGTAACTATTTGGTAAGCACTACTACATGCCAGGCATTATTCTTATTTCCTTTAATGCAAAGGTGGATAAGATCCAGGTACTTTTCTCAAGGAGTTCAGAGAGCATTGAAGGGAGAGGCACAAGTGATGACAGAACTGGGATGTGTTTATAAGTGAAGAATATACTTGATAAAGCTCTGTAGCAAGAGATGAACAACTGTCTGCTTGGAATTTCAGAAAAGTAGTTGATGCTTTGCAAGATCTAGAAAGATGACTCGGATTTTCCAGCCAGATGTGGTGGGCTGAAGAGCAAGCGTACAGTGATAAGGAAACATAAAACATCATGAGGTATTCAGGAAATTAAAAGTTTCCAAGTTGTAGAAAGTGATGGTGGAGGAAGAGAATAGTGGCAAAGATAGGCAGTGTCAGCTTTATGAAGCATCTTGCAAAACAAACTCTAATTTTAGGGTGAGAATAGGACACATTTCTCACTCTCGTACATATACCAAGAACTTTCTGTGAGAGTTGAAAGGGACCTGGGAGAGTTACAAACTCCCTGAGCTTTTTCTTATTTTTCTTTCCTGCCTACATGAACAGAGATGAACCATTATAAGCCTACTTTCGGCTAGAGATACCAGTGGAAATTCCATTTTACTAGAAACAGAGTACTCAAGAACTTTGTAAATTGTCTCACAGATAGTCTTCATGAATCTGGCGTTGGATTTTTATCAGAAATTAACCTGTTGCTATTTCATGGATGCTGCTAAAATATATGAAATCTCCAAGTCAGAGACAAAGGATTTTATTACTCATGACATTGAAAGCAACATGAACTTCAACATGTTTGTGTTGGTCCCTCTTAACCCCAAGTCTCATGAGGGTGTGGCATGGGGATAAATTAATGGCACACACACAATGGAGTAGCATCACAGCTGAAGAGCACTACATTTAGGGAAACTTGTCCTTTTTTTTTTTTTAAAGGAAAGGAGGGGTGACGATGGAGAGAGGGAATCTTAGGCAGGCTCCACGCCCACCATGGAGCCCAATGTGGGGGTCCATCTCACAACCCTGAGATCATAACCTGTGTTGAAACCAAGAGTTAGATGCTTAACCAGCTAAACCACCCAGGTGCGCCAGGAAACCCTGTCCTTTTAAAGCAAGCAGTAAGAAACCTTGCTTTTTTGTCCCAGACAGAGACACTGTCTCATCCCTCAGAGTTGCTTGTTGCAAAAGCAACCCCAAGAAATAACCTGAGTAAAGAGTAAGTGAGGGCCTTGCATTCTTGGCATATGGAACAAAGACATGCAAGGATGCTCAGGGCCTGCAGGGGATGGCCTCTCCTAAAACAGAGATGAGTGAGAAAAATGGTACTCTTCTTATCAGGTGGAATGCAAGTAGGAATCTCAACAATGTCTACATTCTCTTGTATTCCTTATAACTATTAGAAGTTTATTCAATGCTGAGTCACACATGTGACTGAGACTTTTAGAAAGGACTAAAAAAATATTTAGAGTAATCCTTTGTTCAAAATATCTAAAAAGGAAGATGACATTTTTTGGCAAAAGGCACTCTCAAA
Organism: Ailurus styani; assembly: GCA_002007465.1. Taxonomy (NCBI): domain Eukaryota; kingdom Metazoa; phylum Chordata; class Mammalia; order Carnivora; family Ailuridae; genus Ailurus; species Ailurus styani. The sequence continues at coordinate 452,074 of LNAC01000498.1, read as the reverse complement.
ACTAAAATTCTGGTGTGCCTGTATGGCTCAGTCAGTTCAGTGTGAGACTCTTGATTTTGGCTCAGGTCATGATCTCAGTTTCGTGAGCTCAAGCCCCATGTTTTGCTCCACACTTGACCTGGAGTCAGCTCGAGATTCTCTCCCTCTCCCTTGGGTCCTCCCCCTGCTCAGGTACCTATGTGTTCTCTCTCACTTTCTCTCTCTCTCTCTCAAATAGGTAAATAAATATAATCTTTAAAGAAAACTGAAATTCAAATGAATCGTGTGATGAAGAAAAGGGAAAGGGATTTTAAGAAACTGCTGTTTTTACTCAGATAGTTTGCTAATTAAGCAGATTTTTAAAATACCTGTCTATATAACAAACAAAAGGCAACTGCCAAGTTAGTATGTATTTATTATGTTTCAAGATCTTTATATAGTTTTTTTTCATTTAATCTTTAAACAATCCTGTGAAATAATGATTATTTTGCTTATTTTGCCAATGAGGAAGTTGGGTGGAGAGTTTAAAAAGTTGTTTAACGTCCAAAAGCTATTAAATGACAGACCCATAGCTTAACTGAGCTGTAAAATCAAAGCCAACCATATCTTTTCTGGCTCCTCAAAAAGGAGAGCACACACTATGTAGAAAAAAATGGATGGTAACTGGAATGAGTAACAGTAAAACCTACACCCCACATTGGGTACAGCTCACATAAAGATGTCCTTGCCTCCTTGCTCCCACATCCATGGAGCTTGTCCTGGAACTTAGCAAGGAGCCCTATAGGCTGAGTCCTGTTTCCAGCTCTGGGACTAGTCAGAACAAGGTGTACTCAGGCAGGGTGTTTGGCTCTCAGCATCAAGACTTCCTACTGGTCCTGCCCTGCATCCCAGTTCCAGGAACAGCCCTCCTGTTCTGTGTGATCAAGCCCTTTCCTCTTCTTTGCATTTCAAGTATTGAAGTGTCGCCATAGTGTCTGTCTGGGTGGCTTGTCTGACTCCTCCACAGCTTGGAGGAGGGAGGCCAGAACATGCTGAGGCCTGGGAGTTTCCTCTTGCACTTCAGTGCCACTGACATTCAGAACCTCCACCAGCAGCTAGAACCTTCTTTTATCATCGTAGGAAGTCTGCTCATTCTCCGTGTCCCAACTTCTCTGCCTTCTTCAATACTGATACCAACAGTTTGCAATAAGTGCTAAGGATCATTTTTAAAGTATTGATAGGAGAACTTGGAAGAAGAAGAAGAATGGACAAGCCCGTGGCTATGGATAGGTAGTATACTGTTAACCACTAAGGATACAGCTCCTCTTGCTTTCATGTTCTTCAATGAAGTGAATATTTTTTAATCTTGAATGAGCAAATTCTAACACTCTAGACCTGTTTAGGTTAGCCATTATTTTCAATGTCTTAGGTGAGCTCAGTTCATTAAGTCCATTTTAGTTGTTTCCCAAGGGTCTAATGGCTATGACCGCAGAATCATCGTCTGTCACTTACTAAAAGTTCTAGAAGAGTGTTAAAATGTGCCACCTTCATGGAATGAATGTAACAGTGACTTGTAGAACTAAAACTTTCAATGAATGATAAAATCTTGTGCAGAGTTCAAAGAAAGAAACCATCTTCTGTGTTCTGCAGCCCTGTAAGCTACTGTACTCATTCATTCAGCAAACTCCCTTACCTCCTGCTGTGTTCTTGACACAGTTCTAGGCACTGGGAATGCACAAGCATATCGGAACCGAAGGAGATCTCCAAATCCTACTGGTGTGTGTGAAGGAGAGTGCAGGGTGAGAAAGATATATATGACTGGCTGATCTGGGAATCATGTCTTACATTATCAGGACTCATCCAATTTGAAGAGAGATAAAGGGGAGTAGAAATAGAAATTGCTGCAATTATCAGAGATCATGGTTCTTTTAGAGGATTATAAATAATTTTATTCTTTGTACCCTTTCTCTTAACCTCTGGTGACCAGTGGCACATATTAGTAAGAAGTCCAAAAGTATTACAAAGTAGCTGTAAACCAGAAGAAAGTCAACTAGCCTGTAATAGTATATATCTTTTGGTATAAAATTCTCCATCACAATTTTATTTCCTGCTTTTGTTATGAATCATAAGCTTTAAGTTGGATGTAAATTGAAATTTGAATACTATTTTCACAGGCTTTTGAAGATATATATATTGAAAAGAAAAAGACCATTAAGATTATCCTGGAGTATGCCGACAAGATATTCACTTATGTCTTCATTCTGGAAATGCTTCTCAAATGGGTAGCTTATGGTTATAAAACGTATTTCACCAATGCCTGGTGTTGGCTGGATTTCTTAATTGTTGATGTAGGTTGAATTTATTCTTACAAATTAGTATTCTGAGGAACCTTCACTAATATTGTTTGTTATCATATTTTAATCTTGGTTAGCTTTTTGTACTTTCAGACTATAGCTTTATGGGTATTTTTGAAAGATTCAAATAGCTGGTAGGACTATTTCTATAAGGAGTATTAAAAGGGAAACTCTGCAGTGAATGTGAATTCTTTCTCGTACTAGTCTAATATTTATAATTTACTTGTGCATATGTTTTCTGTAATCAGCGAAAATGTGATTTTTATATACATGTATATATACGTGATTTGAATACCATTCCTTTTGGTAAGAACAAAATGAAAAACTAGGTGGTGGGGATGGGAATGGAAAAGGGCAGAGGCACAGATTAAAAAGATAAGACATTGATTTTTTTTACAACATAAAATTAGAAAATAAAAGAGGATAAGATATATATCGAGTTGTCTGATATGTTAGCTGAGAGTTTTATAAAATGGTTGTACTAAAGCTAAATAACTCTGGGTTAAGGAGTTGGGGAGCCATGGAATTTCAAAACAATTATCTCTGTCACAATGAGAGGGAAAACCAAAATGGGCTGCAACTCTTATCCCCACCTGACACATCTAACTTACCCTTTATTTCTAGAGTGGCAGGGAAGCAGAAAAATAGGCATTGGCAATTTCAAGCAATAAATTCAGAGAACCATTCAATATTTGGATAATGGAAAATATATAAGAATGCTTCAGCTTATGTATTATTTTTAACAAAGCAAAACTATTTTTTAGAAATCTTGTTGAAATAGGAAAGAAATCCTAAAACAGCTGTGAGATTAGGCATCTCAAATAGAAATGGTATAATACCCAGTTTTATCAATTTATTCTTATTTAGTGTATTTAATTTTTAATATCTTAATTAAATAATTTAATAATATATCACATATAATTATATTATTATATTTTATATTATTTTAAATTACTATCTTAAATTAATTCTTGACCTCTACTTCCCAATCTAATTTTTCTCAGGATGATTTATTTTTTTTCCATCTTCTACTAATTCTCCTAGATTTTACAAAATCTAGTCTTTTTGGCTAGGGAAGGGACAATTTATAATCAGTTACAATTCTTAGAGATTTGTCTTCCATCTGATGTGGAATTAGAGGGCAACCTGCAAATGTTTATAGTGTTAACAAGTGCTCTAACACTTGTTTAACCAAGAGTTTGCATCATGAAACCCTTCAGAAAAGGTAAATACAACATCATTCGTAGAAATCAAAATTACAAGTAAGCATGACTATAAATAGCCAAATCTGACTGCAAAATTAAACCAAAACTCATCGTATCTACTCAAAAGTTCAATTTCTCAACTGCTATCCAAAACCTCATGATGTTCTGTATGCTGACTAATATAACACAATTAAAAAAGATAAAGAAAAAAAAATCTCAGTAAAGTCTTTTTTAACAGCTCAATATATAAAATATTGCAAACAATAACACTTTTGTTTTTTCTATCAGTGATGTACAAAAACAATTTTTTGAGTATAGCTGTACATTACACCCCTTACATTCTCTTTGGCCTCCTCTGTGAGATCTCTAATTTTTGAAACCTTATATTCGTGATTCCATATTGATTGTTCTTGAATTTACTTTTATATATGTATGTTACCTAGTTACTGGCTAGAAAAATAAATGCTAAGAAATATACTTTTGTCACATAATAGATTTAAAGAGGCTAACCAAAATAAGAAGAAATGATAAAAGGAATGTAGGTTATTTCTTTTTTCTCTTAACCATTTAATATGATTGGGTCTTTTAAAAGTTATAAAATATTTAAGATAATAAAACACCTTTAACAATATTATCACAAACAGTTATTTTCATCACTCAGCCTGTGAAATAAAAGTTTATATATAGAATTGAATATATTTTAGGTTAAGAAAGATATAAGGCCATTTAATAGCAGAAATTATTTTGTGTTTCAAAATCTGAACTGGTGAATCTTGATATTTAAGAGTATGTAATATACAGAACTCAGGTATATAGCTTCAATTTGAAATGTTATTTAATATTTTGAGAAAAAGTAAGTAAATATACATGTAAATACAAAAATATATGTTACATATTATATATAATATCTATTCCATATGTAATATTTTTATAATATAACAGGGAGAACAAAGTTGTACACAATATTCTTGCTGATAGAGATGCAAATTTAGTGATGCAGATTTGGAGGCGGAACTGAGATTTTATTTCTCAAAAATTGAACCAATTATCCAGAGTTGTTCTCCAAGTAGGATTCCTGAACCAACAGATTGTTAGTAATGCGGTTCTCAGGACCTACCCAAGATCTTCTCAATCAGAATCTCAGGTCCTGGGATGCAGAACACAGTTGTTATAAGCCTCCCAGATAATTCTGGTGCATGCTGAGGTTTCAGAACCACTGACCTGATTTGATATTCACAGGATGAACTTGTTGGATTTCTACCACAGACATCTTGAATTGAAATTTATTTGCCTGAGCATTATTCATCAGTATTGGCATATACTGTGTATATATATACATATGTATGCAAAGATAAATAATTGTGTGTATATCTTCTCAGTTACAGAGTAACCTCTAGTTTTCTCAATCATATGTATCTATTATATTCAATATCATGACACCTAACAGTGATTTGGAAATTAGGTTTGCCATTTCTGTTGGGCTTATTCCAATTATAATAGACATTTTAAAACCTTTTTCTTTCCTGATTAAAAGGAATACTTGCTATTCTAGTTAAAGAGCATATTTTCTTAAATGTACTTAATTAGAAAATAATGGGCCTAAATTATTTGGGTGAATTTCAGAATGATATGAGGGAGGATTAGTTCTGCTACATATGTAGCATAAAGACTTAAAAAGAAACAATGTTACATTAAGACATGTGGAAGCAACTGCATGAGAAAGAACAAAACACTTCAACACATCTTGATTCATAAATCAGTTTCCTTGTCTCTGATAGCAGGAGCAGTGAACTTGTGAGCGATGAATTTTTCTACTCTGTCAAATAGTTAAATATAAGGAGGTTGACTCTCAGGTATTCCTAGTCTTCCCTGGAAAATTTTAATCTTTTAGTCAGTACTTAATTCATAATGTCTGCATTCCGGACATTGTTCTTAGACAATGCTTCCTGCTACACAGTGTAAAAACAAATGAATATTTTAAATGGAACTTACTCAGAGACCGAATGCATTTACAGATCCAGATGTAAGGTCATTGAGGAACTCACTACTCTATTACCAGAATGTGTATTGATTTTATTTCTGTCCATGTTCTTTCTTCTAAGATAGTTCATGATAAGAACACCAATTTCTGTTGGGTACTGGTTATGGTCATTGTGGCAGGTCTAACATGGTGAAGTTCTGTATGCCTGGGTTGATTGTAGAGCCAGTGAGATCACATACTCTTGTGCTCTCTTTAAAACTTGAGATTTTCTCCCACTATTACTAGGTAAATCTTTGGTGCCATTTCTGAGAAACTGCAACGCAGAATAATCTGGTGGGCAATTAGCTCCATCTCAAAATCTTGAGTCTTCAGAATGCTTTTGAATAAGGTTTATACTAGGACTTAGATTTGGTTGAGTCAATGCCACACTCTTATGACTTAGCTTCAGAATCACACACTTTGTTATGACCTAATTTTATTATAATTGAAATTTTGATTGTTGCTCTAATTAAATGTATAGCATAAATGTGTAACATAAGTTGCTCAAATTAAATGAATAGTATATCTAATTAAATACATCAAGCATAAGTTCAGAATTAATAAGCAAGTACATAATCATTGATGACAAAAATTGTGAAAAGCTTGTGTGATTTTTATTCAGATATAAGAAATAACCTACTCTCCTTCTACTAGTTCTTTTTATTCTCATTAGCCTTCCTTTAAAGCTATTTCCTTATGAAGGCATTCATTCATCTTATCTATTTTTAGGCAATGACTAGACAGTTCGATATGTAAAATATTATTCTTGTTGATCTGCTCTTAGTGATCTTTGAAATTGACTTTTGCTCTTTGTGCTTTATTATTTCATTGAAATGATTAATGAAAATTTATTTTTTGTAGGTTTCTTTGGTTACTTTAGTTGCAAACACTCTGGGCTACTCAGACCTTGGCCCCATCAAATCCCTTCGGACACTTAGAGCTTTAAGACCTCTAAGAGCTTTATCTAGGTTTGAAGGAATGAGGGTAAGAAAATGCTAAACTTTCTAATATCCTTATTTTCTAAAGGGAATATAAAATATAATAAAAAAGTATGTAGAAATTATGGACTGTTTATATTTACATGTACATATATCTACAATATCCATATAAATGGACTGCTTATATATGTGTGTGTACATAGGTATATACATAGTATTCAGTGCATAATGTTTAACAAAGAGTAAATCAAATATAGTAATGCCTCCTTCACATATTGTTAGACAGTAATCCAAATAAATGACTACTCCTTTAAAAAAAATTATTTATTTATTTATTTATTTGACAGAGAGAGAGAGATCACAAGTCGGCAGAGAGGCAGGTAGAGAGAGAGGAAGAAGCAGGCTCCCTGCTGAGCAGAGAGCCCAATGTGGGGCTCAATCCTAGGACCGTGGGATCATGACCTGAGCCGAATGCAGAGGCTTAACCCACTGAGCCACCTAGACGCCCCAATGACTACTCCTTTTTTAAATGAAAATCTTCTCTATGCTAAGAAATTTAAGTGAAGGGGACGGTTCATTCTGATAACATCTCCCATATACAAGTTATCAAGTACTTGCCTGAATCCAATGCTCAGATCTTACAGGACACCTGGGTGGCTCAGTCGGTTAAGCATCATGATCCCAGGGTCCTGGGACTGAGTCCCACATCGGGCTCAGCAGGGAGTTTGCTTCTCCCTCTGCCTGCTGCTCCCCTGCTTGTACTCTCTCTCACCTCTGTCAAATAAATAAATAAATAGAATCTTTTTAAAAAAATTTTAAAGCACTACCATGGGTAGGAATCATAAGAAAGAACAGGGAAGTGAAGCGGCATCAGCCACCACCTTTTTTTTTTTTTTTAAGATTTTATTTATTTATTTGACAGAGAGATAGAGAGCACAAGTAGGCAGAGAGGCCGGCAGAGGGAGAAGCCGGCTCTCCATGGAGCAGGGAGCCCAATGCAGGACTCGATCCCAGGACCCTGGGATCATGACCTGAGCCAAAGGCAGCAGCTTGACTAATTGAGCCACCCAGCGCCCCAGCCAGCACCTTAAATTTCAACCTTAAAACAAATGTTTCAGTGAAAGTAGAATTATCTCCAAATCACACTTGACAAAACTAAAGCTCTGAGAATTTTTTAATTTGTACTAGGCTGCATGGTGCCTGAAAAGAGATCATTTTGTAGAGACAAACAAGGTGAGATAAATAATGACTAGGAGCAATTTAGCTTTAAGAACTGTATTAAACCAGCAACTTCATAAAATACATAGAGGACAGTGACCTTATTCGCTCTAATTAGTCCATATCCTCACTTATTGCTGCTCTCCTCAAATTTCCTTTTCATCAGCTTTACACTTGCTTTCTCATGCTCCTGTTGTTCTCTTGGCTGGGAATGCTTCTCCTGTCGCAACCCTGACTCATCGATATAGCAGACAGATACCTACCGGGCCAGTAAGCCTCAGTTTAAATTTGCCTTGTCTCTTCACCATCAGGCATAAGTGGGCAACCTCCCTCTATGTTCAGAAATACAAAATCCTTATCATATATTTTTTAAGTTTATTTTCTGACTGTCTCTTTACCTGTAGTCCCTGAGTAACCCAACAGGCAGATCAGTCTATGTCACTGCTTCTAAGTGCGAACCTCAGACCAGCCATCAGCGTCATTGGAGAACTTACTAGAAATGCAAATACCCAGGTCTGGCTCCAGACATACTGGATCATAAACTCTGGGATGGGGCTTTGTAATCTGAAACCTCAGGTGAACATCAGAAATCTTTTAGTCTAGCAGATCTTCAGTGTTATCTCTGCCCAACTATGACTGTCATGTCTACTGCTTAATGTATCCAGTGTACAGCGGCTATGCAAGACCATAATTATACCAAAAAAAGTCATAAGTATAAGTCAACCCTTTTTATCAGATGAATTGGAAAATTATGATTTACATTATTATACAGAAAGGTGGCATTGGAATCCATTGGCATTAACTTCATTTTTTGAGCACTGGTAGAATGTTACAATCTATCTAAAATTATAAATCAGTTTTATGACTGATTTCTGGGGACTCAGATAGTATCAGTATACTGCATTTTCATGAATGAAGAACATACTTTCCCCTACAAAACTACTTCCCTCAGCAGTTAAGCCAGCCCATTATTTTATCTTCCTTGCTCTTTGTTCTTTATCTATAATAGAGCTGACCTGGATATAGGAAAATGGTTTAATATATTTGGAGGACTAGATATGTCTCTTTAGCATTTATTAACCACACAAAAAGGGTATGTTCCTTCACCCTGCAGGATGATTCTGAAGAATAAATAAAATTTGAGGCATTTTGTAGTTAGCTTCCTTTGAGTCTTGAGGCTCTTAAGCTTATTGACTTTCTCAAATGGCTTCTTATCCGACCAATATGTACCTATCTCCCTCAGAGACCCACCGTTGCTCACATTCTTTCAGCAAATATTTTAAACACCAACTATGTGTCAGTTATTGTGCTATAAAAAGAATACCATGATGAAGAGACCCAGTCCTCCAACATGGAATCAGGACAAAAATTGTGGAGAGACAGACAGGGAAACAGTAGTTATTTTAGGACATCAGCTCTAAAGTAGGAAGCACACAGCACTACAGAAACATGGCGGTTGGAATGGCTGCCTAGGGAAGTCTAGGAAAGCCTCACAAGGAATTGACATTGGAGCCATGACCTGGGCCCAAATCCCAGGTGTGTAGGCATTCCAGGCAAAGATGCTATCTGGGGGGAGAAGCACAGGATTGACTGTGCAAGGCATATTTGAGCAATGACTAGAGATCAGTGTGCTTAGGTGATAAGCAAGTGGGAAGAGCAGTAGGAAGTGAGGTTTGAAAGCATAGGCTTGAACAAGAGTTGACTACTTTGATCTTTATTCTCTACTCATGTTCTTCCTAACCCTTTTAGTGTCATATATGCTATCAGAATCTCATAAGAATACAAATCATCTCTTCATTATAAAAGTATGCCTGTAATGTTTTTCATATAATTTCATGCTCGCATGGAACCTCAACATGCCCACAGACCCCAGGGTAATAACTCTTGCTCCAGGCCAGAGGTCAAAAAACTAAAGTCCACAGGCCTGTTGTCTGTTTTCTAAAGGAAGTTTTACTGCTTTTCAGCCACATCCATTTGTTTATAATTTATTATAAGAATAAGAATTGAAAAGAATTCAATAGTTGCAACAGAGACCATATAACCCTCCAAGCCTAAAAATATTTCAGGAAGTGTTTGCCAATTCCTGCTCTAGACAATCTCAAACGTAGTCAGAGATGCTCAATATTTCACCATTTGGAAAAGAGAGGGAACCCAATGTTCGTATTTAACAAATTAGTCTTTAACACATTTGGACTCAAATTCAGACTAGAGCTGAAGTATGAAAAGACAGGTAGGTTTTGAAAGGTGGGGAATTAGAAAAATCTGGAGAGTGATAAATGCTATGATAAGACTATCAGGAAATTTGGAGGAAAATTGGAGTGGCAAGAGGCACTGGTCATTAATAACAGTGGAAATGCCAACAAGCAGAAATACAGGAAGTATTAAAGATAAACTACTTCATTTATATTTTAACTAAGGCAAGCATTATCTATATTTAGCCAAGGACTTATATCTTCAGTATATTTAGACTTAGAATAATGAATGTGAAAAGGTGGCTCTCATTTAGCAGAATAAGAAACAGAGGTCCCCAGGTCTTAACTGAATTCACGTATCACACAATTGGCAGAACCAACTAAATAGAAAGGGTTCATACAATAAAAGACTCCTAACCTCAACTCCAGCTTATATATACTAATTTTTCTGTGTATGGGAGAATTTTAACACTGATCATTCCAGGACTGTGAATCTTTAAATGTACATTTAAATGTACATTTTATTTGTTATCATTCATACTTAGAAATTTCTTTTTTTTCCCCCTAGAGTATGCAGATTTACGACTTCACCTTACATATATCAGGTTTTTGGTTTATTATTTTTATTTTTTCATTTGTTGAAGCGGTGGTATCATTTTAGTTACTTCATTTTGCATTGTGGCTAATAGTTTTAATGTGTGTTCATCATGTATTTTAGTAAACTTGTTGTTCACAGGGCTCCTGTCTCATTCTGTCTTGGTTGACATTCAATTAATACATGTTGGTTGGTGTTTTGATGTCTTAAACATGGAAGGGTGGCTTTTCTGATTTCTTTAATCCTGCATTGTGTTTTGTTAACATCAACCATTTAACATTTTTCCTATTTAATGATCCTTTTCTTTCTTTTGACTACTAGGTGGTCGTGAACGCCCTCATAGGTGCAATTCCTTCCATCATGAATGTGCTACTGGTGTGTCTTATATTCTGGCTAATATTTAGCATCATGGGAGTAAATTTGTTTGCTGGGAAGTTCTATGAGTGTGTTAATACCACAGATGGGTCACGCTTTCCAACAAACCTAGTTCAAAATCGTTCCGACTGTTCCGCGCTGATGAATGTTAGTCAAAATGTCCGATGGAAGAACCTGAAGGTGAACTTTGATAATGTTGGACTTGGTTACCTGTCTCTGCTTCAAGTTGTAAGTGAGCCCTGTCACAAATGCTTGATATTTTAGTAGACACTAGATGAGGGATAGAAGTCATTCTTTAAATAATCTGTTACCAAGAAATTAAAGATAAGGTACTTTGTGACTTTAAAAGGGAGACTTGGTCTTTCTTAGTACCTGTCCCTATAAAACATGAGTTAAGAAGCAAAGATTCTGTTGCATTTGAGAGTCGTTAATTCATAAATGACTTGTGGTGTCATGTGGTTCCTCACCATTTGTGCCATCTGAATGTTGCTCCAAAAATAAATAGTTTTTGGACTGCCAGTTTTACACTACATGAGAATGAGAAGAACTTCCCACTATCATAGAGGATCCTTAAGAAATGGAGAAAAAATGTTTCTTGCCTTGTTCATAAAATTACACTCTACCTCTGGAAAAATAAAAGTTCCTGTGCAAACTTTGCAGACATTATAACAACCTGGAAATAATTAACTAGGATTAAGTTTTAGAATGTGACTTGGGACTATGTCCTTCTTGTTCTTGAAATAGCGTCTTTATATTAAATTGATATTTTGAAATACAGTAAAACTCTGATTTTTGTGTAATAAAAATGAACTAAATATAACAATAAGTGAACTAAACTTATGTATGGCTATTCTAGATTGTGAGCCTCACATTCAGATTTTGTTGTTATAGGCAACATTTAAGGGATGGATGGATATTATGTATGCAGCTGTTGATTCTGTTAATGTAAGTATTGGTCAATATTACACTAAACTTAAAATTTTTAAAGCACCTTAGGTTAATTTGGCCATTTTTAAATAGTAGCTCCAAGGAACCCTTGGTATGTACACACAAAATGAAGAACTTCCACCTAAGAATAGACTAGCAATTATGTGCGCAGCATTTGATGACAGAGCTTGCTCAAATTCTGGCTCTCGCATATCATATGAGTTCTGCAACTGACTTTGAACAAATTACTTTGCCTCTCTCAGCCTGTTGATTGGCTGAAAAAAACAAAAAAATTCAATGTCCACTTCATGGCATTGTCCTGAGGATCCACAAAGAAAATGTAAGTAGAAGACCTTATACAACCTGAGAATAACAAGTCCTCAATAAATACATTTATCAAAATAAAAATTCAATAACAAATGTTATTCATGGATTTTAAAATTTTTGTTGATAGTTTTTATTGTTTTTATATTTAAAATGCTATGGATGAGTTTATGTGAAATGAGTTCCATGCTAAGAAAGTTAAATCTGGTAAAGACATTTCTGTCATCAAATGAAGCAAAAAGACCAGCAAAATTTCTATAAATATGGTTATCACCTCTTTTACAGTTTTTTTTTCTGGAAATAGAAAACATACATTAGGACACTTAGTTACTAAATTGTCTTACCAATCTGAGAACAATTACCATGTATGGTTAAGTCCTTTGTAGTCATTTGAAGATTATATTCATGTACATAGTAAGCATGTAATAAGTATTTATTTGATGTTGAATAAATTTTTAAGAATGTTTGTGCTAATCCTTAAAATGCTATGGCTTCTGAAAAGCCAAGTTCACGTAGGATAGAACTATTTGGATTAACTCGTCAAACCATGTGGAAAAGAAAATGATTAATGTTATTGTCAACATACTGCTAACTTTTGTTAATTTTATAGGTAGACAAGCAGCCTGTATATGAATACAACCTCTACATGTATATTTATTTTGTCATCTTTATCATCTTTGGGTCATTCTTCACTTTGAACCTATTCATTGGCGTCATCATAGATAATTTCAACCAACAGAAAAAGAAGATAAGTATTTTAAGGTTTTTATAATGCACTGAAAAATATGAACAATTATTTCCTTAAAAATACAATGTGAAATTTAATTTGATATCCATTAGTAATTAGCTTCATTAGAACTTCATTTAATTTTCCAATAATTGCCCAGAATATAGTACAGATATGCTCAATCTCATTCATATCTGCATAGAAAATAATTAACTCCTAAGTTATGACTATTTTTATGTAATATGACAAGTATTCAGGTTTTTCTCAGTGTTCCCTATAAAGGACTAATAATTAATAATTAAAAATTAGTGCACTACTTATTTATTTATTCAAAACACATTTCATTCATTTTCTGAGTCGCTGTTCTGTGGGGTATGTATTGGGCTGGCCCTTGATGGACAACACAGGATATGGTTCCTGAGCTCAGGGGGTTTATATTACAGCAGAAGAAATGATACATATCATGGAAATTAAGATTTGTTAAGTGTTGCAAGTGAGATAGTCTCCTGAGATTTCTGTTTCATTACTCTTCACATCAGCTGTATTCATTTCTTAGAGCTTCTGTAACCAACTACCACAAACTGTTGGCTTCCAACAACAAATTTATTCTCTCTCAGTTATGGAGGCTCTAAGTCCAAAATCAAAGTGTTGGCAGGGCCATGCTCTCTTCAGAGCCTCTAGGGGAGGATCCCTCTGGCATCTTGCAGTATCTTGTAGCTCAAGTGTTACTTGGCTTACAGAGTATGTCTTCAGTCTCTGCCTCTGTGGTCACATGGTGTGCTCCCTCTCTGTGTCTCTTTTCCCTTCTTATAAGGACACTGGTCATATGGGACTAAGGCCCCATCCTACTCTAGTATGACCTCACCTTAATTTTATTACATCTATGATGACAATATTTCCAAATAAGGTAATTCTGAGGTACCAGAAGTTGGGACTTTAAAATATATTTTGGGGGGACACAATTCAACCTAAAACATCTGCCATAGAATGTATTATTACTATGGACTTTGTCTTATAAATGTTGGCAGCCACAGAGAGGTTAAGTGGTTTATCAAAGATCACACATCTAGTAAGTAAGTGATAATTTTGATAAAGTCAGCAGTTGATGCCATATACCTCGTATATTTTTTAGGTCGTCTACTATACTATGTCCCCCAATCCTACAATATGAAATAATGATAAGTGTAATAAAAGAAGTTAGCAAAGCAGTGACAACAAAAAAATAAGCGGGTGGTCAGAGGAAAAAATAGATACAAATAGAAAAAACAGATACAGGAAGTTGTATGATTTATATGACAATTGTAGGCCTTGGGAGATGAATAAGAAGGTCTGTAGCAACTGAGAGGCAGAAAGGTGAATAATTCACAGGGAAGGGTAGAGAAATGTGTGAGCACATGCATAGGGCTGACAAAAGAGACAACAATCCAGGAGGAACAGGCTTTCATCAGTTTGAGTGAAGTTGGGAGGTGGAGTTGGTTTTTTTCCTTAAGGTTTTCTTTACATTCCAATTAGTTAACATACAGTGTAATATTAGTATGATGGGTACAATACAGTGATTCAACGCTTCCATCCAACACCCACTGCTCATCACAAGTACCCTCCTTAACCCCCATGCCCTGTTTAACCAGTCTCCCCACGCATCTCCCCTCTAGTAACAATGGTGTTTTAAGAAAAGAAGTAGTAAAAGATGAGATCTTGCTTGAGAGCAGATCTGAAAAGCCGTATTAGATCTTTTTCAGTAGGAGCTGATGTATCATTGAGGTATTTTAAGTAAAGGAGCACATATAATCAGGACATTGGCGTGTGTTAAGATTTGATGATGAGTCTGATTCTGTGTAAAGTACTCCACACATGTAATCTTAGGTTTTACAATAAATCTAAAAGCCGTTGTATCCTCCCTTACCCCGTCAGAGAGGTTGTGTTACTTGCATGTCATCTGACAGCTAGGAAGTAGGTTCATCACAGATCCAACTGAAGTCTTGTCTTCCAGAGACCATGAAAACTCAGTTATCACTTAAAAAAATGGTGTTATATGCAACTAATGAATCATTGAACACTACATCAAAAATTAATGATGTATTCTATGCTGGCTAATTGAAAATAATAAAAAAATAAAAGTAAATAGAAATAAAAAATGAATCCAGTAATGATGTATAGAATGATTGGAGAGAGACCAAAGACTAGGTCAGACTCTACACTACCTGCCACCTCAACCATACTTATGTCTTCAAGTTAGTCATCTGCAGCAATGGAGAATATGGCATATGTTCAGTGAAGAGATTGTAGGGGTAGAAGCTACAGTATTGTCTGTAATTTGTAAGAGAGAAACCATCTAAGAAGTCTCAGTTTTCCTGTCAAAGTTGACTGACATATTATGGCTGTAGCACCATCCACAGAATAAGATATCTTTCAAAGATAAGGGGTAGAATTCAAAGACTGATTTTAGATATTGACTTAGCATCTCAGAAAAGATGTATATACCTGCCATGATATACTTGTCATCATTGTACACGATTGATATTCACAACTGGAAGAAAATTTAGCAAATGTTAAATGTTATTTATGCTTACATTTTCAAATACAGGTTTTTTTTCAAAGATTTTAAAATTCCATCTTCCATTTTTACATTTAATATCTTAGAGTTATATTTAGCTAACATTATCATACACTCATGACTTCCAAAAGAGAATCTTTAAAAATTGATAATTAATCTTGAAAATAATTTTACAAAGTAACTCTAATTTTCAATCTAATTATTTTTTTCAATTTATTTTCTGACCTTTTCTGAATGGCTTCAGGTTTCTTTCCTCCCTACTAAGAGACAGGACCAACACTTCAATTAACATACTGCATAGGAGACTTTCTGTTAGATACTTTGTATATATGAATACATCCAGTTCATATCACAGGCCAATGAAAGTCACATCTTTATGCAAAAGTGTATACAATGGTGTACTAATGATAAGTAACTTGTTTCAAATCACGTAACAGGTGCTTTGGTGGTCACAAGCCGAAGGTCTGTTTGACTTCAAAGTCCACAGTGTATGGGCTTTTC